>VWZE01020231.1:354473-424945 GCA_013396675.1 Eubucco bourcierii
TTCATAAACACTGTTTTTCAGGTTATGAGTAATTTAGCTTGAATTCAGTGGTGTGGGTAGGACACTGTGTACTTCTGCATCCTTCTGAACCTCTCCCTTGATGTGCCTTCCCTCCCTACTCCAATTCTCCCCACATGTTCACCCTGCAGTGGTGGAAAAGATTTTAATAATATCTTTAGTTTCCTCTCTTAAAACAAACAAACAAACAAAAAGAAAAAAACAAACGAAAAGGACATCTACTTATATTCAGTACTTTTTCAAGAGAATCCTAAGCCTAAAGCAGTCTTATTCTGTGCATCTGGAATCTTAACTTGCCTGGCACTGAAGCATCCAAATGCCTTAAAAGAAGCAGGAGCTGTTTCTTACTTGAACTGCTTTCCAAGGCTGCAGGGATTGTGCTGAATGTGCTGTCTCTCAGGGTCTTGGAGTTCCATGTCCACAGTGTCATGTTCTAGCAGAGTGCTGACGAAAGGGAAGGAACTGTGGCATGCCTAGAGCATGCAGTCCCCCTTCTGCAGCACCCTTCCCCCTCCAGCACTTGAGAAATTCAGCAGGTCAAAGTATCAGTCATGGTGCTTGTTCAGGTCTGCTGAACTCTCAGCAGAGAGAGATCTGTTGCCTGAAATGATAAACTAATTCCTTATGTTATTTCTCCAACAGTCAAATCACAGTTCTGTAGTTGTAATTTCCTGTGACTGCTGCTTATCTGGATTGGAATGTGAGACAGTGTGCTAGAAACATTCTTTGCTGCTTATTTAAAGGTATAGTCAGTGTACCAAATTCTCTTTAGCTTGGCAATAAGACCTTGGGCATGGTTGTAAAACCCTCAAGAAGGCAAAGCTGAGGTAGTCCTCATCTGACAGTTCCTACCCTGGTAGCATGCACTGAGGTCAATCATTTGATGGCTATTCTAGGATTTCTGGGTTAAATTTGTCATCTCAGGGGAGACAGAATGTGAGTGAGTATTTGTGTTTTGTGGCAACCAGCACCAGCTTTATTTCTACTGAAATGCTTTGTTTCCCATGGCCATGGTTAATGTATAGAGAACAAAGTGAAAGTGGCATTGCCATGTGAGCCGTGGCAGGAGGCAGGAAGATGTGTATGGTGGTTGAAGTGCAGAGATGCTGGTATAGAGAACTGAGCATCTGAAAATCATTCCTGAGGTTTTGGTTATACTCAAGCACTGAATAGGCTGGGATTATTTTGTGTCTCACGTTCTACAACGTTTTCCCCTCTCTTTTGCTAGGTCTGTTGTGGAGTATCCAGACTTGCACAGTCACACCCCTACTTGCCATTTCTGGGACCAGAGTGATCCAAGACTTTTTGTATGTGAAGCAGTTCTTCAAACAGGCCTACAACCTCCAGATGAGAAGAGAAACCAACCTGAGGGCACAGTATGGTCTCTTTGCTTGTTTTACCTTGCTTTACATGGGGTTCTCTAGCCAAGTGATAAATCAATGGCCCTTCATTAAGGATATGAGAGTAGGTAGTATGCATTGCCTTGTACAAAAATGAGGCATGAAATGATGTTCTGGTGTCTGTGGCTTGAGGCAGACACTGATTAGCTTTCTCTTTAAGCCCTAGCTTGAATACAGGGACAAAGACAAAGAGGCGATTTCTTTATCTGTGCTGGAATTTCGAGGGCAATCATAGGGCAGCTTCTCTCTGGGTTAGAGTTTTTCAGGAGCAAGTTGGCAATTTGGTAACTCAGAGGTTTATTAGGCAAATTGGTAAATTGGTAACTCAGAGGTTTATTACATTCATTTAAAATGCAGATTTTCTGCCTTGAGTCCACTTTTAGCAGCAAGAATTAACCTGATAGAATAATAGGGAACCTAGCATTCAGGTGAAGAGTGAAGTACACTCTTCTCATTCACTGCCATCTGCTTTGCTGGATGGACATTGTACCTCTTTATGGTACTCCACAAACTGTCTTTTGCTGCTTTTTTTTTTTTTTTTTTTTTTTTAAATTAGAAAAAAGTATTTTGTTTTGATAAAATAATTTCTGCTCAGTAAAAGATTTCTTTCTTCAGCCTAACAATTCTTCCCCACTTCTCACACACTAATATGCTTGTAGCAGCCCTTCCCATTTTTTCTGAAATGAACTGCCTGTCCTTCATAACTATTCCATTGAGTTGGAGTGTCCATGTTGTTTACCAGTTTGTGTATGATTCTAGTTAAGGCTTTTCCAGTTAGAGATAGAGAGCTCTTTGTTTCTTCTGATGGTTGAAATGACTTTGGGAGAATCATAGGATAATCAAGATAGAAAGGAGGAACGGAATAGGGATCTCAAAAGACCTTNAATGTGAACAAGTAAAAATGTTTGGCTTCTACATAAAACCAAAAAAAAAAAAAATATATATATATATGAGGAGAGCAACTTACTTTTTGACCCTTGTTCTACAGAATGCTTAATTGTGTGCTCATCCTTTAAGAAATGAGAGGTCTGGTTAACTTGAGTCGGAAATAAATGCTTCATTTTGACTTGGAGACTCCACAACCTCTCTGAGCAGCATCCCCCAGGGCTCTGTCACCCTTACAATGAAATTTTAAGAGAAATAATGCTGTATTTAAAAAGAAAGAATTGTTGAAAACAAATGTGGGTATTTCTTCCACCTGAGCCAGATCTGTCATGGCGACTTCTCTCTGTATGATTGCCGAGAGGCAGAGATGGAGCCCCATTTGGAGTAGGAACACAGCCTGCAACATTGGATGACTTGTTGGCTACTTACTGTAGGGAGGAAGCGTGCAGCTCTGCCCTCTCCAGCAGCTGTGTGTGTCTATGTCATGCTATTTTCAAGAGAAGCTTCTGCCAAATGAATGTGGAAAATAAAAACAAAATGAAAGAAGGATATTGCAGCATAAAACCCAAACAATGCTTCGCTTCCTTTTCCAGGTGGATGTTTGGATTATATCATTCTTCAGTACTGAAGAGCATGGCCTTTTGCTTCAGGACAGCTTTCCATTGCCTTCATCCTACCAGGTTCTTCTGGGCATAGAGGTGCCACATTTTTACTTTGCAAAAAAGGTGAGGAAGTGTTTTACAATTCTTTCCCATCCCATAAGTTCAGGGGATCAAGTTCAACCAAACTGAGTCTTGAGTAAGCAGAGTGACTCCAAGGGCAGCTGCTGCACCCCTTGTGGAGATGACGTGGAGGTAATTTTAATGTGGGTGTACTTGAGAGGATTGTGGAAGGTGTACTGAATTGGCTTTTCATGACGTTGCAGACTGGGTGTAACATACAAGCACAAGCTACACAGTAATTGCCAGGGGATGCAACTGAAAAAAGGATGTGAAAAAGATCCTTTTTCTGCTTTCTGTAGTCATCATACAAGTAAGGAGAGGCTGTGTGTCAATTTTATGAAGGCTGTAAGAGGGGACATTTCCAATGGGCTGCTGAAGCTAATTTCCTTATTGGAATGAAGCTTAATCACCAGAGAGAATAGGAGTTCTCATTTTGCTGTATTAAGAAAATGCCTGTGTGCTACAAATACCAAACTTTACCTTCTTAAACTTGAATAGGTATCTAAAATTGCTGGTAGCTTAGGTAAAGAGTTCTTTGCATCCTGGAGGAAATTAAACCCATTAACATCTCCCCTCCCCACATTGTGTCTCATGCTATTTTACTTGGATATTGTGTCTCTTTTCTATTTTCCTTTTTGCTTTTAAACTCTATTCTTGCTGCCATTAGTTGTTTTTTCGGAGGGGATGTGTCTATGCACCTGTAAGTATTTACTTTTATTTTCTTCCCTTTCCTTCATTCTCTGCTTTTCTCTCATCTGTTTTCATTTCTCCCATCAGCAGATTACTGTGTCTTAGCAACTAAATACTTGTTAGATAATAATTTACTTTGAGAACATGATTTAGAATATGATCAGGCTGTGCCTTGAATATAGCAAATCAAGCTGATGCAACAAATGTGTTTTTATCAGGTTTCATTGCAGGATTTCTGTTTTATCCATTAGAATGTCTTTTCTGCCCTGGTTCCATAAATTCCCCAAGCTATATTCAAAAGCATTTGCACTTCAGATTTCTCTCTCTTTATTGTATCAAATAGAATAATATCATAGTATCTTTTAATTTGTTTTTTAAAGCTTTAATATTCAGTGACCCCATCTTACTATACAATAAAGGTACAATGTATGTGAAGTTTGATGTCCTTCATGACTGAGGTGATCATCTACTCTGTTTGGCTTGTGCAAGTTTCCTCATTATACTCTAGACAGATCATTTGCTATTGATGGTTGACTTTATTCTTTTTCTGAATAATGGTTAAATTGCTTTAAGCTGCCTTTCAGTGACTGGTGAAAGTATCACTGAGGTTTCAGTACCTCCAGAACTGCCAGTTGTGTGGGGAAGGATTTGAATCTGAGCTTTAGTTTTCATAAGCTTAATGTGAAGGCAAGAATAAAAGAATTTGGTCGATACAGTTAACTTTCGGAACAGCAGACTCCTTTTTGAGAAGAGACTACCCATAAAAAAATGTGTTTCTGAGATCTCCAGAAATATGGAACCTTATAATAGTCAAAATTATAAAATATATTTATTTTTACTTATAAATTATATAAACCAATAATAGTTACAACTCTAGTCAATAGAGGCTGCCTCTCCTGTGGGATTTTAGCAATCTCCAGACTGACACTGACATCCTCTGGTTGTTGGTTACAATATGCTGACCTCTTCTATCATATTCCAGATTTGGTGACATTTTCTAGAAAGTTCTGAAATGTTGGAGCTGTTGTCACTGTTGATCATGGTCCTACCAGGACCAGAATTAAAACACGTGGGCTGTAGTGGAAATAATGTAATTAATGTCACATAGGAAGAAGCAAGTTTCACCCTACTTGATGCCTAAATGGTAACATTCTCATTTTAGCTGGGAGAAGCTGAGAAAGGACTGGAAGAGTCTGGCTCAATAAAGGTCTCTCAGATGGTTGCAAGAAAACCCATGAGAGATTTCACTGGTCTGGGAGACTGTGACAAGACTACCCGGGATGCCATGTTGAACTTTAGCTACCACCTGACTGCTGGAGACATGGATGAGGCCTTCAAATCCATCAAGCTGATAAAAAGGTACCAAATGTATTTGCATGGATTTTGTCAGGGGTACAGTTTATTTTCACTGAAGGTTGGTATGAAGCCTTGATCCTCCTAAATTCCTTTCGGGTTTTCCTCTCTGATTTCATTTCTAAAAGGAGATGAAATCTCTTTATCCTGCCAACATGTTAATGTATGCTCTGCTTATGCATTGTCTGCAAGGCCTTGAGAGCTCTGTGGAGCCTTTTTTACTAAATAGGAAAAAAACAATCCATGATAGATTAAGGCAACATTGTTCTGTGTCTGAATGGCAAAAAAATCCCACATTATCACTAGAAGAAAATGAACATTCACACCTTTATTTATAAATCTAAAATAATCACAGTAATACTGAGTATTACAAATTTGCCAACCACATAGCTGATTTTTAAACTGTAAATGTACATTATTATAATATGGGTATTGCAATATTAGAAGAAATAATATCATGTCTCTTAAATATTCCAATAGTTTATTTTTTTTTTAAAAACCCTGCCATTAATCATAGCATATTATTTCTAGAAAATATTTTCCAGAAAGTAATGCAGGCAAATGAATACAAATCTTAGTTGGTTTTTACAAACCTACTGCTAGAAGAAACTCTTTGTCAGCTTTCTGGTCTTCTACCCTGATGGTCTAGAGCAATGCAGTTGTTCTAGAGCATCAGTCTCTGCAGGGCCTTGCTCACTTTGGAACACTGTGCAGAACAGCAGCTGGGATTGAGTTTCTTATCACATCAGAACTGAGTGCAGAACAGAACTCAAGAGCCAGCTTGATGATCACATTTTAACAAAGTATGCTGGAAATGATGATGAAGGAGAAAAGCAGTGCACTCAGCTGGGAGCAACACAACAGTCCTAAAGGATCTGTGACCTTCACAGCTCATGGCCCTTCAAACCCATCAGTAACTGTGCTTGCAGTAGCATCCTCAGAGTTTAGGAACATCTGATTGTGCCTCAACTTCCTGTATCCTGAGTATTTCACACAATAAGTTTTTGACCTTTTTTTTTTTCCTTCTGAACTCGCTGCGGAGATGACTTTCATGAGGGTGACAGAGCACTGGAGCAGGCTGCCCAGAGAGGTTGTGGAGTCTCCTTGTCTGGAGACTTTCAAAACCCTCCTGGATGCGTTCCTGTGTGAACTACCTTTGGTGATCCTGCCTAGGCAGGGAGGTTGAACTCGAGGGTCTCTGGAGGTCCCTTCCAACCTCTAAAGCCCCTGTAGTTCTGAGGGTCAGACTTGGAAACTTACCTAATTCCAAAGGTACTAATTGTCATTTCATTACCATATTAAGTTACCAGGCAGGTCTTTTTTCAGTCTCATGCTGAAGTGCTCTGTATGTGTCCTATTCTCAGATGTGTCTGAGTGACAGGTACATTTGCCAGTGTTCAGTGTGCTCTGTGTGTCTGAGCGTGGCTGGGCAGAGCCAGGTGTCCTGACATACAGCACTCTCATCTGCGAGTGTCACAGCAAATGTTAAATAAAGCAACCTGGGAAGAAAAGGAATTGGTTTGAGCTGCAATAATAATTATTTCCAATACTGCACACTGATAGTATCTGTGATGATTAGGAAGTCCAGATGACCTTCTGTAGATACCTACCCTCATTGAGACACTGGAGTAGACTTTTCAGCAACGTGCACGGCCTGCTCTAGCTGCGTACCCTCCTCGCTTTTAGTGGCATGCCTGCTTGCATCTAGGATAAACCCAACTTTTGTCTCAGGATATAAGAGTGTCTGGAAAAAAATGCAGCTTAATTCTTCTGCACTCCCTTACTTTACAATTAGAATGGTTAAGGTTGCTTTTGTTTTTTACTGTCTGGGCTATGCTGTGGCTGGGGAGCAGATGTTGCAGCTAACAAGAAGCTCCTTGAAGAGAGGTGGTGGAAAGAACCATGAAATTAAACAGCTGTAAAAACTATCACTTACTCTATTGTGAGTTTTCTGCTTTCCTAGGTTGCCAGTTAACTCCAAAACTGTTGTCACTGGTCTCCTATAGGTTTTGACATTATTATTAGGGAGCAGGATAACTTTACACAGACAGAAAGGGTGCTTGGTTGCCTCTTTCCTGTATTCTCATTGCATAGACTTTGTGTCTGCTACAGCTGACCCTGCTGACATATAGCTGCGAAGCTCTGTCAGGATTCTGACAATCCAACATTCTGTGCTGTACAGCAGAGGGAAAGGGCAATTTAATATAATATATATAAAATTATGTGTTTTATACATATATATATATAGATGGAGCCCATCCAAATAGTAGTTGAGGGCCTTTGCCCACAAGAGTGAGCTTTGTGACGTCTTTCAACCCTTACTTTTAAATTATAGCATATATTTATAGAAAACAACTCTAATGCAGATCCCCTTGGAGATCTTTCCCCTTTGCAGTCCACTCTTTCAGCACGGTGACTCCACGTAGTCATTTTCCAGGCCACGCCGAAAGCGAGCGGTCAGGGTACGGCTGATGACGATGACCCGGGGTGCCATGCAGTCCTCACGCCTGTGAAGGATGTTCCATATGAGAATAGCAGCTGCCAAGGTGGCCAAAAGACAGGCCCCAATGTTCAGATAACAAGACCAAGAGAGGTTGGTGTAGGGTCCGATACGGTAGAAAGTCACCAGTCCAATGACCAGAACAAAACCTGCAAGAACGTGAGAATTATTTGTGATGAGTTGTTCTCTTGAATTTCTGGAGCTGCAAGATGCCACAAGCATCAGTCACTTAGACTCATTCTGTAAACCTTTCCATCCCTGCTAGGATGTGATCTTAAAAGCACATTTGGGACGATGATGCATGCAAACATTAGGTGACTGAAATGGGGTCTCAATCTTAGCTTTAAATCTGTTCACTCTGCTTTAAATGTCTCACTCCCACTTAGCTGCATTGCGTGTGTTGGGGTTTTTTTCCCCATCTATTTATGTCAGTTACACAGATGTCCTAGATGGTGTAGGTGGTCATCTACCATTATTTCTAAGTATTGAAACTTGCTTCTCAACTCTTGTTTAAAAAAAAACCTTGACTTAAGGCTAAGGCAGAAAAAAAGTCAAGTCGTGCTTTTGACAAATTGAAGCTCAAATCTTTCATTTATAAAGTAATCCCTGTTGGACAATGCCCCTTTATATCAGGTTATAAATGCTTCCTAAAACCCTTGAAGTCAGGCAGATGTCATCTACATCCTCATGTGGCCTGCTGAAGGCACAGTTTGTCTCTGAAGGGGTTAATTTTTCTCTATATTCACATGCTTGGCTCATTGCCCTGTGGAAGATGTTCTCCTTCTGCATTCCAGGTTCTCACTGAAGTCTCCACTTGATTTTTCAGCCCTCACAAATACTTGGTGTCCCCAAAGCCACAGTTAATTGTGCTCTCCATTTGCTTCCTTGAATTACTTTTGAATTCTCATGACTTTGCTGTTTGTTATAATCTGGCTCTTGCACGACTTCAATCTATTTCTGTATTTCTTTGTTATTTTTCTCTATTTATTGTTAGCATTAATAGCATACAAGAAGATTACAGCAGAAGTGGGGAAACAGTTTTTCCTTATTTCCAGTGTTTATCTGAGTTCAGTTTCTCCTGAGGGACATGGTAGAGAAGAGAGGGGGAGATCAGATCCTGTGTTGTGGAGAATAGCTCCTCTGAGCTGGCTCAGTTCCCTGTCTGTGGCATCAAGGTGATAAAACTTTTTCTCCTGTCTTTTGTGTTTCAAGGCTTTGGGAGGAGAGTCTGCTAGCTGTAACGTGGTTGTATAGAATGTGTATCTCTGCAGCTGCGTTTCAGGGGTGTAGGCCTTACAATAGTGATGAAATCAGATAGTGCTTTGCTCTTCCACAAGTTGCAGTCCACTTTTCAAAGGATGATAGATACCAATTTTCTAATGAAGGTAGGAAATGGAGGGAAAGCGTCACAGCCACTATGGCAAACTTGTGCACCTGTTTCTTTTTCTTTTGGTTTAAAATGTGCAGGAGGAGAGTATTAAGGTCCACCTTAATACTTACTGATGAGTCTAGCTCATGGCAACACTTTGTTTGGTCATTTTTCCTTTCAGAACTCTTTCCAGTTCACATGCACCTTCACAGGGAATCCAAAAAGTGCTAAGTAAGTTTTAGAAAATATGTAAAGCAAATCATAAACACTGAAGTAGGAAGAACTGTGCACTTTGGCTGTTTAAACCAGTGACCACTCACAGGTGCCTCTAAGGGACAGTCAGTGTGACTAACAGCAGTCTGCTTTATCCTGTCTTGCATTATTTGTCCTCAGATTGTTGACAGGGAGCTAAGTTCAGGAACACCACTTAGAGTCACCCTGATGCACTGTCGACACTTGCAGCTTAATTTCCAGTTCCCAGATTGAATGCTGCTCTCCCACTGCAGGTTATTTGTTGTTCTCTCTAGCTTAGACAAGTAATGGGTGATGAGCATTTTTAGTTTCCCTACTGAAAGTCAGTTCTGCTTCTGCAAAGCTGCTGGGAAAAATCCTTGGGGTTCATAGTGTGTGAGAACTGTCCTGCCTTGGGCATGGGTTTTGCACTGTTCTTTGCTCATTTAGCCGAGACAAGCAGCAGTGGTCTCTGCTCTTCCCTTTATGCCACAGTAGAAGTAAATAAACACTGAAGGAATATTTTCAATATTTACACTTTTTCCCAAACACCCAACTTTTAATTAAATTACTTGAGCTTTTTCTTCCTTGCTTAGGTATCACTTATGGCCAGTTAACTGTTCTAAATGGCTACATATCTCCATGCTGGACTGGCCAACTTCAAGAACTCTCCTCTATCCAATGGAGCAGTTATCCACCAGGAAAAAGCACTAAGGCTTCCTTAATGTTCCCAAAATAAAACTCTTTGTGCTAGGAAGACAATTTCCCTTTGCAGGCCCTTTGCCTAAGCCCTGATCACAGGAGCAGCAGTCGTGCAAGAGGCTTTCTCATTTTGTGATTCTGTGTCAGTGTCTAAGCAGGGGACAACTGGGAGATGTTGAGGTTGTGAGCTGCCCAACTTGGTAGGTAGCAGGAATCACAGAATATTAGGGGTTGGAAGGGACCTCAGAAGATCATCCAGTCCAACTTCCCTGCCAGAGCAGAATCACTTCTACCAGATCACACAGGAATGCATCCAGATGGGGATTGAGTCACTCGAACTCCCATCAAAAAATGTAGGCTGTGTTTAGAGCACTTTGCTGCAGGCTAGCCAGCAACTGGCATTTAAGAAGAGAGAAGAGCATGGCAGAGGTAGGAGAGGTGGAAGTATGTTACTGCAGAGAGTTTCCATAATTAGTTTCACGGTTCTGCTGAGGTGAGCGAGCTCCAGAACAAAAATGTTGCTGTGAACATTGTTTTCCAGCATTCTTATTTCATATTAGCATCATCTGGCATTGGATTTAGGCATGGAAGAACTCAAGAGCAAAGGCTGAAGAAATGGAACTGATCCAAAAAGATTAAGTTTGCATAGGATGAGATTTAAGCTTCCATGAAAGTTTTGATGACTTTGTAAAGATGATGTCTGAAAACCTTCAAAGCTTATTTGGACAGATTTTGTCTGTAGTAACTTCATCAAAATCAGACCTCTTGAAGCCAGGTGTTCCAGTGTGCTTCTGGTGGCTTCCTTGGCCAGAGTGGTCTCAGACAAGAACCCAGATGGAATGTTTAGCAGCAAGCCTGCTCTCTAAATGACTGGGCAAGCAGATTCAGTTCACTTAGTTTGCCAGCCTGACCCTAAGTGGTTCCTCTTTCTTGGGGAAAACAGCTTTTAAATTTGCTTTTATTTATCCCTTTGCTCTGTGGATGTACCTGAGGAGTGCTGTCTTTCTAATTTGGCTGACACCTTGCAAAGAATTACGTGTGCCATTGGGTTGCCAGCTGGGCAGCTGATGCAATAATTCACTTTCTGTAAGGAAGGAAACTGAAGCTTGACTGATGTTTTCCTTTTGGTAACACAACTGGAGCAGAGTATTTTCTTGATACTGCTATCTCCTGTTTAGCTTACTGCCTTCACTCTGGGTGGTGTTAGCATTAGAGAGTCTTTAGTAGTGTTGCCTTTAGTAATTTTGTTGCCTTTGAATACTGTTGCATATTCAATTAGTGTATCGCTTGTGAGAATTGAGTGTGGGAGAAATGGTGCTGGAATTCTGCTCCTGCTGATGGCTGTGTAAAGTGGAGGCTAACTCAGCTGTGAATGTCAACATACAGAGTCAAGTTCTGCATTATTTATCCACGACAGTTAGAAGTACACCTGTAAAAATTACCCCTGTATTTAAGAATAGCTTTTCAAACTCACTGTGGTGGCTTTTCACTTTTTAGGTAGATATTTATAATATTCAGCAGAACTTGACTCTGTATCCACAACAGAAGTACACCTGTAAAAATTACCCTTGTATTTAAGAATAGCTTTTCAAACTCACTGTGGTGACTTTTCACTTTTTAGGTAGATATTTATAACATTCAGCAACAATGTCTGAATTGAACATCACTTTTCCAATAAAATATCTGGAGGGAGACTGTTTCAGACTATTTCCCATAGGTAACTCTACTAAAAGTAATCAGAACATTGCTCTGCTTGCCATGAGTCTCCTTGATCTCTGAACTTACAATGCAGTTTCAGGAGGGATGTATAGGGGAAATACTTCTTTAAATCTAGTTATGAGAGTCTGAAACATTTTCACCTGGTTTAGTTTCCTTTCTGTTTTGTAGCAGTGTTAAGACTTGCAGATGCACGGCTGAATTTCCCTGAATTAATTTCATTGTGGACATCAATCAATTTCACATCAGTTCATTGTGCATTGTCTAAAGTATGCACAGAGGCCACATCTTTACTGAAACCCTGAAGAGATTACCTAAAGTACTCTATTTTCCCATAGAGCTGCTGTTTATCTCTAGTTGTTTCCCATCCGTAGCAAAACAAGCCTGGATGGAGGAGCTTTTCCGCTGGGGAAGGAAACAGATAACAAATTCACTAGGAAGACTTCTGGTTGGGACACTACTGACTGTGAGTGGGGATGGGCTGGGAGAATGCTGCTTTTTGAACTCGCATTTCAGATCTGTAGACTGAATTTCCTGTTTGACTGTATCTGGCTGCAAGCCAGCTTCAGATTTTCAGCATTTTAGAAGAGCTCTCATTGTCACTTTTTTTTTTTTTTAAACTTCTGTGATAGTTTTTTTTTGGTTTTTTTTTTTCCCAGACATTCCTTGATTCACACCCCTCCTTTCTATTAGTGCAGTTAAAGTGGTCTATATAATTTCTTCTGGGTTGGCAGAAAGTCTGTTTTAGGAGTTATAATCCTCCTCTTTAGAGCTTATCCTATAGGATGACTTCTGCTGCCAGGAAAAGGAAGAAGGAAGAGAACAGAATTGTTGGAGAATTCATAACCCATGCTTGTGCTGTGCAACTGCAAACGAGGAGGGGAAATTTTCACCCTCTTTCTCTCCATTTATAAGAAATGATTCAGCTGCAATGAGTCATGAGCCTATGTAAGGTGCTTGTAGGCACTGAACTGTAGTGATCAAAGTGAGATAGGTTACCAAAGTGTGATTGCTATGATACTTATGTAAGTGATTAATCAATGAAGAGCTTTTCCTGTGTCAGCTTGGCACAAAAGGGTTGTTAGAGTGCAAGGTAAACGTGAGCTTCTGTAATAGTTGTGTGCTCTTCATTGTAGTACCAAGTAGAAGGCTGCAGAAGTGTGCTTGCTTTGGTCTGTAATGCACAGAGACTTAGTGGCCTTTGAGTTTTCAGCTACACATGGTTGAGTACAATAAAAATTTCCTTCCAAGGACTTGTAACATAGCATCTCTTAGAATTTAAGAAGTTATGAGCAGCAGAGGTTCTCAGCAATAAGACCCTTTTGTCCTCCACTTTTCACCACTGAATTACAATGGTTCTCCATTTGTGCTGTTCTCACAGTTTGTTAGTCCCTCTTTGTCTTTAATCTGCCCAGACTGGAGGATTCAGTCAGTGTAGAGCAGAGAATGTACTTTACATTGGTGGGAAATCTTCAAAGGAAGGTGCAGAGCAGTTTAGAACTACTGACAGGAGCTTGCTTTTCTTGGTTGTCCTTTGGAGATTTCCTTAGATATGATGCCAGCCCTTAAGCTGAAGGTGGAGAAGCATTGCCTATGAATTAGATGTAATTCCTGTTGGACAGCTGTTTAAATAAGGATAAATGTGCAGGCTTTCATGCTCAAAGTCAGCTGCAAACATTGCTTGGCACTGTGGACTACAGAGCAGCTGGAGTGAATGAAAGCTCTGCTTTTGATCACAAGGAACTCTGTATCAGACACAGGTCAACCTGAGCACAACCATCTTGTACAGAGAGGAGCAGTCATTGACAAATTATCCTCCTGGAAGTTTTACTGGTCATCTTCTGCTTCCATTTTTCAAGTGTTCTGTCCGTCTCCTGGCTCATCAAAGGGTAGGGGCTGTGTAACTGGATGTGGCTAGGCTACTTCGAAATTTCCAGGAGACATCTCCATTGATAAGCAATAAAGTGAATATTTGAGGTGAGGAACTTGCCATTCCACACACTTCAGTCAGCATTACTTCTAGTGCTGGATGCCATAACACTTCTTTACTCTTGCAGATCAGAATTATATTTATCTGGTAATCATTACCATATTTTTTTAATCAGAGTGCATGCCCTTGACACTGAGATGCTCCAGCAGATCTCCTGCTGATCATGGCAATATTTGGAGATGAAGAATATATGCAATTCTTCTCCCCACTCAAAGATTTTAACTCACATTTCTTATGAGCTACTGCCATTCCCAGTTCAGCTGCTCTTGTGAATCATTTCAGTAAAAATAAGTGGGATAGGCTCCATAATGTGAGATCCTTGCAAACACAGCCCATTTTGCAAAAATGTGAAAACAAGATCACTTCACTGTGGAGTTTGCTGTCCACACAAAGGACAAGCAAGCTGGGTGCCGAGGTGAAATTCAGCACAAGTGAAGAAGTCCAGTTCTCTCTCTTTGTTATGGCTTTTAGGTTATTTACAATGTCTCATTTATTTGCTTCCTTTTCAGGAAGTCTTAGGTTTACAGTTCTGTAGATTTCATCTTAGCACAAAACTGGCTTGAGGGTGTCTTGAAGGAAGAAGGTGGAAGGAAGTAATACAAAAATCAGAATCACATTTGTGTCGCGAGTATCTTCAGCTGTATTCTCTGATGGCTACTTTGCTGGTCTGCTCTGCATTAAGATTTTCTGGTTATCAACCAATCTAAAGTTGTAGTACTCAGGAGAGAAGATAAATGGTCTAACAGTTGTTTGGTTTAGGTTTAATAGCACAGAAGTGAGAGCATGCATGAACTCAGATTTCCTGCGATGTGTTAATCTCAAACTCTGAAGTGAAATGCATTGTCAGCAGAAAGGCATGGTAGGAAAAGCAGGAATACAATGCTTGAAATTCAAGGGGGAGCTGAGACTCTCATTTATTTAACTGCAAATGACAAGCTGAGTAGTAACACAAACCCTTTTCTTTGGGATATTATGTAGTAATCTACTGCTGACGATGGACTGACAAGAACATCGATCATTGCGATTTAGGTTTATTCCAGTCTTGGACTTTCAGAAAGTAAGAGGGGATTTAATATAAGGGATATTTAACCCCAGATTGTCTCCATTATTTTTCAAACATTTCACTCTGTAGTCTATAATAATCACCACTGTGCAAGATAGAGTCTATTGAAGTCTGGTCCATCTGGCAGGTTTCTACTCTGTCCTTTTAGTCTGGATTTCCCTTTCCAGCTGCTCTTCTGTCAGCTTGGCTGTTCATCCTATATTCAGCACATGGAGTTTGTAACAGTTCCTTGGAAAAAAACAGAGAGCCTTTTAGAGGGAAATTTCTGAATGTTGACACAAAATTCCACACACAACATTGGTTCCATTTTCACCACAAGCCTTTTCCAAAGCAAACAGCTCACTTTCCTGTTAACTGGGAGGTGTGAGGCTGTGGGGCTTTGGAGCTGTGTGAATCCCCGTTGCTGTCCCAGGAGCAATGCTGTTTCCTCTCATCTCTCTTTCCTCTTGCTTTCTGGGGCTTTATTTTCTGCCAGAGGTCCATCCTTTTTGAGTGACAGTCAAATGCTTGTGCAGGTGGCAGAAGTGAACAAAAAATGGAGCTCTAGCAGGATCAGAGATGATTGGTTTGAACTTGTGATAAGGCTTGGAAGAGAATACTTGGTACGCTGAATTTTCTAAACTAGGAAGGGCTTTTGCTGAGACCTTCTGTAATGAAGCCCACACATGGTGCTTCAGCAGATGAATTTTAACTAAAATTAAGAAAATGTCTAGGCTGGCTTTGTGATTCTGAGCCATACACTCAAGCTTTCATCCATACTACTAGATTTAGCTCTTCCAGTGACCACTGCAGTTCTCCTCAGTATGAAAGTTAGGGAGCAAACAGAAGCTGGAATTAGAGGGGACATGGATCAAGCTAAGTATTTCTGAAAGTACTGACAAGATGAGCAATTGCATAGCAAGTCTCTAGATGGTTTGGGATTTGAAAAGGAAAAAAAACAGGAGACACTCATGTTTTCTTCAGTAACATCTTTGAAAGTGTTAATAAGCAAAAATTACCCAAGAAATTGCCCTTCACAAGATCCAAGTATGTACGTTCTGAAATATTGTTTGCTCTTCTTACACAAATGATCTGTCAAAGCCAAAGTGTATTTGCTTTAATCCTTGCAGTCAACTAGAGGAGAGCTTCACAGCAATTTCTCCTGAGCTGTGTCGTGATAGACAAAGTGCTGATTTTCAATACAACTTTTCTAGCCACTGTCCTGATGGTTTGGCCTAACAGTGCTACTTTACTTAGAAATCTGCTGAGAAATTGCCACTTTATCGTGGAGACTCAGAGACTGAATGTTACCTGTGGCTTATAGAGTGGTGCTTTCCTCCCTCACCATCAATAAATACATCTTGGGTTCTAGATGTAGAAGCAGCCCTTCATCTGAGCCACAGAAATGCTGGACATGCCCCCAGCTTGCACATGTATTTTGTCTGGTATCAAAGACATTTCAGCCATAAGGTATAAATTGCTGTTGCCTGGGTCCAGTTCAGGGAATTTGGTGGATAAGCCTGATTTTTGTGGCAAGTTTGAGTGCTCAGCAATACAGAGTTGGGCTCTGTGAAAGAGGAAACAGCCTCTTGTCAGTGCAAGCTGTGCTCTGAATCGCCTGTCCTGTGTGAGTGCACGCTCATCGTTACCCAGGTGGTCAGCAGTTGCTGTACCACTGTCCCAGCAGACTGAGGAGGTCACCAAGAAGTCTGGTTTATATTGGGATAATGGTGACTCCTGCCCTCTTTTTCTAAAGGCATACATTCCAGAAAACTTCAGCTTCTTCAGCTGTTGCCAACTTCAAGGCAGAAAACCATCTGATGATGATGGTGGCAAAGGAGAGCTAGACATTGACTGTGAAGGAGAATGGGGACAGAGGGCAGGGATAGCCTGCATTATTTCTGCAGATGGAGACCTTTGATTCCTGTAGTGCAGAGTTTCTCTTTGTAATTGCCAGGAGCTGCCAGATCCATCTCTTCACACCTTTTGAACACAGACAGGCCGATGAACTCCTTGATTCCACAGCTTCTTCAGCCATTCTCATTAGTGTTTTGTTAATCACTCTGACTCTGGCTTTCCTCCCCTCTCCCCTCCCAGCACTGGGGATTTCAAGGTTCAGCTTGCATAACAGGTAATAGCAGGCATTTCCTTCTCCTGTGTCGGGATATCCTGGCGCCCTTCAGTCTCTCTCTGACTGTTTAAAACAGACTCCAGCACAGGAAAAAAAAAAAAAAAAAAAAAAAAAAAANGGGCTGTCCACTGTGCTGTTTGTCAATGAAACACCACAGCTAAACAGGGCCAGAATGCATTTCCTCTCTGGGAAAAACAGACATGCTGAGTTTTGGGGATGCTGGGGGGGAATGAGAGTAAAGCAGGCAGCAGACCAGTGATCAGGGAGAACTCTCTAGAAGGTATCCAGAGTTGCAAAGACCATGGCGTGTGTACACGAAGAGGCTGTAGAGAGGTCTTGTTATGGCAAGGCTGTGTATCTGGCTCGTGGTGGCACTGATGGATGCTTGAGGGTCTTGCTGCACTTGGAAGCTGGAACAGGTGCTTTGAGAGTTCCAAAACCTCTTCAGGCTCCTCCTTTTGTTTGGATTTCAGGTTCTTCATCCTTAATAGATCTTTATTGCTTTAAAGGACCTAGGCTAGATTCTGATCTTGCAGCAGTGTAGACCTGAGGTTTCAGTAGATTTATACCGTTGTAAATGTTGGAATGAAAATTTAAAGCAAAATCATCTTACTTTATTATAACCTATTGTTTAATAATAATAATGTGTTTGAAATCTGATTATGTAAGCACCTTGAAAGTTATACTCCATCAATGATAATTCCTTGCATAGGGGTTTTATAGGATTGGACTCTTGGTATAATGGGTATTGAGTGCCTTATTTTAGGTAGCAGAGAAAGATATTACTGGAGAGTGCTTACAGTTTGTCGCCGCTGCCGTCAGTATGGAACTGTGCTAAATCAATTTCCTCCTTTCCTCATTGACTTCTGTGCACAGTCTATGTCCATGGGAAGGAGGAGGGACACTTCTAGCAGCCAGCATTATGAATTGACTTCAGCTTGCTTTACTTAGCCTTCTCTTCCTCCATCAAAACCCAGCTGATGACCACTGAGTAAAATTCAGGTGGCTAAAAGCAAATCAGCATGTTCCAGCAAACCTTTGAAACTGTGCTTGCTGCCCTGATCTGCTTTCAAGTGCTTCCCTTGGTAGGCTTTGCCTGGCTACACTGGGATTGCACTGCATCCAGTTTTGCTTTCATGCTTGCCTTCCTGGTTTCATAGGAAATAATAAAAGCTTACTTTTCTTGGTTGGCAGAAGACTCATTTTGATACATCCCAGATAAAAGCTTCTATTCATGTGCTCCAGTATCTCGAGGGGAGAGCTCTTAAGAGACAATGAGGTTACTTTTAGAAGTAGGCCTTTTTTGCTGTTCTTTGTCACTTTTATTAAGATCTAGAAGATTTTGTGAGCTTTATAAAGAAACTCATTCCCACCTGGATTTAATAGAGACTAAGTGTTTTTTCCATCAGTAAAAAGAAGTGGACTTACTGGCAAGTTGAAAGACAGCAGCTATGGCCTCCTCCCACCACTGTGTATCCTGAGAAATGATGGGTAGCTCCATCAGGCCCAGGACGAAGATGAGCTGGCCAGCAGTCAGAGCAACCGTGGCGATGAGGTTACAGGCACGCATCATGTCGAACTGCACTGCGGAAACACAGCAGGGAAGCACAGATTTAAAAGGACAGAAAACTGGGCACACCGCGAGCCGAAACTTCCCAGTCCAGACAAGGTGATTCTCAGGCACCACTCCTACTCCCAGCAGTCTCTTGCTCTCAATGCATTCCCCGTGGGCTGATGAAGACAAGATTTTCTTTAAGATTGATGTTGCCCGTGCCCCGCAGCTACGTGGCTTGGTGTTGCCCGTGCCCCGCAGCTGCGCGGCTCGGTGTTGCCTCTGCCCCGCAGCTGCGCGGCTCGGTGTTGCCCCTGCCCCGCAGCTGCGCGGCTCGGTGTTGCCTCTGCCCCGCAGCTGCGCGGCTCGGTGTTGCCCCTGCCCCGCAGCTGCGCGGCTTGGTGTTGCCCCTGCCCCGCAGGTGCGCGGCTTGGTGTTGCCCCTGCCCCGCAGGTGCGCGGCTTGGTGTTGCCCCTGCCCCGCAGCTGCGCGGCTTGGTGTTGCCTCTGCCCCGCAGCTGCGCGGCTTGGTGTTGCCTCTGCCCCGCAGCTGCGCGGCTTGGTGTTGCCCCTACCCCGCATCTACGCGGCCTGGTGTTGCCCGTGCCCCGCAGCTGCGCGGCCTGGTGTTGCCCGTGCCCTGCAGCTGCGCGGCTTGGTGTTGCCCGTGCCCCGCAGCTGCGCGGCTTGGTGTTGCCCGTGCCCCGCAGCTGCCCGGCTTGGTGTTGCCCCTGCCCCGCAGCTGCGCGACATCCCCTAGGTATTGCTCCAGTGCAGAACAATCTTGTAGGGAGCAGGGAGCATCACCAAGTGTGTGAACCTCAAGAAGAGTGAGTGCCAGTTTCTGCAGCTGGGATGGGGTAATCCTGGTTATACCCTGAAAAATGGGGATAAGAGGCTGATGAGCAGGCCCATGAAAAGAGATCCCTGCAGGGTGGGGTTGATGGCAAGAGAAATATGAGTCAGTAGTGTGCCCTAGCAGCCAAAAGGGCCAACCATGTCCTAGGGTGCATGAAGCACAGCACAGTTAGCTGCTCGAGGGAGGTGATTGTCATTCTCTACTTTGCATGAGTGCAGCTCCACCTTGACTATGGTACAGTTCTGCACATCTCAATACAAGGACATAAAACTATGAAAATGTGCCTAGGGCAGGTGACCAAGCTGATGAAAGGACTCAAGGGCAGAACTTCAGAGACACAGATGAGGTCACTTGGCTTGTTCAACTTGGAGAAGAGAAGGCAAAGGCGGCACCATTATAGACTACACCTCCCTCAAGAGGGGCAGTGGAAGAGGAGATGCTGATCTCCTCTCTCTGGTGACCAGCAGTAGGACATTAGGAAATGCAATGCTGAAGATTCATCAGGAGAAGTGCAGATCAGACATTAGGAAAAGGTTCTTCACTAAGAGGATTACTGGTCCCTCGAACAGGCTCCTCATGGAGGCAGTCACGGCACCAAGCCTCTCAGAGTTCAAGGAGTGTCTGAAACATGCTCTGAGTCATGTGGTTTATTTTCATGTAGTCTCATGAGGAGCAAGGAGCTGGGCTTGAGGATCGTTATGGGTCACTTCCAACTTGAAGCATTCTATAATTCTAAAGAGCAAATGCAGAAATTACTACAGCCATGGGTACCTGGAGTCTTGGCTACAAACCTGATGAATATGTGTCTCCCAACTCACCACTAAATGGAATATATTCAATATATTGCAAAGTTGGGTACCTTTAGTCAGGCATTTTTCCTACTTGTAAGCTGACAGATGTCTTGTTTATATCCCTTCCTTTTGCAGCAAAAGGTGGGATTTGCAAATACCATTATGCCAGTTCAACATCTCTTGCTAGGATGCCACTGCTATGTTGAAAGAGAAGCAGCTCAGTGTTGAAGCTGGCATATATTAGAAAAAGAAACTCTGGACAGAAATATTCACTGAGAGGTGACTGCAGTGGTTCTAAGTTTAGTGGGTGCACTGACCACCTTATAGTCCAAAAACACTGCTAGGAATTGCAACAAACAAAACTTCATATGAACAAGCAAGAGTAAACTTCATCACGGCAATCATTGAGTCTGGTCTACATCTGAGAGTCATAAAAATAACTTTACTCTTTACTTTCCCCTCACAGGTCATCTTTAGCTTCTAATGCTCTATGTAACAACTCAAATACGGAATCATGTCTGAAAGAATTAGTTTAGAACCATAGCCCTTTAAACTTAACATTTTAAGAAAGTAACATGCTCAGTATTTTGGGGGTTTACCAGAGTTTATGTCTGACCAGAGAGGAGAATTATTTCAGTCAACACCCCAGATATTTTGTTTCTTTTTCTAAGTTGTCCTTTCCAGCACTGACAGCATTCAGATCTCATCACGTTTAGTGCTTACAGGTTCTGAAGTGTGTTGGCTGATAACAGAAGTGTATTCAGATGTCTGAGCTTTGGTAATATCACTAAAACCTTAAGCATTTGGAGTGTTCTTCTGTTTTTCCACTTAAATGGACTTTTGTAATACTTTGGGGACCAATGTCTGCTGAAGAGAGACTTTTCTTTCTCCTTCAGAAGAACAATGTGCACAGGGAAGAGCAGGCTTGCAGCCGCTGTTACTGAAGTGCTGTATGTCACAGAAGCTATCTGCAGTGTCAAATAGTTGGCTTACAGCTGTAAGTTCTCTTGCCTGGTCTGAATATAGTATGAATGAGCTCTGAAAAACAAAGGAGCCTCTGTTGTTCTGTGCTACTTACATTGCTACCCCTTGTCACAAACCAACACCAAAGTTTTGGCCTCGCTGTTATTTAGGATTTCTTTAAGGACTTAACTGTGTAAGAAATTCCTTTGGCTGTGCCATATGACACACAATATCTAGCATGCTAAAAATAGTAAAACTAGGACTGTGAGACAATTGAATTCCACAGAACTGATAAGAAGTTAGACTCTCAATAATGGTTCTGTCCTGGCTGTCCTCTCCTGCAGCTGGAGCATGCAGTAGTGCTGGGTGCGTTAGGCTGATGATCTTCACTGCAGACATGAGGATGCTTGCTCAACTAATGTCCTGCACTGTTTAGAGAGCTGTAAAAGGCAACTGGTGTTTTTTCTCAGGTGCTTCTTGTAACCAAGAAGATCACACGTGCTCCAGGCTGTAACCACACAGAGGAGATGATAGGAAGAATGAGGAGGAAGCAGCTGGCATGATTTTGTTAAATGTGAAGACATTTACTTTTATGAATTGAGTACCTTTCTATTTTATTTTTTTTAAAATTATTATCTACAGAGAGCTGGAGCATCTCTGCTGTGAGGACAGGCTGAGAGGGGTTGTTCAGCCTGGAGAAGAGAAGGCCTCCAGAGAGACCTCAGAGCAGCTTTCCAGTATTTGAAGGAGGCTGCAGGGAAGGGATTTTTGACAAGGGCTTATAGTTACAGGATGAGGTGCAATGGGTTTGAGCTGGAAGAAACTAGATTGAGATTAGACATTGAGACTAGGAAGAAATGGGTGGAAACCCTGGTTGGATGAGGCCTTGAGCAACCTGGTCTAGTGGAGGGCATCCTTGCCCATGGCAGGGGGTTGGAACTGGATGGTCTCTTCCAACCCAAACCATTCTAGGATTCCATTCTGTCATCTGTTATCTTTTGGTTTCATTCTAGAAATGTGTTAATCCCTCTTCCTCAATGAGATAAAAATGCAACATAGTAATGCACATCTCTTGCAAACTGCACTCTTCTTGCAGCAGAGCTTGTTGATTGTATTCAGCCTGAAAGCACTGCTGTGTAGATGACTCTGCTTACTCCTAGTCCTTGCACCTTTGCATGTTGTCAGCTCAGTACAGGTAATTCTGTTTTGTACACGAGCAGCATGTGGCTGAGCTTTGGTGACATGAAACCTACCACTTTAAAAGGTGGTAGTGGAAGGCAGCCATGGTTTCATTTTATTGACAACAACCAATGGACACCATTGAGCAAGAAAGGGAATTGGGGGTAAAATATCCAAGCACTTCTTCAGATCCTCTACTCAAGATGCTGAGGATGTAAATCCTATTAAGGAAGGCCAAGTGACAAAGCTCTTTTCTTTCTTGAAGAGCTGTTTAATCCAGAAATAAATATTTCTCATCTCTGACAGCCTGTGGTATGATTTCTCTAGGAGCTGTGAAATTTTGTGGTTACCTTTGTGCCCTTTTACTCTGTCCCTTGCTCTTTTACATTACTTGTAACCCAGAACGTCCTCAGGAGTCAGCTCCAAAGCATTCTACTGTGTTTTCTATAATTACTGTGAAATCAGGAGGATCTGTTCAAGCAGCTTCATTTCAGCTTCATTTATGGTGGCCATGATCCCATTGTAACTTTCTGTGGCCATTGCAAACTTCATCAAACTTGTATGGAATGATGTTTGTTAGCCAGAGTTCCTAAAAGTTCATAATGGTTATAATGTCTGCACAGTTACTGGTGGCATCTAGTTTCTACAGTCTAAGACTGCCATGACATCTTTGTGTTTTGGATCTCCTACCTTTCTTGTTTTGAACTCATTTGTAAAATCACCTGTCTCCTGCACTTTAACTGTGAAAGCAGTTTCCTATAGCTAGAGGTGGATGGTTTCAGCAGCACAGACACTCTGTGTCTGATGTAAGTGAAGGAGTGCAGGCAATCCAGAGTACATCTCTGCTTTTCCTTCACCTCCCTTAAGCTGTGGCATGGCTGTTGAGAACTAGGAAGGGGTAGACAAAGAATGGCTCCAAACTCTGCTCTAAGCAGCCATTGTTCCATCAATACAAAATGCTAGTCTCTGACTTGTTCCTTTTGGAAGCCCATTTTGATCGCTGATTACCCAGAGTAGTTAATTCATGGCCAGAGTATCCAACTGGGTCTCTGGTACAGATAAGGGTACTGAATATTTCTGCTTTGGTGAAGCCAGTGATCATCCAAGGGTCAAAACCCAGATACCAGGGTGAATGTTTTGCTCACGTGTATCCATCTGGATTAGAAATGGTGATTTGATTTTGTTATTTGCAAACAACAATTTTGCTGTGCTCCACGATAGCCCCAGGACTATTTGTGCCTTGCAGAAGTACAAGCAGTCATATGGGAAAGTTTTGGGATAATGAGGGAGGATGATCTCACTGAAAAAAATCAGATTATGCCAGTTGCTTAAAATGTGAGATTTTCTTCCTCTCTTCTGTCTGCACATGGAGGAAAAAACAATTGTGAGTGGGAACTCAAGCTTCATACTGATTAAAGCACTGAGTATGTTCGAAGGAAACTAATTGCCCCAGGATTTTAAAGTATTTGTCTAAAACTTCCCCTGAGAAATACCACTTCTGATGAATGAAAATTTTTACTGCAAACTTAAGTCCATCTTCTGTAAGGTATTAAGTTACTAGCCCTGGGAAGAGCCTAACGACCACACGTTTACTTGCTGGGTACACAGAGTGCTGAGTGAACGTCTCACTGTGGCTTCCGTTTCCAGCCTCTTAGGGAAGCTGCAGGAGCTGGCAGTGAGTTAGTTCTGTTAGTGTAGCCCCACTCTGGGGCACAAAATATGTTACATGAAAAAAAACTCCACAACTGAAATTCTGTAATTAGGTAGGCAGAAATTGCTTATGGAGCTACTTAAGTTGTGTTCCACTTCAGTTTGTTTATTTTTTTAACCAAAGGTTACCCTTTTATGTATCGATTTGGGCTGTTCAGCCTGAAGAAAAGGCTCTGGGGAGACCTTAGGGCAGCTTTCCAGTACCTGAAGGAGCTACAGGACAGCTGGGGAAGGACTTTTGACAAGAGTTGTAGTGACAGAATGAGAGGCAGTGGCTTTGAGCTGGAAGAGGGGAGTCTGAGACTGGAAATTAGGAAGAAATTAATTGCAGTGAGAGAGTGGTGAGACACTGGAACAGATTGCCTAGTGAGGCTGGGGATGGCCTCTCCCTGAAAGTGTTCAAGGCCAGGTAGGATGAGGCCCTGAGCAACCTGCTCCAGTGGGAGGTGTCCCTGCCCATAGCAGGGGTTTGGAACTAGAGTATCTTGAAGGTCCTTTCCAACCCAAACCATTCTAGGATTCTATGGTTTCAAAAAGGATTTCAACCAACTGGAGTTGTGAGAGTAACCCTCTCATCATTGACTTGCTTTTTAATCATTACTCAGTTGTTACCTGTTTTTCACTGTCCATATAAAAACAGAGCCTTCATAGGATGAATTCCCTGGTTGTTTTGCTTGTGATGAAAAGAACTTAAAGAGCACTGATAGATTATATTTTCATTGTTATGATTCTTGGCTTTGTTTATTGATTGCTTGCTCAGAGAATTACTAAGTATGCATTCCGAGATGTACCTGATTGCCTTCAGAAATGCTGAGTGCTCCCAGGTGACTTTATCCTGGGAGAGAGGATAAATGGTTGCATTTCTGAAACAGATTTCTATGGAAAGAGCTGGTAATGCCTCTCCTGCTGAAGATGCTTCACTTACTTTTCTAAGCTGCTTTTAACTTTGCCACACATCTTCTTGGGCAGGGTATCTGCAGTCTGAGATCATATTCTGCTGTTAAAATTTAATTGCACTAGGTCAGTAATTGTATTTTCTCTAATGTAATCAAGAGATCCTAACCCAGTACATGGCTTGCCTTGCCTTGACGTTTTCTGAGGTGTTATCCTGAGATAAGGGGTTCATGTCCTGCTCTTCTATTAACACTCCATTAGGTAGCCTGGTAAAAGTATATACTGCATTAACACAACTGTGGCTGGCAGCTGACTCCTCTGTGTGAGGCCTGCTCATGGCACTGTGGCTTTGTAGTTAGAGAGCAGTGGATATGCCACAGTACTGTCTGCAGCCTTTGCATGTGTTCATCTAGCCACTGGGAGATGGAGAGCAGAGAGCAAAGAATTTCTTCTGTCCAAGCTCTGAGCCCTTCACAGAGTCATAGAAAGGTAAGGTTGGAAGAGACCTCAAGGATCGTCTAATTCCAACTCCCTGCCATAGGCAGGGACACCTCCCACTAGCACAGGTCACTCAAGGCCTCATCCAGCCTGGCCTTGAACACCTCCAGGGAAGGAGCATCCACGACCTATTTGGGCAACCTGTGCCAGTGCCTCACCACCCTCACTGTAAAGAACTTCCTCCTAACATCCAGTCTAAATCTTCCCTCTGCCAGTTCAAACCCATTGCTCCTAGTCCTGTCATTGCAAGACCTTGTCAATAGTCTCCCTGGGGAGTTGTAGATGTTCATGACCAGACTGAGACCTTCAGCAGCTGAGTCTAGTTGTGAGGTGTCCCTGCCCATGCTGGGGAGGTTGGAGTAGGTGATCTGTAAGGTCCCTTCCAACCTGAGCCACTCAAGGATTCTATGATAATCCACGGAGGCTGGACAGGTGCTTATATTTGGTCCCTCTGGCAGTTACATAGTCACTCCTGATGCCTCTCCCTGGCACTGGCTTTGCTTGCCTGTTGCTCTCAGCACCTGTGCTTGGTGCACACTTCCCACGCCTGAGCTTTTCCTTATGTCTTCTGCAGCCCCGAAGAACCCAGTGAGGTTTTTACATCTTTCTAAACCCCTCCCTGTTCCTGTGTCTCCACATTGTTCACAATGTTCCTTAGACAAAAAGGGACAGCCTGTGACCTCGGCTAATGAATAAATCAGCTCCATCTGTCCACCCAGAGATAGCCTTGTAGCACAGTAGGGCTTAAGGGCATATTTGTATCACACACCATGGTTAAAAATATCTTAGCTGATTCCAAGTAATTTGGTGTGTTCATATAGCACACAATGCAGTATCATTGTGCTGGTACTTGGCTAGGGCATAGGTAATGGTGGCTTGAAGTAGGTCTAATTTGCTCTGAGAAAGCATCATGGGTGGTGTAGCTTTATGTTTCACTGCTTAACATAGCTTGTGTGTCCCTTCATGATGCTGTGTTACTCAGTACACTGTCTGCTCAAGTAGGCACTGAGCACTCAAGACACACTGTCCTATTCAAGGTCTTGCCAACCGTATACTTCCACCACCTGTGGCTTTTTTGGAAGGGTTAAGAGATGCAGTCATCTGAGATTTTTGCAACAGCTCTGAAACTACATCTCCATAAACTGGCTTGGCCCTCGCTCAGATGGCAGGGGTGCTGCCTTAAAGTGTTTGTGAAGAGGAGAGGTGCCATCTGAGTTCTGGGTGAAGCCTTACACTTGTATCATCTGATGGCTTGTACATGTTAGGAAAACTTTGATTGATGTCCTCACAACTGAACTCTTATTCTCAGTGTGAGCGAAGATTTCAGATCTGATAGTGTGTTGCCACTACAAAGGAGTTATCTCAACTGGTGTCACACTTCTCTCACTAAAAGCAGTGCTTGTTGGACTCTAAATACAACCACTTCAAAAGAAAAATAACAATGCCAAAACCCCATACCCCCAAACCTTCCATTGTGTATTTTCTGGCTCTTAGTCATTTGAATGAAGATGATCAGAGGGCTGGAGCAGCTCTCCTATGAGGACAGACTGAGAGAGTTGGGGCTCTGCAGCCTGGAGAAGAGAAGGCTTGGAGGAGACCTGATAGTAGCCTTCCAGTATCTGAAGGGGGCCTACAGGAAGGCTGGGGAGGGACTATTGACAAGGGCTTGCAACGACAAGACAAGGGGCAATGGGTTTGAACTGGCAGAGGGAAGATTTAGACTGGATGTCAGGAGGAAGTTCTTTACAGTGAGGGTGGTGAGACACTGGAACAGGTTGCTCAAGGAGGTTGTGGCTGCTCCCTCCCTGGAGGTGTTCAAGGCCAGGTTGGACGAGGCCTTGAGTGACCTGTACTAGTGGGAGGTGTCCCTGCCTATGGCAGAGGGTTGGGACTAGATGATCCTTGAGGTCTCTTCCAACCTTACCATTCTATGATTCCATGAACTATCTCACAGAAGCTCTTAGCATCACAGATGGTTTAAAGAAGAGTGCAGGACTGCACAGCAAGGAGAGAAAGAAGTTGATAAAGACAGATGGGAGGGCCTAACATTTCCCTCTTCTAGGAGCAATGAGGCTCGAGCATGAAGGACAGAGCTGAGATTCTTTCTAGTCCAACTAGAGTCACACATGTTTTTTGAGTGTTGTCTTGCTGAATTATTTCACTTTGAGATGCTTTGTTTCCATATAAGTCTTTAACATAATTGACTCCTGTCCCATTTCTAGTATTTTTTATCTCCTGGAATCTCCTTGCTGCAGAATCTGTAGACTCCTGTTGTCCTTTATGTCACTTGGTGTTTAGCCCAGCACTCCTCTCTCAACACCCTCCTGTCCTTGATGCAGTGTTTACATCACAGGATTTGAATGCAAATCACTTTTGTTCACCTCCTACTCCAGTGAGTTTTGTGATGAGGTACATAATTCACAGAAATATCCCATTAGTGGAGAGTGAGACCAGAAAGGTATTTGGTGTGGAACTTGCCTGTGTTACCAGGGAGACCTTTGGCAGACATGCTCCATCACATTGACTCATTTTCATCCCCTGCATGATCTTTTGACAGATCATTTATTTTGACTTCCACCCACAATGTGCACAACTTCAGTCAGTATCTGTTTGGTTTTTAGTTTGAGCACATGCAAGCCCTGAACACAATGAGCTGCTTTCATCATTTTCCTTGCAAACCCTTTTGCTTGAGCTGTGCAGATGCTGAGCAGAAAAACCCTCCCCAGCTTTATTGTGTGGCCTAAAAAGGAGCTTTATCAGTGCTTCCAATAGGAGGAGGAGTGGGCAGTGAAAATTCAGTTTTAAGGATGTGATTCTTTCTGCCAGTGATGGAGCCTGCTGCTGGCAGAGCATTTAGTTGGCTGGTACTTATGGACAGAAGTCAGCAGTGTATGGAAAAGCAGAGCCCCAACGGGTTTGCAGTTTGCCTATTGAGCTGTGAGATAAATGACTTGTCCCCTAAATATGTCCCTCATCCCTGGATGTGTTTAAGGCCAAGCTGGACAAGGCTCTAGCCAGCCTGATCTAGGGTAGGGTGTCCCTGCTCATGGCAGGAAGGGTTAGAACTAGATGATCCTTGTGGTCCCTTCCAACCCTGACTGATTTTGCGATTCTATGAGTCTATGATTCTACAAATAATGATTTTTTTTTTTTTTTAATCAGTGAGATTGTGGCCTTTGTTTGCACTGATACTGGAAAAACACATTTTCTAGCTATTGTTCTGCAAATGGCATCCAAAATACCGAACTCTTATCACTGAGGGAGGAATTTCTTTGTTCAGTCATTTATTTTTCATAGGCATGTATACACACAGACACTGAGACGTGCTTGTGATCTGTCTCCCACCAACAGGGCAGGACTGCCTTACACATCGCTTAAAGAATGTGTGATAGTGCTTTAAAATGACACACACATGGATGCAGAACCAGCCTCACTGGCTGCATCTACAGTCCACAGGAACATATTTGTCTTAAAACTATGTGCAGCAAGTTTGTTTCCTACTTAGTGTGTCATACACAGCTGCAGGATTGAAATTTTCTTTTAGATGCTTTAGTGAGATTCAAAACTGGCCTTTTGCTTAGTGTTTGCTTCCAAATTACATAGCAAGTGGATGTTGTATTCTTAGACAAATTGAGTCACTGGGCTTCAAAGTCCTTCTCTAAACTAGACTTTTAAAGAGAGTTTGGTAAAGAATTCTTCTTGGGACCTGACTGTGCTATAGTTGTTACTCTGAAATGTTAACATTTGCTGTCACATTTTGCTTCTATTTGCCATGAGAAACGGTGCCCTCACAACCCTGCTGTGAAACAGAGACATCCTTGTGAGTCTTTGCAGCAGCACCCATCTCCAGAGCTGTGCTCAGCACGAAATGTGGGGCTGTGTGCTTCAGGTGCTGCCATCTGTGTCTTTGCAGCAGCACCCATCTCCAGAGCTGTGCTCAGCAGGAAATGCGGGGCTGTGTGCTTCAGGTGCTGCAGCAGCCAAGTGCCACATGCAGCTGTTGAACACAGAACTTGTGCTTCTAAAGTTCCTGAGTGCAGTGCCTGTGTTCCAAGTTAGCACATGCCTTACAGAAAATAACTGAGGCAGTGGTTACAGGGCTGTAGTTGCAGATACACATCGAGCATCTTTTTCAGTGGTCTAATCCTTTCTTTTATAATTCTTTGTCATTACAAAAGTTCTTTCAGTTAAAAAAGAATTGCAAGTTAGGTATGGGGCTTTATAGCAGTTTAGAAGTTTTCTGTTTGGGATTTATGCAGGTTTCATGGTGGCAAATGTGTTTAAAAAAAAAAAAAAGATATTGCTGCACGATTTTGTTGGAGTACAGGATATGAAATGGGTCCATGTAAGAGTTTTTATGAAAAAGAAATTCCTCTCATGTTTGTTTGCATCTCCAGAGGGAGGTAAGAGACTTTGAGGAGGCACAGAACGTTTTGCTGTTTCTCCACATTTCAAACCATGATCAAAATCTCTCTGCAGTCCCTGATGGTGCTTCAGAGGCAGCAGAGCTGTTGGAACCTCTGGAAAACCCCAGTGTCTGTCGCGGCATGAGCTTTATTCTGTTAAATGCAGCTCCTAAAGCAATGACTTGGCTGAACGAACAGACCCGAGGCACTGCTGCCCACAACCCTCGCTGGCTCCCAGCCAGCTTAGACAAAGGCCTTCAGAGGAGCTAACCTCTTGGCACTGTGGTTGTCAGTGGCCATAGCCACCGTGTCCGAAGAGACCCAGGTACCCTGCTGCTCTACTTTCTGGATGAGAGCAGGGTTGCACCAACATCAGCGTCCTGAATATGCTCACCAGGTGCACTTCTCTTGTTGTTCAGCTTTATGATTCTCAGCATTGGTTACATTCTAACAAAAAACCTTTTGACTGGCCTAGTTTAAGATGTAGATTTTTTTTTTTTCAGATCTCATGAGTCTGGGGCTTTACAAGATGAGAAGTATACCATGCTGGGTGATTTTCCTGTTCCCAAGCAGGATGCTAACTGTTTCTTTACAGAGTAGTTGCAGACATTAAGGCCCATCTCAGTTTTACATGTTTTTACCAAAACTTTCTGTCATCTCTTGCTCCTGATGATTCCAACAAACACAGACAGAAGGGAGAAATAACTTAGCATGGCATCAGGATACTTTCTTTGTGGTTTGTTTTTATTTTATGGTATTCAGAGCAGCTGTGGTTGGGTTTAATGTGTTGAGCAGGAAGGATATGGATGTAGCAGCAACTCAGGAGGGAAAAGTGAGCAGCAGATGTCTCAGAGCTTTAAGCTTACACCTCACCGATTGTTTGTTCAAAGTACATTGTTGCATACACATAGAGCCCAGACAGCAAAAGGGAGATTGTTGCTTTTGGGGTGACAGGAGGAGGAGTTTAGTTCATCACTGTTGAGCATAAAATCTTTTCCCCAATTTATTTTTTTCAAGGATGAATGTTAAGAAGTATCTAGAAACAGACAATTGTTACTGATTTGGGGATGCTCTGCTAGGCTGTAAATCTCCTAGGACCACATGCACCGTATTCTATTGCAACCTCGAGTAAGCAGAGAACACAAGAGACTGAACTTACGTTTGACAGTGCTGCGCGACTCCTGGAACCCAGCTGACTCTGAACCCCAGCCCAGGGTTTCACACTCACGCTCCTCCCCTTGCCCATGCCTGGCACTCGTGCTCGCACCTCCTCTGCTCCTCTCTGCCAGCCAGCACATCTTCCAGAGCCCCACGCTGCGCTTGCGCCCATCCTCCAGGGTCTGGTACACCCAGTTGGGAGTAAAGGCAGCTGCGTTGTTAAGGATCAGTGAGACCAGGGCTACCAACACAGCTGTGGCTACCAGTTTCTGGACAGTCATATCTGACTGTCAGCTTGCTGCCAGTCTCTATTTGCAGAAGAGGTGAGGTCTCAGTCAGCTGCAGCACATTGAAATGGGGCTTGAAGTGGAGGCAGCTTGGCTAGGATGTTACCAGGGGCTAGAGGACATCACCGCTCATTCTCGAAGTCAACGCCAGAGGTGTTTCTGATCAAGGAATTGAGAACTGTGCGAGGTAGGTGGGAGAATTCCATAAAATAAGAACACAGAGAAGCTTTTTCAGGTCCTTCCCAGCTTTGACTTATCCACCTTCTTCTACTTTGATAAGTAATGCCAGTCCTGTGATGAACTGAACGATAGGGAGGTCCATTCCTTGTGAGATGAGGCGAATCCAGCAAGAATCCAGTATCGAGGCTGGGGAGCTTGAGCTGCTGCAGGAGCAGAGGCTGGGATGCTCGCCAGCAGCGTGCCAAGCGCCCTGGGTCCTGCCAGTCACCCTGCGCTGCTCCCGTAGCCTTGCCGTTGGGTCCAGCCTTCAGAACGCCCTGCAAACTCTGGCTGTGGGCATTCTCTCAAAGCCGAGCCGCGCTGGAGGTTGCTGCTGGCATCCCAGAGGGGCTCTGCAGGCTCGGAGTGTCTCGAGGAGTTCGCTCTGGTGTGTCTCTCTCCGAAGATCCGAGCTGCGAGTGCAGGGACCGGAGAACTGCCACTGCCGTGAGGAAAAGGCCCCCCCCCCCCCCCCCCAAGAGGAAACGGCTGTTTTTGTGGCTGTTTTTGGTGAGCCTCAGGGCGTAGTCGACTGCAACAAACAGAGCCACTGCCACAGCAGTCAAACATTAACAGGATGTGTTTCCTGTAAGGAAAAGACTATGGAGACTTCTAAAGTTGTACCTCCTCCCCTCGGAGAGCCCCCCTCCCCGGCTCTCCCCTCCTACCCTCCCAGCAGCACACGGCAGGGCTGAGAGCTCCGAGGGGCTGAGCATCGCCCGGAGCCCTGCGAGCAAATCACAGCAACTCAGAACTCCTCTTCATCCACAAGCTCCCAGCCTCAGCTCTCCGGGCGTCGGGGCTGCAGAAACGGGTCGAGGAGAGGGGCTTTGAGAGGCTTTTTGCTGAAAGCCAAACGATGTTGGTGTTAGCTGTTGGACAGCATGGGGAAAGCAGCGCCGGGAGGTGTCCACCGATGTCCCCCTTCCTCTCCACAACCGGAGGAGGGACCACGGCAGATAAACACAATATAGAAACTCAAGATTCTCAGTCTGGTAACCAAACGAGTTTGGGGGTGTCTGAAGAGACAGTTGCAGTAGTGAGGCTGTGAATGAAGGTGAAAATTGCTGCACTGCGCCTGTGCAGGGTTTGCACAGCTCTCCCCCACCCCGAGCCCTGCGTCCTGCTTTGCTGGGCATGCTGGTGGCTCCTCAGTGCTCTGAGGAGCCAGGACACCTTCCTTCAGTGCCCAGAGGATGGAAAAGCTGGTGCCTGTTGCTGCTGCAAGGCCTGCACCATCCAGTGTGGAACTGACTACCATGCAGCAAGCCAGGGGTGCAGCACTGGCTGCTGCTGAGCCACAAGGGAAGCAACCCTAAGAAGTGGCTCAGAAAAAAATCGAGGGCATTTCAAACCCTCCCTGAGCAGGGTTGTTTCCAGAGTGGTCTCGCAGAGACCAGCTCTCTGAATGGCTGCTTGCTCTGTCTTGTTTCCGCCAGCTGCTGCCCCAGAGCTTGCCAAAGAGCTGGGACATGGGCGCCCATGCCCAGTACAAGTTCTTCTGCCCCTCAGGGTTCAGCCTGGAGTTCTGCCCATCTTTGAACAGAGCGTGTCAGAACTTTTCAGACCGAAAAAATACCACCCAAGGTGTGATATTAAGTAGTGTATTGTGAAATGGAGGTGTGGTATTATTGTTAACAGCCTGAAGAGGGAGTGGTGAGAAGTGGTGGCAGAGTACCTGTATCACCAGCCACAGCTTTGCTGTGCCCACCCCGCCTGAGGTGTTGGCACAACGGTTCACATCAGTGGAATTAATAAATTAGACTGGAAACTGATTTAATTTTACAGTAGTTCTGCTTTACCAGCTAGGTTAATGTGCCTTTAGTAAACAAATCCATATTGACTCAATGCACATAGAATCACAGAATAGTAGGTATTGAAAGGAGCCTCTGGAGGTCACAGAATCACAGGTGGTGGGTGGCTGTGCAGTGAGCTGAGGCTGTGCAGGGATGCAGATGAGTCGAGTGGATCAGTTCACTGACACAGGAGGTGGCACTGGGATTGGTGACAAAGCTGACCTTTGATCAGACGTGTCCGTCCTTCTAGCTGTGGTGGTGGTGTGGCAGCTCTAAAAAGGCTGCCAAATTGTAAGTCTATGTGGTGGGACTGCCACATCACAAGTGCTTTGGGACTTCAGGTTTTTATGATGATGGAAGCTTTTCTGGGAGCCTTGATGGTGGCTTACAGAGCAGAAAGGACAAGGGCGCTGCAGGGACAGTGCATTAGTGTGGGGAGTGTCTGAGGAGCAAGGCAAGGTGGCAGTGACTGCTGCTGCCTGCAGGAACTCAGCAAGCATATGGGGCCTTTCTTTAACAGGGCAAAACTTCAAGTGGATGTTGCTATCTGGACAATTAACTGCTTGCTGATTGTTTGTGCTGTGCTAGAGAGTGGCAGGGTAAACACAGCAGCTTATAAAATGTTTTGGGATTCCCGGGGGGAGGAACCAGTTGTGTAAATTTGATATTATACTTTCAGAATCCCAGTGATTTAGATATCTGGGATAAGTAGTTTCTTCTATCCTAAGCTGGTACATTTACTACCCAGTAACCTCTGATTACAGTTGTTTAGGCAGGGCATAATCTTTTCTTTTATTATTTTTCAATAGGCAGGTGGCTTTTAATCATTCTGTTCAACAACAACATCTGAAGATGTAAAATCGGGCAATTGCCCAAAACAGTAGATAACACCAGGCTAAAATTAAATGAGTTTTGCAAACATCTGGTAAATTTTCCCAGCCTGCTCATACCAACATGGTTCAGTTATTTGGTTTTGCTACATTTTTTAGTCAAATAGTTCTTGTTGGCACATTCACAGCCAGTGGCATTCTCCATCCTCACTTGGAGATCTTGTACTTCCAGGTTAAAGCAGTCTTGGAAGTATTCTGAAGGCACCTTGTTGAAGTCTTCTCCACTGATAACCTGTGCAGCAACATACCCACTGCAGTGCTTGATGCACTCCCCAGGACACAAGTTTTGTTCAATCTAACTCCCACTGGACAAGAGCTTGGTGTTGGTTTTATTAGCAGAAGCTTGGAGTAGACAGAAGTGCATTCAATGTGATTTTATAGACACTGCCCTATAAAGCTTTTGTTGCTTCATCTGTCCTTGATAGGGAAGAACATTTAGGAATAATTTGGGCAGCTTTTAGTGTTTTGGTCATGCATGAAAAAATGCCCAACATGCTTCTCAGAGAAGCATTCTTTTCATGGGATTAGTGCTGTCAGGAATCTCACTGCATTGCTGCAACTTGGTATCTCCTTGTTATCTTTTAGTCCCACTGAACACACATAACTAGAATCTGATAAAGGCATTTTAAAAGCATCAAAGGTAATTATCTGCATCACATAAAACTCCATATTTTCAAGCCTCTGAGATTTTTTTTTTTTCTGGGCTACAAGAGAGCAGTAGACCACCAACTGAGAATTTTTAACTCTGTTTGAAGAGAAGGTCTTTGTCCACTTTTATAGAGGTGATCAGCTTTCCATCCCTGCTTACCTTAGGTGGTGTAGTTTGTCATAGCTGACCATGCCTGAGCCCTCTGCAGCTGTTTTAGTCCACAGCATGATGATGTCATCCTGTTAGTGCTCTGGCAGATCACAGCTGATCATAAACGAATTATCTAGTGGGAATCATCTCCCTCTGCTGTACCTTTCAGCCAAATGACAGATTCATTATTCTGACAGCTTTTTTTTCAGGGGGTTGAAGGGGTAACTTCAAGTCACTGAAGTCCAGACAAGAGATTAACATTTGAAAGCCACTGACCGATGTTGTTAATCTTCCTTAGGATGTGGCACCGGCTTGTCCCATCCTTTTCCTTCGCACAGAACCTCCCCAGCAGCACGTAGGCAGCGGGTGGTGGCTGGGGAAGGGCAGTGCCCCGTGCCCTGCAGCCCGTGGCCAGCCCAGTTCACATCAGGGCAGGTCTTGTAGCAAGCACTGGGCACCAGAATGGTGCCTCCGCTGCAGTCTTGGCTGGCTGAGCTGCAGAGAGTCTGCCTTGGATTTCTTGCAAGGTTGGTTTGGGGATAAAGTTGTCCCCACCCCTGAGTCAGCAAAAGATCTCCCACTTGGGGGTTTATTTCCATTTTTGATGGCCCAGGCTGTGCCTGAGGCAGTCAGGGACACCCACTCCCTCCAGGAAGATGTGTGCATTGGGGATGTGATACTTTATCTGTAATGTTGTGTTTTAGGGGTGTGATAATAGATTGTTATAGATAATGTGGTGCTGTGATCTTTGGTATTAACATTATAGATAGGGTGTTAGTGTTTCCCTTTGCATTGCACAGTAGCTGTGCAAAACAGGATGCTCAGGGTCCTGCTCAGCAAAGCACAGTGGCGAAAGAGGTCCTTGTTTCCTCCTGATCAAGGTACTTAAAAGCAAGAGATGGAATACATGTTCATTTTCCAAATAAACCCCATTAAAGAGAGGGAGAGAGGTTTTGTAGTGGGATGTTTCAGAAATATAAACCTCCAGAACCTGTAAAAAATACTCCATTTACTGGATTTTTTTTTTTCCCTTTAAACTTTCATGGAAAATGGGCAATGAAAAATACATAGGAACAAAGGGGTTTTAAAATCAGACTGTTAGATGTTGGAAATCTGGTTCCATGGGAAACCAGATGTGAAAGATAAAATATAAGGGAAGAAAAACTTCATCATATATGTGCTAAAACTTCTATCTAGCCTTAAGAGGAGAGAATTTATCAAAATTTGTTTTCCAAGTCCATGGCTTTGTTGATGTGACCTGGAGCCTGGGCAGCCCGGGGTGCAGCTGCAGACCATTGACTCCCCAGGGTGCTTGTGGAGCCTGTTCTCATGGCTCTGCTCACAGAGCGCCTGCTCTTCATTAAGCCTCCAGCTTCGACTGATGAATTGCAGATGCAAGCAGCCTTCCAGAGGGGGGAGAGGAGGAGGAGGAGGAGGGAAAGAACAGGAAATTCCCAGAGCATGAGCTGGGGGCAGAGTATATCATTACTTGGCATTTTATGCACTGTGGTGGGGCCGGGTCTGGGAAGAAGAGTTTCTGCCTTTTAGGGGGGTGCAAAGGCAGTTTGGTCTTTCTCGCTGCACTGTGATTTTTTTTGCCTGAGACTGAAGTGAGCCTGTTCTGCACCTCCTTGTTCCTTAACCAGACCTGCAATAATTTGCTCACATGTCTTCCCCATCAGTTTGGCTGCTTTTCAGGCTCTTGCTCTGGTGCTAGAGACTGTGCCATCCCAGGGTCGAGGCTGGTCTTCCTGAGACATGGAGAAACACAGAACCCAGATTGTTCTTTAAACCCATCCTTGGCTTGCAGGCCTGCCAGCTGCCTCAAGCTGGATAGTTTGCAAGGGAAATCTCTGAAAAAGCATTCAGAGCTGTGAAAAGTGTTTGTTCTGCCTGATCAGCCATGGAATGGAGAAGGTGGAGCCCTCTTTCTGGGCTGAAAGTAAACTGAGGTTGTGGCTAAAGATCTCCTGCCTTTCTGCAGGAGATGCGGTGGATCAGTCTCAGCGTCCTGGCCTTCGCCCAGGTTTGGGAGTGGGGTTCTGCTGTGTTATCCCTCTGTGGTTTAGGTGAGACAGGTTCTGTTCTGCTGCCCAGCCCAGGCTTGGCCACAGTGCTCTGTGGTGGCTAACAGCTGTGTGGTTTGTGCCTCTGCTGCACAGTGAGACCCTCTGTGCCCTGTGGAGTAGTTCTTGTTGAGTGCTGTGGATCTTTTGCTTTTCCCAGGGTGGTGTGACTCTGATCTCTTGCTATTTGTAAAATAAGATAAACAGTGTATTAAAATAAGAACATCAAGCAAATGCATTAATAGTTGTGTGATGTCTGCATATGGAGATGGGTTTCACAAGTAAGTAGCGTGTTGCTGTGTCAGAAATCCTTGCCTACCTAGGCAGCAGTGTTTGGAGTGTGATGCTGGAATGGCCTCTCAGAGCAGACAGAGTTTTGTAATATTCTGCTGTAGGAAGAAAATGGAAAATTCTGCTGCATGTGAGTTGTGCCCTTGCTGTGGGGGTCATGCCTGCTGGAGAGAGCCAGCCTCTGCTGCAGCTCTGCATGGTCCACGGGAGAAGGTGTGGCTGGGGGTTCTCCTCCATGCAGCTGCCACCCTTAGCTCCAGTGGGAGAATGTGAACTCTCCTGTGCAGAGCAGGGCCAGGATCATTAGATGAAACATTCATCCCAAAGTTCCCTCAGGTGCTTCTGGAAGGCAGAGGCAGGAGAAGGGATTGTCAGAGGGAGGCAATGTTTTCATCTTTCATCGTACTTGTGTTCTTGGCCTGTCTTTTGCTTTGGTCTCTGTTCTGGGTGAGTCCCTGTGAGCACTGCTCTGCTGGGAACACCTCCAGGTTACAGTGTCTTTGGTCCAGTTTGACCACAGTGCTGGATTCTGTGAGTGTTCCCCATCTGTCCAGCAGGGCCTGTCGGGAAGGCAGTGCTTACCTGAAGAAGACAAATGCAGAGCCCAGCAGCTGGAAATGTTTCTTTCTCTGTGTTTGTTGCATCTAAGCAGTACCCTGCTGCTGCAGCCTCTGCAGCAAGTGGTTTGGAGTGGAGGAGGAAGAGGTGGGATGGCAGAGCTCTAGTCCCTGAGGGCAGAGGTACGTCTGGGTGGCTCACTGTCTGGCATGGGTGGTGCACAGGCAAGCTCTGTGTGGGTCAAGAGCTCCTAAAGAGGAATCTCTGCGGGAGGAGCTCCCACCGAGCTTTGGAGTTGTCAGGAGGCAGTGCCCCTCAGGAAAGCACAGTGCAGCAGATGGCTGTTGGGTCACATCCCCTGAGTGCTGAGGTGTGTCTCTGCACGCTGCTCTTGCTCTCAGAGTTCTCCTTTGGAATTCTCAGCATTCATGTGGGGGGTTGTGAACGTCTGTCTGTCTGCCTGCAGCTGCAGCAAAACACAGTGATGGGAGCACACCGAATGTTTCTGTAGCTGCTAACAACTGCTTTTGTTAGGCACTGGTGTAAAACAAAGCCCACACTTCCTCCAGGCTGCGGGCATGCAGCTCCAGAACTAACCTTGATGTCTGAGGCCTGTTTCTGTTCCCTGCACAGCAGCTGGAGTTTCCTTGTTACATCCAGCAAGTGTCCAGTGTTCTAATAGTTTCCCTTGTCACACTCTCCCCTTTCCTGGCACCTGAGCTGCTCAGTACCCCAGCTCTGACTGAGACATGCTAACAGCTCTCCCGTTTCTCACAGCGAGGCTGTCTGGGAGAACATGGCTCGCATGTGCGTGAAGACTCAGAGGCTCGACGTCGCCAGGATCTGCCTGGGAAACATGGGCCATGCCAGAGGAGCCAAGGCACTGAGGGAGGCTGAGCAAGAACCCGAGCAGGAGGCCAGAGTGGCTGTGCTGGCCATTCAGCTGGGCATGCTGGTAAACCCCAACAACCTGCGCGGCCGGGAGCGGCCACCCCGCTGCACTAGGGACAGAAAGGAGAAACGGCATTTTGAGATGCAAAAACCCTGCAGAGGAGGAAAACTTAGTCCCAGATTTCCAGGGAGGGATGAAGAATAGCTGTGACATTTACTGTCCTGAAGTTGAGTTTTTATCCTAGGGCAATAGACATCTCCTTCAGCACTGCACAACCCTGTGCTACACAATTCCTGCAGGACTCAGCAGGGGCTTTCCCTGCGCTCCAGAGGCTCAGCACTCCCCTGAGTCTTGTTGTGCTTCTCAAAGAGGAGATGAGAATGAATGTAGCAGAAGCTGGCAGAATAAGAGGACCAGGAGCCAGAGCTGCCTAAGGGTATAGGAAATGAATTTGTCTGCTTTCTTAACTGCTGGACAGAATTTATGTGGGACTTCCATATGAAAAGCTGCTGAATGAAGGCAAGTGTTGAGTGAAAGAAATGTCTTGTAAGGGTATGTTTTGTGTGGAACATTAAACAGAAAAGCTGCTTTCTTGGGGCATAATTCTCCCAAGCTTAATCATTCTAGGTTTGACTGGGTTAAGAAAAGGATGTATTTTAACGTATTCCAACTAAAATGTTTCAACAAACATATCTGAGGGCCCAGTATGGGAAATACAAGTTTCACTCTGACATGTATGTTTGTTTGTAGAGTGAAAGGCTAAAGCTGAGTTCTGCCAGAGAATGAGGGCTGGCTTAAGATGTTTAGGGAAAATTGATGTCTCCTGCAGGGTTGGAATGCTCTGAGGAGTCACAGTTGCTGCTTGTGCTGTCCTGGGGATGCCTGCAGTCACCCAGATTTTCATCTCAACCTCTTCTGTTCTGGGAGCAGTAACTTCCCTGGACGCAGTAGAGTCAGAGGATGCACTCAGGGTGTTCTTCCTGCAGTCTGGTGCATGGGGCAGCCCTCCCTTGGAGCTTGCCCTGGCACCAAACACCTACCAAAAGGGAACTTGTCTTCCCATAGTCTGAACCTACTTCCCTTGACTGCCACTGGGACTAAGATCTAAAATGGGCTTCAGAGCAGCATTGTCACAGGGATTAAAAGCTGACCAATGGTTGGCAGTTAGAAGAATGACAAGAAGATGTATTCCAGAGTGATGCCTTCGGTGTTTTCAGTTTTTAGTTTGGGAACCATCAGAGATCCAGGCATGTGATTCATAGATTCATGGAATACCAGGTTGGAAGGGACCTCAAGGATCATCTGGTCCAACCTCTGATCTGTAGGTTGTGGAGTCTCCTTCTCTGGAGACTTTCAAGACCTGTCTGGATGGATACCTGCGTGACCTACACTAGATTATGTTCCTGCTGTGTCAGGGGAGTTGGACTCAATGACCTCCAGAGGTCCCTTTCAACCCCTAACATCCTGTGATCAAACCTGGGCAAGGAGAACCCCACAGCTCACAGGAGATCACAAATTAGATTATAAATGGCAAGGTGCTGTGACAGCAAAAATCTGTCTGAGGCTGTGTTTGAGGAGACACCACATCCTGGGGTTTGATTTGATAGCTTCTGTGTGTCTATTGCAGCTCCAGCTAGAACACTGACTCCCACCCTTAAGTATCTCATTACCAGACAAACAAGTTGATGAACTGGAAAGAGTTCAGAGAAAATGAATACAAATTGTTAAGCTCTTGGAAGGATTTCACAGGCAAGGAGATCTTTAAGATAGCCGGAGAATTAGAATTTGGCTTAAAAAGGTGTTGAGCAATCTCCAACTATTTTGAAGAGGATAAATGCTAGAAAGAAAAACTGTTCTGAGTTAAAGAAGTGAAGAAGAAAAGGAAAATTCAAACCAAACGTTTGGAAAAGCTTCCTGGCAGAGAAAGCTGTGAGGCTGCAAAGTGCCAGTACTCCTGATTTGGGATATTTAGATCTGTTTAGAGAAGTGGAGGGGAACTGCAGCAAAATGAAGGCACTTCTCTTGCCTCGTTTTCATCTCACAGAATCATGGTGCAGGCAGCTTCCAGTTCTGCTTTCTATGCTTTTTGGAAATTGAAACAATAAGGGACAGAAACCATTTTTCTGTCTGGAACAGATAATCTCGATTTACTAAGTATAGTGTTCAGCTGGACAGCAGTTGGGTGGAGCAGGAAAATGCTCCTTTCACAGGAGTACATCTCTAAGAGTAAAAATAATAGTTCCAGATTTGCTTGCACTTGCGTCAGCATCAGCAGACCCCTCCTGTTCTAATCCTGTCCCAGACTGCGAGCATTTTTTCCCAGGAATGGATCTCAGCTATCCAGCAGCAGCAGTGCCTCTGAGGCCTGCTCAGAGGTGGCACGGGTTCCCTGGGTTCCTTCTTGCCACAAGGCCTGGTTTGGGCTCAGGGCCTTCTCCTGGACCTCAGCTCTGGGTGGGCAGCATGGCTGTTAGCTGCAGCCCCATGTGAGCATCTCTCCCCTTTCTGAGGTGACTTCTGCTCCTGATGACAGCAGTGGCTTGCTTGTGTCACACACCACACACCACCCCCCACCCCCCCAGTCTCTCCTGTACAGTAAGTGCCAGGATCTGAGTGCTTTCCTTATTTTCACACAAACATCCTGTTTCCCAGTACTGTGCTGTTCCAGGCTACCTTCCCTGAGGTGGCTGAGTCCCGTGCCAGAGTGGCTGTGGCTTTCACTGTCTGTGGCCTGCACTGCGCACTGCTGTGCAGAGCAGTGCCTGCTGTGAGGGATGCTGGGGAGCTGAGAGGTGTCTGTGTGCTTGCAGGAGGAGGCGGAGCGGCTCTACACGGCTTGCAAACGCTATGACCTGCTCAACAAGTTCTATCAGGCCTCCAACCAGTGGCAAAAAGCCATCCAGACAGCTGAGGTGCACGACCGGGTTCACCTGCGCACCACCTACTACAACTACGCCAAGCACCTGGAGGCGACCGGAGAGCAGAGCCTTGCACTGACCCAGTAAGCACTCGGGGCGTTGGAGCTGTGTCCTGGGGAGGCTGGAGGCAGCCTGAGGAGCACATCTGATGATGACCACTAAGAGTTAATTGAAGGCTTATCCTGTTTCTGGTGTTTTCTATCTTGTGGAGTGACAGCATTGTTAAAATAAACTTCCCAGCACCCTCCCAGGCTAACAGAGCCCAGCACAGAAAAGTTAAGTGTCTTGTCGGGGACAGTCGTTGAATCCCGCTAATATCCAGTCTTTGGGAGACCACTGCCCTCCTTCCCTTTCTCTCCCATGACAGAAAACACTTGTTTACTTCTCCTGAGAGGTCCAGGCACAACTGCTGTGGCAGAATTTAGTTTGACTTGGGTGCTTCTGGTCCTTGTGCTGTGATTGGTGAGTCCCCAGAGAAGTCAAGGGAGAAGACTCTTCAGGTGTTCTAGTGGTCTGAAATCTTGGGTTTAGGTTTACCACAGGAAGCCTCACAATATAATACTAAGATCACTTCTGTCCAAAGTCAAAGTAGAGCTCTGATGTGATCAGACAGATAAAGGTGATCAAGGTGGGCAGGGAGGTGAGGAGAGACTGTAACAGAAGCTGGTGACGGAAGTGCAGTGAAAAAGTGGAAAAGAGGCTGAAATTGCAGTGGGTGGCAGAAGAACTGGGCAACATGAGGAGCCCAAGGCCCTTGTTACCTTTTCAGACAGTTGTACAGAGATGTACTTGATGTCTGGGGAGCTTTCTGGGACATTCTTTGGACCATTGCTGACACTTTTAAAGTACGTACTGTCCTGTCATCACATTGCCCCTCTAATTCCAGGGGCCTTGCCATGACCATTGACTGTATTTTTGGTGATGCTGGCAGATGGCAGCTGGTTTTAGAGTGATCATAACAGCTGCAGCAGTGTTCCCAGTGTTGTCCCTCTGTAATGTCAAACTTTAAACAGAGGTGGTAGCAGAGTGACCATTTCACACCAAATCTGTTCTCCTCTGCAGCTATGAGAAGTCAGACACACACCGGTTCGAGGTGCCCCGAATGCTCTCTGAGGACTTGCAAGCCCTGGAGAACTACGTCAACAAGATGCAAGACAAGTCAGTGCTATGCTTGTTGATCCTCCCAAATGGGACTTTCAGGTCTGAAACACAACTTGTGAAGAGATGCAGGGAAGGAGGAGCATGAATCCTCTTGATTGCAAGCTCAATTCCTGCCTTAGCCATTAAGAGCCTCCTGCAGCTTCTCAGGAGCGTGCTACACCTTGTTCAAGAACTGCCACATCAGCTCTCCAGGCTGCCCTCCCCTACAGTGCAGACCTTTGAGTGTCACTCTGGAGCCGGGGAGAAACCTTGTCTCAAGCCTACACAAATGTATCCAGCGCTGAGATGAGGATCTCCGAGAGAGAAGGATGCAGGCTGCAGCGGTGCCTGTAACTGCCATTCCTGTCCTTGCTTTTCTAGGAGCCTGTGGAAGTGGTGGGCTCAGTACCTGGAGAGCCAGTCAGACATGGAATCTGCACTCAAATACTATGCCCTGGCTCAGGATTATTTTTCCCTGGTCCGTGTCCACTGCTTTCAGGGCAACATTCAGAAGGTGAGGCAGCCTGTGCCCCTGCTTCCCCAGGACCCTCCAGCCCAGGCTGAGCTCTCTGCTTCCCTTTGCAGGCTGCCGAAATAGCCAACGAGACGGGGAACTGGGCAGCCTCCTACCACCTGGCGCGGCAGTACGAGAGCCAGGAGGAGGTCAGGCAGGCTGTGCACTTCTACACCAGGGCCCAGGCCTTCAACAACGCCCTGCGCCTCTGCAAGGTGCGCGGGAGCCGCGTGGCAGGGACCCAGCACACGGGCCCGGGGGCACAGGCTGCTTCCATTCCCTCTTGTGAGCCTCTGCTTGCTCAGAACCTGCTGTGGAGCTGCACCTGGGTTCTGCATCGTATCATTAAATTACCCAAGCTGGAAGGCACTTCCAAAGGTCATCTAAGTCCAAGCCCCCTGCAGTGAGCAGGGACATCCTCAACTAGATCAGGTGGCCCAGATCTTCTACAGCAGGTGCATTAGTAAAGGCTGAGTTCACCTTCTCTCACACCTAAAGAGAAAACTGCCTGCAACAAATGGTGATGGTTGCAGCTCAAAGTTCCTGGGGTTTGTTTTACACAGAGGGGGTTGATGTGCTAGTATAGAGGGGAGGGTGGGAAAGAAGCTGGAGGCTTTCCAGAATCATGAACTGTTTGCTGCATCCCTTGAGCCCAACCTCTGCTTTTGAATAGGAGAACAATCTGGATGATCAGCTGATGAACCTGGCTCTTCTGAGCTCTCCAGAAGATATGATAGAGGCAGCCTGCTATTATGAGGAAAAGGGGGAGCAAATGGACAGAGCTGTCATGTTATATCACAAGGTAAATGTCTTTTTAGTAAAAAAAGAGCAAATTTAAACTGGAACAGTTCCTACAGCAGAGTAACATTAAACTAGCTCCAGTTTTACTATCTGTACTGTTTTGTACTTCATGGTAAGTAGTGCTCCAGGACAGCCTGTGAGCTGATTCTGCAATGCTTATTCTGCTCTTTAAAGACTCATTCTTCATTCTGCAGGCAGGACATTTCTCCAAAGCCCTGGAGCTAGCCTTTGCCACACAGCAGTTTGGGGCCTTACAGCTAATTGCTGAAGACCTGAATGAGAAATCAGACCCAGCTCTGCTAGCTCGCTGCTCTGACTTCTTCATTGAACATGCCCAGTATGAAAAGGCAGTGGAGCTGCTGCTAGCAGCCAGAAAGGTATGTGCCAGCTTCCCTGCTCCCTCCAGGCACAGGTAGAGGGGAACAGCAGCTGTGTAGGTGCTGACACATCCATCCCTGCTGGTAAACACACTTGGAGACATCTGTAAGGTTTAAAGTTTCCTGGCTTGCAGTGACTGAGCCTACTGGCTCAGCTCTAGAAATTGATTCATAGTCATAGTTTGGGCTGGAAGGGACTTTAAAGCTCATCCAGTTCCAACCCCCTTGTTGTGGGCAGGGACACTTCCCACTAGCCCAGGTAGCTCAAGGCCTCATCCAACCTGGCCTTCAACACCTCCAGGGAAGGGGCATCCACAACTTCCCTGGACAACCTGTTCCAGTGTCTCACCACCCTCACTGTAAAGAATTTCTTCCTAATCTCCAGTCTAAGTCTGCCCTACTCAAGCTCCAATCCATTGCCCTGTCACTCCAAGCCTTTGTCAGAAGACCCTTCCTGGCTTTTCTGTAGTGATTCCTGACTTTTGGTCTTCTTTATGGCACTCTTGAAAAACTCTGAGACTCTACTGTATTTGGAGACAGGGAAATGAGCTCATCTTCAATGAGACCCCAGTGCAGCCAAGGTGCTTTCCTTTCACTCCTGAGCTATGCACTGGTCCTCTATCCTTGTGACTGTGCTGGTGACTCAGCCTGGCCAGCCACTGGGGGACAGAGCCATCCAGCACCCACTCCTCTTCCATCAGCTCCTGCGTCTTCCTTTCTTACACCTTTTGCAAAGACACAGTAGTCCTTTTCTGGGCTAACACCTATTGTAGATCCCACTCATAGCTTCTTCCTGTATGGGAAGTAGCAGAACACTCACCAAAATCTTCCCAAAGCCTGTATTGATTTTGTGTTTGCTAGAAACCCTTAACACAGACCCAGCTGCACCTCGTAAATCTGACCTGTGTGTCTCTGAGAGTATCTCTGGTGCCACACTGCTGTCCTCTGAGCACATGAGAAACAGTGGCCCTCGTGGGAGAACAAAGGTGCTAACTGAACAGACTGAGACAGTGTGCACTTGAACAGGACTTGATTTCAGAGAATCATGGAATCATTTTGGTTGGAAAAGTTCATTAAGATGCAGTGCAACCAGCATCTAATGCCACCAAGTCTGGTGTTCACCCATGCCCCTAAGCACCATGTCTCTGTGTCTTTTAAACACCTCCAGGGATGGGGATTCCACCACCTCCCTGGGCACCCTGTTCTAGTGTTTGAGAACCCTTTTAGTGGAGAATCTTCTTCTAATGTCCAACCTAAACCTCCCCTGGTGGCCATTTCCTCTCAGACTACCACTTTGTTACTAGGGAGATGCTTAACAGTGTTCTAGATGGAGCCTCCACAGCTGCTAAGCCTTTTTGCCTCCAGATAGCTGCTTTCTGTAGGGTACAGCACAAGCAGTGTGAGGCATCATTGGGGTGTTTGCCACATCTCACTGCTTCCTCACTCCTGTCAGTACCACGAAGCTCTGCAGCTCTGCCTGAAGCAGAACCTGACCATCACAGAGGAGCTGGCTGAGAAGATGACACTGTCTAAGGACTGCAAGGAGCTGTCTGAGGAATCCCGGAGAGAGCTGCTGGAGCAAATTGCTGACTGCTGCATGAGACAAGGCAATTACCACATGGCAACCAAGAAATACACGGAAGCAGGGAACAAGCTAAAGGTCAGCCTGGATACCCAGGGTGAAAAAACAAAAGCTGCAGAGGCCAAGCCTGCTGCTTTCCTAAGATTCCTCAAAACAGGGGTGGGGGTTGGGGGAGTTCACCTTCCCAGCAACCTTAGCAGAGCTTCTGCTTTTGCATTCACAGCCAGGTTTGTTCCCCTCTTCCCCTGTGCTCCCCTTTCCATTGCCAGGCTATGAGGGCACTGCTGAAATCTGGAGATACCAAGAAAATAGTTTTCTTTGCGGGAGTTTCCAAACAGAGAGAGATTTATATCATGGCAGCCAACTACCTGCAGTCCCTGGACTGGCGGAAGGACCCAGAGATCATGAAGAACATCATCAGCTTCTATTCTAAAGGAGGGGCTCTTGACCTACTGGCAGGTTTCTATGAGGCATGTGGTCAGGTACAGCTCCCTTCTGCGACTCCTGCAGGCGTTTGGTGTGTTGGCTCTGGAGCAAGACATTGACCTCATTTCTCCTCTTGCAGGTGGAAATTGATGAGTATCAGAACTATGAGAAAGCACAAGGAGCACTGACAGAGGCCTACAAGTGCCTTGCAAAAGCAAAGACCAAAAGCCCTCTGGAACAGGAAGCCAAACTAGCACACTTGCAAAGCAAGATGACCCTGATAAAGCGATTTGTCCATGCTCAGAGGTGAGCTGCAGTACTTGGGGTGTGCAGGTTAAGCCTGCCATACGAGAAGGAAAGCTTTGCTAGTGCCTGCAGTTCATTGCAGACCCACTGCTAGAAGCAGCTGTGCTTTTCTAACCTGCTGTGGTTGTTAAGTTGCTGTTCACATGAAAGGTGAAAAGATGACCTGAAGTAGAAGCAGGAGTCCTGACTGAGAGAAGCAGCTTTTTGGTGATCAGGAGATGTAACAACAGTAAAAAAAATAGAATCTTGCCTGTTTTTCACAGAAGCAGCTGAATGCTCTCCTCCTTCTGCTCTTTCCTAGAGTTTACCCTGAGGACCCCAAGGAAGCAGTCAAACAGTGTGAGCTTCTCCTGGCTGAGCAAGACCTGGACAATGCCATCTGCCACGGCGATATCCTGGGCTTCCTGGTGGAACATCACGTGCGAGCCAAGGAGTTTGGTGTGGTGAGGTCCTTCTTCACCTTTCCCATCTACAGGGCTCCTCTTTTCTGTGTGCCAAGCATGGAATGACTTTCTCCTAGAGGAAGATCTTCCACATGGAGGCTCCTACATGAGAACTGAACAGCTCTGCAGGCTGTGTCAGACCTCAGGAGCTGTAGTGATGTTAAGGTATTTTTCATTTCGTGGGACTGAAGAGAAAAAGCAAGCTCAGAGGGCATAGAGGTGGATTCTGAAACACTCTGAATAGCAAGGTAGGAGCAGAGGGGTCTGTCTGGGTGTGTGGCTCAGCAGTGGCACTGACCTTCACTTGCCACTTGGGCCACAGAAGAAAATGGAAGGGAAGGGGTGAGTCAGGGCAGGAGTGCCACACTCCCCAGTGCTTGGACTGACTGTCACCTGTTCTAGCATGAGGCAGAAGCATGCTAGGGGCTGGTTTCTCCAGCCATGCTGATTACCTATGTTGGGATGTGCTGTTTGCAGAGGATCACTGTCAGAATAATCCCAAGCACAAATACAGGCTGGCTGGTGAATGGCTGAGAGCAGCCCTGAGGAAAAGGACCTTGGGGTCTGGGTTGATGAAAAGCTCAACAGTGCAGTGTGCACATGCAGCCCAGACAGCAACCGAGTGCTGGGCTGCAGAAAGAGCAGCGTGGCCAGCAGGGCAAGGGAGGGGATTCTGCCCCTTTGCTCTGCTCTCCTCAGATCCCACCTGGAGTGCTGTGTGCAGTTCTGGAGCCCCCAGCACAGGAAGGACATGGAAGTGTTGGAGTGGGTCCAGAGGAGGACACAAAGATGCTCAGAGGGCTGCAGCAGCTCTGCTATGAGGACAGGCTGAGGGAGTTGGGGCTCTGCAGCCTGGAGAACAGAAGGCTTGGAGGAGACCTTAGAGTAGCCTTCCAGTATCTGAAGGGGCCTACAGGAAATGCTGGGGAAGGACTATTGACAAGGTGTTGCAATGCCAGGACAAGGAGCAATGGGTTTGAACTGGCAGAGGGGAGATTTAGACTGGATGTTAGGAGGAAGTTCTTTCCAGTGAGGGTGGTGAGACACTGGCACAGGTTGCCCAGGGAGGTTGTGGCTGCTTCCTCCCTGGAGGTGTTCAAGGCCAGGCTGGAGGAGCCCTTGAGTGACCTGTACTAGTGGGAGGTGTCCCTGCCTATGGCAGGGGCTTGGAACTAGATAATCCTTGAGGTCCCTTCCAACCTTACCATTCTATGATTCTATAATGTAAAAGTAGCCTAACAAACTCATGGCTAAGTGCTAGCACCCTTGAGCACTGTGCTCCTGTCAAGAGCTCACCCAGGCACTGGGGCAGATGCTTCTCACCTGCAACAAGGTCACCTGCCTAGTGGATGAGGGAAGTGCTGTGGCCATCATATGCCTGGACCTTACTAAGGCCTTTGACCCTGTTTCCCACAGCATTCTCCTGCAGAACCTCCTGGCACAAGGCTTGGCTCAGTGCCCTCTGTACTGGGTCAAAAACTGGCTGGTGGCTGGGCCCAAAGAGTGGTGGTGAACAGAACTAAACCTGTCTGGCACCCAGTCACCAGTGGTGTCCCCCAGGGCTCAGTACCAGGGCCTGGCCCCTTTAGTATCTCTATCAATGATCTGGATGAGGGGTTGAGGCACCTGCAGGAAAGTTGCAGATGCCACCAAATGGGGTGGCTGTGTCAGCCTGCTAGAGGGTAGGGAGGAGTGTCAGGGGAGCTGGGTTTGTTCAGTCTGGTGGAGGCTGAGAGGAGACCTCATCACTCTCTACAACTCCCTGAAGAGAGGTGGGAGCAAGGAGGGGGCAGCCTCTTCTCCTTGGTGTCCAGCAACAGGAACAGAGAAAATGGCTCCAAGCTGCACCAGGGGAGGTTCAGGCTGGGTAACAGGAAATAGTTCTTCATTGAAAGAGTTCTCAAACATTGGTATGGTCTGCCCAGGGCAGTGGTGCAGTCACCATGCCTGGGGATGTTCAAGCAGCTTGTGGAACTGGTGCTTAGGGACATGGTTTAAGGTTGACCCTTCAGTGCTGGCTCAAGGGTTGGACTGGATGGTCGTGGAGGTCTCTCCCAACCAGGTGTGTCCTGTGATTTTTACAGAGGCTCACACAAGCAGCAACCCCACTCACAGTAACAGTGGTGTCTCTCTGCATTCCTTCAGGCTTACCAGTATCTGGAAGAGCTGCAGAAGAGAATCCCACCCCAGAATCTGAGCTACTACGTGACTCAGCAGGCCCTGGAGGCAGTGCACCACCAAGCTGGCATTCCCTTGAGTCGAGCCCTGCCCACACAGCAGATCCACCACAGCAGTGTGGAGAACAAGGAGGTGGAAGAAGAAGTGGTTGATGAAGTGGAGGACCCTTGAAAAACTTACTTATCAAAGGCAAGATTGACTTTAATGCTAAGTCATTTATTCTATCCTCAGCAGGGGCCACGTAGCAGCCAGCACACTGCTGTGACAAGGCCTTGTGGTTGTTACCAAGACATTTATTCTTCCTGCTTGACTGTACAAGCACCAGCACTGAAGTGAACAGCTCTTCTCAACCAGCACCCACACAGGGTCTTCTACATCCTGTACAGACACTTCAGGATTTTAATAAATTGTAGAGGGGTGAAAAGCCAACGAGAACTGTGTGCAGTAACTTCAGGCATTTTTCCAGCTGCAGAAAGGAGATGAAAAGTGAGGTGGAAATTCCTGAGCTGATAAAATTTTCAAGTACAACTTCAGTCTGCTAAGGTGTTACCTGATTTGTCAGCCTCTAGAAGTCACAACTTCTGAACACAATCAGGAGCCTGGGGGAAAAAGTCAAACTACTCCCCGGCTGCAGAACAATGGAGACCTTCCCCAGCCCAAAGCTTTTGTGTGTGAGTACATCCTAGGGCCACGCAGAGTTACCATTCACAGACACCTGGGCTAAACCTGCTGATTCCAGCATGGCTAGGGGTGGAGGGGACCTCTGGAGGTCATCTGGTCCAATTCTCCCTGCTCCAACTGGGTGACTTTGAGTCACTGAAGCATCTTTCTCTGTGAAGGGTCTTTTCCCAGTATGTTGTTACGCTGTGCTAGGCAGGTTTTTAGGATGCAGATTTTTTTCCCTGGCACAAGTAGGACCATGCAAAGTGAAGCCCAGCATAAGCAACCAAGGTTTTGCTCACCCTTAAGCCTGTTACCCTGCTCCAGAGACCTATCTATGGTCACTCTGCTACGCTTCATACCCCTGAGCAGCCCTTCTGCTTACAATGATTCTTTTTCTTGTTTGGTGACTTGCTTCAGGGCTTGGAGCGAGTGTGAATCTTTCAGGAAATAAGGGAGGGGAGAGACAATTTTAAGGCCAAAACCCAGACTTTAGTTATCCTTTAATAGAAACTTCTTCAGTACTGAAATGATACCAAAAGCTTTGTGCCTTCCTAAACATAGCATATCTATAGCTCAAGCCTTAAGGCCTGAAGCCTTTTCAGTGTAGCTTTTCAGTTCTCACATCCCATCAGCAGTGCCATCCCCTGCACACTGCCACCCCTCTGAACACAGGCTGGGAGCTGCTCCACCAAACTTTCTGCTAGAAGGCTTGGGAAGATGTCACAGACCCTCCAAGTGACCCTCCCCAGCCCTCCTGTTTTTCTGACAAGAAGCCTGCTATGAGCTCTTCCCTGTATTTTTAGCAGAGCTCTCAGCCCTGCCAAGGTTATAAATAGGTGGGGTGGGGGCTGGGGAGGCGTGGGGAGGATGGCAGCGCTCTCCTACCTTCCTGCATCTGTACACTCTGTACCGGATGGCAGCCGGCGCTGAGTTGGCCTCCACTACAAAAGTCCAGATGTCAAGTCAGGTTTGCTGGCTTACAGCTCTGCACCCTTCCCCCTTCTTCCTCTCCTCCAGCCAGGTGACTTGCCAGAGACAGCTGGCAAGAGGCTGAGGCAAATGTCATTCTTTCACCCCTCAGCTAGGAAGGGACACTTTGGAGTTTCTTTTTCAGGTTCTCCATCAGCAGTAAGTTCTGCAAGGCCAGCCTTCTGCAGTCACCATCTGGATCTTTCTCAACCACATCTGTAAAAGAAGCAGCCACTGTTAGCTGCAAAAGGGTAAAACCTGCCCCTTGCTTAACACTCTGCTGTTCCACTGACCACCAGAAAGCAGCAATAAACAGAACCGCGAAGGCTGCTAAGCCTGGGCTGGACATAAGCACCTGTAGAAATGCCATCAAACCAGAACACAGAGGCACAGACCTGCTCACCTTCACAGCATAAGTTGAGCACAGGCCTGGCTGTCCCATGGAGCACTGCTGTAGCAAAAACAAACCCTCAGGTGGGCTGAAGCACTGTGGAACCTGCCTGACCTGGCATTCCTCAGGATCACTTCCACATCAGACCTCTATGGTGCTGCACTCCACATTCCTACAGCTGTTCAACTGCCAGGAATGCAGCCTGCACTCAGGCTTTTGAGTCAGTGGCTTTCTGAAGTCTCCAAATTCTGCCAGTTCCTGCAGTCTAAAGAAATGCTGAGTGCCCCCTTCTGAAATCTGTGGTGATGCTGCCCTTCAACCAGGGCACAGAAAGGGGCAGGCCCCCAGCTGCAGCACATTCTCTGGTCTGAGATTGCTGAAAAAGCAGTGGCTCTTTCACACTTCATGCAGCACACCGGGGAGAGCATGAAGCTGCTTCCAGCAGCTGTTATTTCAGGGGCCCTTAATGGGCCTGCAAAGTAAAAACCAGGATGCACACAGGATGTCTGAGCAGGGGCAGCCTGGAAGAGCAGCAAGGCTGTGGTAGGAAATCCTGTACGCAGGAGCGGGCGCTCGGCGCTGGCAGCCCAAACACATGACTCATGCCATGGAGCAGGGCTATTTATAGCCTGGGGACAGCTTCACCCTGGGCTGTCCACATCCCCTCCACAGAAGGCAGAAAGGGGAGGCTCCAAGGCAGACCAGCACAAGCTCAAAAGCTGAGGCTGCTGTTTCTAACTGCTGTGAGAACAGATCTTGGATGGCTGCCACCAAAAGGGAGGCATGGGGCACCAGAGCACCCTTCAGGGCCTCACATCAGCTTACCAAGCTCTGCCACAGCTCTGCAGCACTTGCAGGGGGCGGGGAATTCCCTCAAAGGCAGCTGCTGAGGAATCAGAGGAACTGTTTCCTAGAAGTGTGTAGGTATTCCCTCCCTCCCCCAGGAGCAATCAGGCTGTGCAGTACTTGGTCTAGCATGGCATCAGGGGCAGTGACTGAGAAATGCAAGGTGGATGCCAGCCTCTCTCCCCAGCTGAAGTATGCCAGCGCATCCACTCAGCAGACAGTACCATGTCAGGGACTGAAGCAGTTTCTTACACCACTTTCTAATGGGGAACAGTTGCATCTTGGTCTCATTGCCACCAGGATCCACCCTGAGGTTCTCCTGCAGAAGCAGTACTTGTAGAGCTGGCTGTCACTACCTACAGGCCCAAAATGATACTCCCGGTCCTTCAAGCAGAGCTCACTAAAACCAGGTTAGGCAGCAGTTGTGACATTCCTGGAAAGGCTTTACTTGGTGGCAGCAGTGTTAACTGCAGAGACAAGCAGATTCCTCAGAGCACACCATGTCATGGGAACAGTGCAGCTCTGGCCCCCAGAAGGCAGCTCCCTTCCTTTCAAAGAGCAGAGCTGCACAACCTGCAAGGAGCAGAGGCCGCAATGTCAGTGTCGCTTCCTGCCTGCTCCCTGTGGGAAGCCAGCTCACCGAGAGTGAGAATGGTGAAGGAAACTGCCCAGAGACTCACAGCAGGTCCACTCACTACACAGGGAGGCTTCAGAGCTACAAGCACATGGCACCATTTCCTCTTGTACCTCCAGCATACCAATACCCTACTGCTGATGTGTGCAGCTCCAGCCTGCCAGCACTTCCAGGCACAGGGCACAGCTATGTGGGTGTCAGGTGCACTGGGTGCAGCATGAAGGTTCATCTGTTGTCCTGCACAGGCCCTTCTTTCCACCAGTAAGAGGAAGGTAGGAGGTGGAGCACTAATGAATCTCATCTTCTGTGGACATGATGCGAATGGGCCACTCAAGCCTTGTATGGAGTTGGAACTAGATGATCCTTGAGGTCCCTTCCAACCTTACCATTCTATGTCACTGCTGGTCTAAGCCCCTGTCTGCATGTAGCATGCAATGTGACAACCTGGAGCCTCACCAGGTGGGTGTCTGGATGCTTAGGCAGAAGGATGAGGCACATTAGAGTGGGTTGGCCTGTAAGGTGAGGGTGGTCAGACTCTGAAATGCCACAGGTATCGCTCAGCTTTTGCTTTGGACACCTCAGTGACATCTGTACAATACACTGGGGTCTGCTACCTCCCCTGAACTAAGCAGCAAGTGATAAATGTGCTCACCATGCAAACCTCTGGTGCACGCCACCAGAACCTGACTGCTAGCACCACGATTAGAAATGCTACACAAAGTCTGCACCACTAACCAGGAAAACACTGCTGTGCACCACCACATCTTACCTCCCAGCCAGGACTGAGTCTCCAGAAGCTCTTCTGTCATGTCTTCTATGAGACGCTCCGCAGGGACGCTGAGGAGCATGGAGGAGACGCAGGACAAAAGCCCCTGGCGCACGTAGCTGTGGGAGAAAGACTGAGCTGGTTAGAGCCTGCAGCTTCCTGCTCTGCCTTCATTTCCTCACCTCAGGGTTTCTCCTGTGCCAACTGTTTGTGATTATGATGACTTCTGCCACATTACTACTGATTAGGATGTAACCATGCCTCAGCTGGCAGAGCGCCCACATCCAGAGGCCCAGCCACGCTGTGGTGGTGCAGAGTCTGGCATAACTCAGGAGCCCTGGACAAGTCTGAGATCAAAACTGAGACTGGATGCTTACAGCATCAAGTCTTAATTTCTTTCCAGAGTTGAATGCTAGGTTTGAATCAAGTTTTCTGAGCTCCCCAAGTAAACAGAGATGGAACTATCACATGGACAGTTGATGACATTTGCCAAGTGGTCTCTAGGGAGTGACTGCACTCCACACCAGAAGAGCAGTCAGGTTTTTATGTTGCTCTGAAAATGCCTTCAGTACACATCCTTACAATGCTCAGTCATGAGAAGAGGAGGCTGGAGGAGAGCACAGAGTCACTGACATTCTCAGCCAGGTGCCAGACAAGCCGTGGCTGGAGCGCGGCCGGCAGCCGATCTCTGCGCGTGCAAGCACACAGCTACAACTCACCAGTCGGTGTGGAAGCGCAGAGTCCAAACGAACTCCAGCAGGGCCTTTCCCATTGCAGTGACTGCCTGAAACACAGGGATAGGACAGAAACACTGAACACCTTCCCATTCACACCACCCCACTGAACTGGGCCTATGCCTGTGAGCCTGTGGTGAAGGTCACAGGCAGCTGACTGTACTCTGCAGATGAGGATGCAGGCAGCACAGTGGCACACCGTGCCCAGCCTCCCCCACCAGTTGATAGTTTTTCTAGCAGCAGTAGCAGAAGACAGTGCAGGGCTGTCCTGAATCCCATGTCTCTTTCTGAATGCTTTTGTGCAACCTCTCAGGAGCTCACAGCTGCTGCCAGGCTAATCGCAGGCAGGCCCCACTGCTCTTTCAGAACCTCAGCTCCCAGGCTGGAAGCCTTTCCTGCTACCTGCCAGCTCATGCAGACTTTCTTACCACAGTGTTGACAGCCAAGTACATCAGGACTGCTAAAGTATGGACCAGTCTTCCAAGGACAAAGTGATCTTCCCCCAGGAGATCGAATGTGGTCAGAGGCCTGCAAGTGGAAGTCACACAGTGCTGTAGAAGTGAGACAGCTGAGCAGTGCACCTTTGGAACTGGCAGGGTGGTTATGCAGGGAGATATGTCCCCCACAAACCTGCATCCCTACAACACAGAGTCATTCCCAGTTCAACACAGGCCACAGGTGACCTATGATATCCTTTGCTCCTACAGCACTCTACCACTAGGCTGCATTAGAACTGAAACTGAAACTGGCATTGCTGCCATTCTAGAGGTCCACCAAGGCCACTGGAACCCTGACTCCTATGAAATCAAAGCAGGAAGCTTCACTCTGGCCACTGCCATGCCCACACCCCGAGGTGTCCACACTCACCTGTCAAAGTGCTGAATCAACGGGAAAAAGAAGTGCCCAGCAACAGAGTTGAACTCATTTGGGCCAGAAGGCAGTTCCACCTGAGCCTGACCCTGCCCAAGAGAAACAAAAAGTCTAGACACAAGCTGCAACATCTGACTCTTCCACTTCAGTGGGCACCATCCACACCACAGGCTCCTTGCAGCCATCTCACTGGCAGCCATTGCTTGCCTGTACAGCTATGGAAACTATTTTGCAGACTGAGTGGCTCAGTTCCCTCTGCAGACCATTGGCTTAGATTTAAGAAACAAAAACCTGCAGGGGACAAGGCAGTTTTGGGAAGCAAGTTGTCCAGGATGAACCACAGGGGAGTTCTGGGAATTAGGAAACTGACACCAGTTTATCTTCCTGAAAATCAGGAAGCCTGAGACAGTCCAGTCCAGAGGCAGCTGTCGTGACACAGGCTCTGAGACAGAGAGGTGTAGTCACAGCTCCCTGCTGCGGCCAGAGGAGCTCAGAACAAGCACAGAGGACAACAGCTCTCCCTCAGCGAGTGCAGAGAGTTCAAGATTTGCTTTCCTCTCACTGTCATGACTACAGGAGTTGGTACTTCTGCACTGAAAGACTCAGCCAGATAAGGTAAATTTCTGTTTGGGTTGGGTCCAATCTCAGAGGTGTTTTACTCTTCCCAGAGAGAGCTACAGCAGCTCCTAGCATCTTTATTTCTGCTGCATTTGGCCTGAGTTTGCTTCTGCCTTGGCCTCACCGTAGCAATTCTCCGAGTCTTGCTTTTGATCCTCTCATCAACAACTCTCCTCCAGTCTTTAGAGCTGTCACTTCCAGGAAGGAGCTGGATACCAGGCTTTGGGACAACAGAATGCTTGGTCTTTCCACGGGATTTGGGATAGGACAGTTCCTGAGCTGCCAAAACTAATACCTAGAGAAAAAGAAAGAGTTTGTTAAAGAGGAGTAATCCCTGTACCAGGGAACACCGCCAGAGGTACCTGCACCCAGAGTGACAGGAACAGCAAGGCAGGAGGGCACAACAGGTTTAGAATGCAGAACACCACAGTAACTGACCCCCAACCACCCCACCTGGCTTTGAGCTACTGACCAAGCTCAGGTCAGGGTCAGGGAGCCCTGAAATGGAGCAGTGGCTCCATCTTCAGACAGTAAGGGAAGCGATGCAGTCGCAGGCAGCTTGCCACCCTTCAGACAGTGAAGACAGAGCAGCCTGATCATGTGTTAGGAAATGGCAGCTTCCCCGAGGCAAGTGGCAGTGCTGTGCTCTGCAGCCTGTGGGTAAGGATCACTCTGTAATGGAGTGTGGCAGGGCTACGAACAAGAGGGGAGCGCCAGGCACAAATACCAGCCTAAGAGATTCTCTAGCCTTTGCCTCCTCCTGTGAGCAATGAAAGGTGACTCCAACAAGCCTCAGGGAAGCAGCAGTGGTGCAGCAAAGGAAAGCAGGAAGAGCAGAGCACTCACATCGAGGATGTCCACACGCTGACGAAGGCTGTAGTTCAGAGAGTAGAACTGGGAGGTCAGGTACTGCGCTACCTGTACGGAGAAACCAAGGCACAATCAACACAGCCCCAGGCTGCAATCAGCCCTCTCACAAACTCTAAAAGTCTCCTGTCAGTTAGCAAGTCTCCAAGAGAAGGGAAGAGACAGGCAGGGCAAAACAGACACTTCCAAATCCAGGTTACTTCCAAGAAAGGAAGTGACAAACGAGACTCTGCCATTCTTGTCTCTCCTGGGCAGAGACGCTCAGGTGCCACAGCAGCTCTGGCACTTGGGAGAAGGCCTCACTTGTGGCCTTTCAGTACTTAGAGGGGGCTTGTAAGAAAGATGGAGAGAGGCTTTTTACCAGGGTCTGTACTGACAGGACAAGGAGTAACAGTTTTTCATTGCCAAAGGACAGATCTAGATTGAACATGAAGGAGAAATTCTTTCCAGTGAGGGTGGTGAGACACTGGAACAGGTTGCCCAGAGAAGTTGTGGATGCCTCTCTCCCAGAAATGTTCAAGGTCAGGTTGGATGAGGCTTCCAACAATCCAATCTAATGAAAGCTGTCCCTGGCCACGGCATGGAAGGTTGGAAGTAGATGACATTTACACATCCTTTCAACCCAAACCATTTTATGATTCCAATCATCAGTCAAGTTTCCTTCTAGAGAAGACTGTGCCTCAGCTTCCCTGTACGTGAAACAACCTCCCCTTCAGTGTAAACCCCTATCTGATTTGCCTTGCCAGCTAGACTCATGCTAACAGCCTCCAAACAGCTCCTCCAGTCCATTACAGTTCTGGTAGCTTTCTCTTTCCTGTTGTTCCAGTCACCCACTGCAGATTCTTCAGTGCCTAGCCCAGCCCTGCACGAATGCTGTCAGACATGACCCAGTCAGGCACGCTTCAAAAGCTGCTTCCATCCAGACTGCAAAAGACTTCAGCTGCTGCCTGTGTCTCAACTGGACAAAGGAAAGCAGCAAAAGGACTCACAGGTATTGGGTCTGTGGTTAAAACAGCTACTTGAGCTCTCTGGCGGAGCTCCACAAAGCTTTCAATGCAGGTCTTCTCCTCCAGATGCAGTAGGATTTTTGCCAGCTCCACACTAACCTGCTCAAAATTAAAACAAACAAACAAACAAAAAACCACTGCAGATGGTTTGGTTTTGAGTTTTGGTTTTTTCCCCCCCTCACAGGATTTCCATAACATTTCTAATGTTTAAGCAGAGACAGTGAGGGTATGGAACCCACAAAACGTGTCCATTACTCAGGAGGGAGAGAAAACACATTCAGCTAAATGCCATCAAGACTGATTTCTCAAAACACTGAACAAATCCCTGGGCCAATGTCTCTGTCCACATTCACTTTGGTTTTCAAGACAAGTGATGGCATCGTGACATCAAGGACCTGTCACTATAACTGCTGGGTTAAAGGGCACCACACCCAAAGCCCACCCAGCTCAGTCTGACCAGCAGCAGCAGTCTGCATTGTTTGCCAGCCTCCAGCCCTTTCCTCTCTCAGATGCCTCCTCCAAGTGTCCACTAACAAGTGGTGGTGAGCACCCACCACACCAGTGACCTTGTCCCAGGTTCCTCTGCCCTAAGCTGCTCACCTTGCTCAGTACAATCCAACTGCTCTCTCAGAAAGAGGAAGCAAAGGCAAACAGGGAAAGTTGATTTGTGCTGGGGGAATAGCAACTACATTAAATTTCAATCAAAATCAGATAATCCAAGATTAAAATCAATTTGCCTATGGAATTTGTGGCTGCATTTCCAACGTTTTCTCCACCCAGTACAAAGCTTGAAGGTTCCTCTCTGTTTCTTCACATTCCATTTTCAGCTGCTGAAGGCATACTGGTGCCAGCACCTTCACTTGCTTCCTTGTGCTTCACCTCCACAGTAACTATTTCTTTCTAATTCCCTTCCCAATTTGAAAGCTTTAAATCCAGGTGCCATTAGCCTGGCTGCTGCTGTTGGCATGCTTAGTTCCCTCACAAGGACAAGAGATGCCCTGCATTACAGCTCACTTAGCTTAGCTCATACTGCTTCACCTCTCTTGTTGCTGCTGGATTCTTCCGTATCAAGCTCTCAAGAGCCTTCACTGTGGCTTCCCATTTGTCAAGATTCTCACATCCTGTCAGGACTGAAAAGTAATCAGAAGACAAACAGAAGGTGTTAACTTGGGCATATACCCCCAGCTATGCCAAGACTTTGTCTTGTTCCAGGCAGGTGTCACTGACTCAGCACATGAACAGCTCCAGGAACAAAACTGAAACTGCTCAGGAGTCACAAGTCCTATACCTGAGCCCAGGTTGCTGAAATCCTGCACCTTACTCAGATTAACTCATAGCAAACCCACAGAGAGAACCTTGTACCAGTACCAGCCAGAGACTCAGGCCTGAAGCTCCCACCTTCAATACAGTCTCGGAGATAGAGAGGAGCCTTGGTCCTTAATTCCTTATCCTCTGACATGTCGTAAGGGACAAGGTCATCGTCACTGCAGAACACACAAAGGCAGCCCTTAGCCTACAGGCTACAGCCTGTTGTTCCCCAGCCCCCCACACCAAAAGGAAAGAACCTGCACAGGCATTGTCCTAGCACCACTGCTCTGGCATCATCCAGCACTGCTGAAGCCCAGCCTGAAAGAGTTTCTCAGAAAGTTCTATAAATTACTCTGAGGAGCAGTTATGTGACCAGATCTGGAATTGGATCTCGTGGTCCAGTGCAGGAAGCAGGGAGGTGGCCCAGAGACCAGGTGACTCTTGGGATTTCTTTCTATATTGATGAAGTGACAGAATGAGGCAGGGCTGCTACTAAATTGGACAGCTACAGCCCTCACTGCAGGAGAAGCTCAGCCAAGGCCAAAGGAGCAAACACAACAGCTGTGTAGGACGCAGGCCGTGCTGCCATCAGTGACATCAGTCCCTACAGAGTCCTGCCTTGCTGCACACACTCAGTTGAACAAGCTCAGACAGCAAATCCGGAAGCACAGCTCCTGAGAGCTTCCTTCTCCCCATAGCTTCCCCATTCTTTTGCTTTTCCTAGGCTCCTGGCTCCATACCTGTCAAGATCAGTGTCTGACTCCTCAGCTGGGACCACAGGGGCTGCCGTTGGGGATCTCTTGTCGCTGTCCGACACCGATGGCAGCACAGCAGTTTTCTCATTCCTGCTGTGAGGAACAAGCAGCATTAAACCAAACATACCAATGACCCTGCACAAGCAGCAAGCTATCCACAGCATCAGCCCTCACTGCCTAAACATAATAGCAGATGATTATTCCTGCTGCAGGCTCCCACCTAGCTTGGCCTACACAAGAAGCAGTCCTGGGGAGGAGACTGGGATGAGAGGAGAAGAGAAGCAGAATCTCTTACAGCAGAGAGCACAAAAATGAGGCTGGGTGACTTGCTGGGCTCCCTCTGCACTCACCTGGGGACTGCTAAGGAAAGGGGTTGAGGTCCATTCCCTGGAGGTATTCAAGGCGAGGCTCGGCAGGGCTCTGGACAACCTGATCTAGTTGAGGATGTCCCTGCTGGCTGCAAAGGGGGATGGACTGGATGACCTTCAGAGGTCCTTTCCAGCCCAAACCATTCTATGATTCTGTGATCCATGGTAACTGCACCACACTGGTCTGCACCATATCTGAAGCTAGGAGTGACACTTAACAGATGAGGAAGACACATCTTGAACCACTCCCAGTGGGATGAACACAATAATGGAGATTTTTTTTTTCTGTCTCTGTACCTATTTCTATGGACTTTGGCAGATCCTTTCAGCACTCTGCTTCTTAAATGCTTTCTATGCTGATTATGTCCCTAAAATGGAAGCAGATCTTTTTTGTTTGAGAGCTGGACAGCTTCATTTCACAACAACATGAACTGCTTCATTCATCTGCTGATGAGACTAAGTGCTTCAAAGAGCCTCAGCAGATGCTATGAAGTTCAGAGCACCAAAGGAACAGTCTTTAGGCTGCCAGGCAGGCTGGATTTTGGTTACTGCTGAGAAGGTTGGAGGCATATGGCCCAAATGCCAGGTTTCCCAGATGTGAACTGAAAGACCTGTTTGACTCCACTGATGGGCACACAAGAGCTCTAGAAGCTGCAGCACGGTTTTACCACTTGCAGCTATCAAACAAGCAGTTTTAATAGGCACTATCAGGTCACAGCATCGATCACAGAATGCCAGGGGTTGCAAGTCACCTGCAGAGATCATGGACTCCAACCGCCCTGCCAAAGCAGGATCACCTAGGGCAGGTCACACAGGAACACATCCAGGTGGGTTCTGAAATTCTCCAGACAAGGAGACTCCACAACCTCTCTGGGCAGCCTGCTCCAGGGCTCCAGCACCCTCACAGTAAAATAAGGTTTTTTTCAGATGTTGAGATTGAATTTCCTGCGATTGAGTTTGTATCCACTGCCTCCTGTCCTATCACTGGATCCATCCTCCTGACAGTGACCCTTGGGGTGTTGGTAGACATTGATGAGGCTCCCTCTCAGCCTTCCCTTCTCCAGACTAAACATCCCCAGCTGTGAATTTAACACAGCACACTGTAAAAGGAAGGTGTGTTACAATGCCTAGGAGCATGTAAGACATCTGCACACAGCTCTAGTTTGTGGCCCAAGCAAATGCATGGAGAAGAGCAGCGAGATGGCACTGACATGAAGAGTAGCAATATCTTACTCTTCTTCATCTGGAAGGCTGGGGACAGCACAGCATGGTGTAGTCTGCACCAGAAGGGACTTCAATTCTCTTGCTTCATCATCTTCTTCATACTAGACATTGAAAACAGGAGTTACTGCACTGTTTGACTGCAGGTATGGCAGCATTCAGCATCTGACCCTGCTGCAAGCAAGTGAAGACTGAATCACGAGCAGATGGCTCCACACAAACCCCATCTGTTCACTCCCTGTGCTGCCACCAGTAATGTGTTGGTGTTGTACAATTAATTCTCTGTGCTCTTGGCAATCTTTGTGCCTAGCTTGAAGAGCAGCAGCCCAGCAGACCTTGCCTGAATGCTGTTTGCAGAACATGGCAACGTGACAGGAAGGACAATGCAGATGTGACTTCATCACATCTCTTCTAACCACTGCAAACAGCACAGCAGACATCCCCACGTCAGGCTGCAAATTCTCAGCTCACAGTAGGGCTTCCCACTGGGTCAGTGACTGAGTGGTCACCACTGCTTTAGGCTTAAAGTCTCCTCAGCTTCCACGTGCCAGACTGTGATTCCCACAGGCAGGGTGAAAATCACAGCGACCCCTCCAAGGTCATCTTGTCCAACCCTCCTGCAGGCAGCAAGGACACCTCCAAATAGATCAGGCTGTTCAGGCTCCCATCAAGTTTGACCTTCAATGTCTCCTGGGATAGGGTCTCAGCCACATCCCTGGGCAGCCTGTTGCAGTGTCTCACCACTCTCATTGTGCAGAACTCCCTCCTAATGTCCAACCTCAATCTGCTCTGCTCCAGTTTCAAATCATTGCTCTGTGTTCTATCACCACAGCTCCTTCTAAACAGTTCCTTCCCAGCCCTCTTGTAGGACCCCTTCAGGTACTGGAAGGCTGCTCTAAGGTCTCCCCAGAGCCTTCTCTTCTCCAGGCTGAACAGGCACAGCTCCCTCAGTCTGTCCTCCTATCAGAGGTTCTTCAGACCTGTGATCATCTTTCTGGTCACCTCTGGACCTGCTCCAGTAAGTTCATGTCCTTCTTGTGTTAAGGGCCCCATTGGTGGACACAGCACTGCAGGTAAGGTCTAACCAGATCAGAGGCAGAATCCCCTCTCTCCATCTCTGGCCACACTGCTTTTGATGCAGCCAAGGCTGCCAGCAGCCTTCTGGACTGCAAGTGCCCACTGCTGGCTTATGTCCACCTTACCACCTTCTAGCACCCCCAAGTTCTTTTCTGCAGACCTGTTCTCAATCCCATCACCCCCCAATGTGATGACACTCTTTGGGCCACTCCTGGCTCTTCTGCACCACTGGTTTTGTGTAATCAGAGATCCTGGTTTGGAAAGAGCTTCTACCTCTCTCTATTTCCAGACAAGAAGTGTTACAACTTGCTGTAATGTTTTGGATCATCTGGTTTAGAACTTTCATTTCCTCTAATCCCTGCACAGCAGACATGAATTTCATAGTAACTCTCACCTGAAATTTCAGGACAGGCCCATCAGTGTTTATCTTCAAACTGATGCTCTCTGCCACAATCATCCCCAGATGCCGGATCCGTGGCAGGTTGCTGTCCAGGTGGCATTTCACACCCTCCATCATGCTTGTGAGAAGCTCTGGAGAGAACCAAACAGTGCATGAAACACAGACAGAAGCAAACACCTATCTTTATGCTGGTCCCCTGAGAGGCATCTTTAGCCACTCACCACCCAAGGATGGGTAGACAAGACAGGAGGGGCCCTGCAGCTGGCAGCTGCTCTTCTGGCAGTGCTGCCCTGAAGCAGCAGTGTATCCACGCTTTGTTAAGAGGCACAGAACCAGTAACACACTCCCATGTGTTCTGTGTCTGGCCTACAGGCTGCCCAGGGTGGTGGTGGAGTCACCATCCCTGAAGCTGCTCAAGAAACGTTCAGATGTGGCACTTGGGGACACAGTTTAGTGGCTGCGGTGGTGCTGGGTTGACCTCGATGGTCCCAGAGAGCTTTTCCAACCCAAACAATTCTGTGGTTCTACATTTTCAGAGTGCTTCACAGCCACTGAAGTGAAATGCCAACTTGGGAGCAAGCTACAAATTCTGGCCAGTAAAAGAATTGCCCTCACCACCTAGAGAAGGTGAAACAGGCAGAAGGCAGCAGGACTTCCCAGCCCACAGAGAATGGTGGTTTCCAGCTCTGCTGCTCTTAGAGTGCCTCTAGCTCAGACCAGCTCAGCTTTCCAGAGGCTGGCAGATACAAACCAGACTACAAACCCACAGCACTGGTAGAAACAGGTCACTTACTTGCCTAAAGAAAAGTTAATTCTAGGATTAAACAGCTGAATAGGTCTTGCAAGTCAGCCTTCTCCCTGCACATGCTCAGATCACTAACTCCAGATACTGGACAAATCTTTCTTACTGCAACAGAAATTTCAGAGCAGGATCCCCCTGTGCCATGCTCTGACAGGCAGAGACCAACCAACCAGCTTTGCACCCTGATGAACTCTCCCCTGTGCCCTCAGCAGCCTCACTCATGCTCCAGCAGTAAGTCTGTAAACTGAACTCACACCATTCCTCTAACAGTCCCAGGGACAATCCTTGCTCTCCTGTAACAAAACCTAGGGGTTCCTAAACCTTAGTTCAAAGATACACTTCTACCAAGCTGTAGGGAAGGAATTCATCCAGAGGGTCCTGGACAGGCCAGTACCAACACAATGAAGTTCAACACAGTCAAGTGCAAGGTCCTGCCCCTAGGCTGGTGCAATTTCAAGCACCAATATGGGCTGAGGGGAGAATGGATAGAGAGCAGTGCTTGGTGAGACACCTGAACAAGTTGCCTTGAGAGGTTGTGGAGGCTTCAAGCCTGGAAGTGTTCAAACACAGGCTGGATGAGGCCTTGAGCATCCTGGTCTAGTGGGAGGTGTCCCTGCCCAAGGCAGAGGGGCTGGAACTAGATGATCTCTAAGGTCCCTTCCAACCCAAGCCATTCCACGATTCTCTCATTTCCTAACTTAAAGCTACACACTTGGAACTACATCACAGCAGTGCTGAAGGAGGCTTGCAGCAGGACACTCTGCTTGCCAGGATGAAGACAGCACCGCTTTGATCATTCAAAGATCAAACCAACATTTTTTCTGCTCACAGTCAGACCTTCTGTTAACCAAGCCTAGCCCTTGCTTCTCCCACTGCCTTACCTTGTCTGCAGCTCTCAATTTCAGACTCTTTCAGGTGGGAGAGGCAGATGAGGATGGCCTTGCTGATGTACTGCTGCTGCTCGGGTGGAGAGTGCCTCACCGCGCTACCACTGCCCCAGGTCTCCAGCAGTTCTTGGAGCACCTGCAGCAGAGAACTGGAGATGGCTTGAGATGTCCCTGTGCTACACAGGAGAGATCTTCTTTGTGAAGCACCATTTTGAAACATGCTTTCACACAGCACATTATCTTCTGATGGTTCTCTGGTCTTCATCTCCCTCACTCAACTTTATACTCCCTTCAGATGGAGCTACCTTTGTATTCCAGGGCCTAGAGCAGTGTTTGCCCAGCTGAGAACTTGAGGACAATGAATCTGGTGAGGGGTCTAGAGAAAAAGTTTTATCAGGAGCAGCTGAGGGGACTGGATTTGTTCAACCTGGACAAGGGGAGGCTGAGGGGAGACCTCATTGCTCTCTAAAACTCCCTGAAAAGAGGCTGGAGTGAGGTGGGACTTGGTCTCTTCTCTCAAGTGTCAGGTGGTAGGAGGAGAGGAAATGGCCTGAAATTGTACCGGGCGGGGGGGGTGGGGTGGGGGGTGTTAGGCTGGAGATTAGGAAAAAACTCTTTTCTGCAAGAGTGGTCAGAAATTGGAACAGGCTACCCAGGGAGGTGGTGGAATTCCCATCCCTGGAGGTGTTTAAGACATGTGTGACCATGGCACTTGGGGACATGGTTTAGTGGCCACGGTGGTGTTGGGTTGATGTTTGGAGTGGATGACCTTAGAGGTCTCTTCCAACCTTCATAATTCCATGTGTCTCTGTGGGACAATCCCTGCCTCACTATGAGCAGACCTGCTCTGTGTGGCAGCCTGCAGGGCTGCCTGCTGAACACTCGAACACTCCAACAACAACTTACTTTGACCAGAAGGGGCCGCCGAAGGGGATCCAGGGACAGGTAGCCAAGCAGGTTCTGCAGCACTGCAGTCTGCAATCAAAACCAGTATCTTGCTTTAGCTGGGTGTCAGGCTGCCACCCAGCAACAGGTGTGCATTTCTGATGGTGCACTTCTCACTTTAAGGCACTCAAGAGACAGAAGAGTAAACAAATTAAACCCCCACCCCCACCCCCCGCCCAGGCAAAGACACAAGTGCAGCTGCTAATGAAATACATGGCAAAACAGGAGTCCCATACAGCATTTTTACCACCAAAACCAGACCTACAAAGTGCCAAGCAAAGATGGAACACGAGAGTCTAGAAAACATCCCTCACAACTTCTTCATGAGCCACTGAGCACTTCCTAACACCTTGTGGCAAGCAGAAAACAAAATAAAAATGCCAGTCCTTGTCCCTTCAGTCTAATTCCTCTCCCTGAGGGTGGCTCACAGCGTCTTCAGTCTCTTCTTTCAGTTTCTAAGCTAAGCAGAGGTGTCCAGTTCCCCAGCACACCGACACTGCGTGCAGACAACCACTTGGCTCCAGAAAACACCATCCAGGAATTCCGCTCATCTCCAGCAAGCCTGGGAGAGCACAGGAATCCCAGGATTTCACAGCAGCCCTTCAACATTCCCTCCTCATCCTCGTGCCTGAGGGGATGCAAGTGAACAGCTGCACAGCTCAGGTGCATGAAGAGAGACTGAGGGCTGGCTGCAGAACAAAGAGTTACCTCTTACTGCAGACGACCTGGCACTCAGCTCAAGGACACTGTGGAAAAGGAGCCCCTGCCTGGGAGTGGTAGGCGGTGGAAAGCAGCCCCGGGGGAAAGCAGCCCCGGCCTGGGAGTGGGCTGGGGGAAAGCAGCCACGGCCTGGGAGTGGGCTGGGGGAAAGCAGCCATCCCCAGAACATTGCTCAACTTGAGCCCTCACCTTGTGGCTATACTGCAAGAGCAGCACCTTCTGTGTCAGCACAAACTGAGCCTTCTTGTTCTTCACAACCAGGTTCCCCAGCAGCCTAGACAAGACATCTGCCCTGGCAAGACAGGTCAGCAGCAGAACATCAGGACTCCATGCACTTAGTGCCATGCTGCTACAAGGCAGTCAGTGCAAGTAATGCTCCCCTTGGTTTCCCATTGCATATCACAACCCAGACCTTTAAGGTCCCACCCCAGAGTGAACAACCAACCCTCGCAAGGGATGGCACAGCAGGAATCTGCCTGCAGGGGCACACCTCAACACCTGGCAGCCCTGGCCCCGGTGCAGGGAGGAAAGCTGAGCCCTTACCCGGGGGCTGTCTGCACAAAGCCCAGCAGCACCGCTTCCATCCAGCGCTCGGGCACACACTCCAGCAGCCGCCAGCACATCCTCTGCCAGATGCAGTCTGACCGGGTGAGCTCTGCCAGGTGGGGCACCAGGACACTCAGCATCTCCTCTGGAGTGGGAAATGGAAATAGACCGTGTGGGTAGAGCTGCTGCAACACGGCCCCAGGTCAGCCTACAGACGTCCATGTCCTCACAAGATGGAGACATTCAAAGGGCAGCTGGCAGCTCCAAACTGCTCCTGTGGTAAGAACTAACCTAAAAAGCCTAAGGAACTTGCAAGTGTTCCTCATCACAGTAAACAGCTAGGAAATTTCTCCTCCTTTTCCTCAGTCCTGTTAACTACTGCACTCAGTAGCTCCAAAGTTCTAACTACTTCTGCAGGGGTGGGTGTTAAGATCACAGAATCAGTCAGGGTTGGAAGGGACCACAAGGATCATCTAGCTGTTCCCCCCCTGCCATGGGCAGGGACACCTCACACTGTATCAGGATGTCCAGCCTGGCCTTAAACACCTCCAGGGACAGGGCCTTGACCACCTCCCTGGGCAACCTGTGCCAGGGTCTCACCACCCTCACGGTGAAGAACTTCTTCCTAACATCCAGTCTGAATCTACCCATTTCTAGCTTTGTTCCATTCCCTCCAGTCCTATCACTACCTGGCATCCTAAAAAGTCCCTCCCCAGCTTTCCTGTAAGCCCCCTTAAGATACTGAAAGGCCACAATATGGTCACCTGGGAGCCTCCTCTTCTCCAGACTGAACCCCAACTCCCTCAGTCTCTCCTCACAGGAGAGAAGCTCCAGCCCTCTGATCACCCTCATGGCCCTTCTCTGGACGTACTCCAGCATGTCCACATCCCTCTTGTAAGAGGGGCTCCAGAACTGGACTCCAGGTGGGGTCTCTCCACACTACAGAGTAGAGGGGGAGGATCATCACTTCACTCGACCTGCTGGCCACACTTCTCTTGATACAGCCCAGGATCTGGTTGGTTATCTAGACTGTGAGAGCACACTGACAGCTCACACTGAACTTCTCATCCACCAGTACTCCAAAGTCCCTCTCCTCAGGGCTGCTCTCCAGCCAGTCACTGCCCAGCCTATCTTGGTGCTTGGGATTGTCTTGACCCAGATGCAGGACCTTGCACTTGGTCTTGTTGACTTCATGAGGCTGTCAAGGTCTCTCTGGACAGACCCCTTCCCTGCAGCATGTCAGCTGCACCACACAGCTTGGTGTCATCAGCAAACTTGCTGAGGCTGCACTCAGTGCCTCTGTCCATGTCACGGATAAAGATGTTAAACAAGACTGGTCCCAGGACTGACCCCTGAGGGATGAAGGTGCCAGTTCTCTTTTCAGCAGTGCCCAGTACAAGGACAAAGAACAATGGGTACAAGCTGGAAACCAGGAGGTTCCATCTGAAGATGAGGAAAAACTTCTTTGGTGGGAGGGTGCTGGAGCCCTTGGAACAGGCTCCACAGAGAGCTGTGGAGTCTCCTCTGGAGACTTTCAAGGCCCTTCTGGATGTGTTCCTGCATAACCTGCCCTGGGTGGCCCTGCTCTGAGAGGGGAATTGGACTTGATGAATTCTGGAGGTCCCTTCCAAGCCCTAACGTTCTGTGATTATATGATTCAGTGGCTCCAAAGTTCTAAGCAAAACCAGACTGGACTCACAGGAGAGGGCAACAACTAGTACAGTGATTTATGCTGGCATTTAAAAGGCACTTTCAGACCACTGGATGAAAAGCACTAAGAGAGCATTTAACAGTTATGCCCCAAATGGCAGATGAGAAAGCCAAAAACATCATCAACATGGCCAAGAGCAGGCCACATTCACATGAGCTGACAGAAAAGCATCAACACCTAGCAGATGAAATAGTTGGCTAGCTTCAGAAAGCAGCCTGTCCAGTCCAACTCATAGCACCCCTAAAGCATTAACAGGTCAGTCTTGCACTCCCTCTGGTGATGACCATCATCATCACAGTCATCCTTCTGCACTAATACAGTGAACACACTTTCCCCTTCCCAAAGCAGCACTGCAGAGCACTCACTTTGCCTTCCGTGGACACACACCTTCCCCAGGACGTGAGAAACAAAAGAGATGGAGCAATCCGAGCCACCTAGGGTAAAACAGACACAAGCTTAACCACAGCATCCTCCAAGTCACTTTCGAAGAAGGTACACAAGCTTCTCTAAGTACTGAAGCCTGAAAAATACCTCAAGAATCATCTCTTTCTCCCTCCACTGCCTGCCTGCAAAACTCACTATTATGTAAACACAGCAGGAGTCAGATGACTAAAGCAGTTCAGTCCCAATTATCACAATGGTAACAAATCCACTGGGTCATTCACTACCATTTAAATCTTCCATACAATGCAGTCCAGACCAAGTGCCCACAGCTCTGGCAATGGACGATGCCATTTAACTCTGTGAGGGACTGCAGCTTTCAGAAGGATTTTACAAAGCCTCAGACACCATCCTCACCCCTGGTATCTCCTGCTTTTAAGCACAACACACTTCAGCCCAAAGGATGGCAACAAGGCTCCGAAATACCCATCAGCTACACTCCAAACTCCAGCCAGGGCAGCCCATGCACAAAACACTTCTTAGAAGCCTCTGTGGCACAGCCCTACAATCTCACCTCTTAGCGAGTCAGAAATCTTCCGCAGCACCTCGATAACTGCACCACCCAAGAGGCGAAAGTAGCTCTGTGGGAAAAGCAGCGGTGGGTTTTCCCCACGGAGCTGATTGCTGACATGATCAGGCAGGCACACAATCCTGCCGAGCAGGGCCTCCTGCAGCTCGGGAGGGGCAGCCTGCGCTGGCTGCTGGCAGGCTTCCCACAGCAGAGCCACGACCCGTCCCTCCTGCAGGAACTGCTCCAGAACCTCAACAATTTCCCTCGGGTGGATGCTGGGACTGCAAGAAAACAACTGCAATAAGTCACAGAATCACACAGAATGCCTTTGATTGGAAGAGACCTGCAAGATCATCTAGTCCAACCTTCCACCCAGCACTGCCAGGCTACCACTAGACCACCTCCCTGCCCCGTTTAAGTACTACAAACAGCTGCGTGTGCTATTCTTTCTCTGGTGTGGTCTCAGCACTACAACACGGCTGCTCAATCCCAGAGAACTTTAATCAAAATTTAAGTCAAAACGGTTTCACTTTCTTTGTATCTCCAGAGTTTCCTCATTCCCTAACTCCAGGATATTCAATAAACATAACCGAGAACAGTTGGGTGACCCGCAGGTACCACCGGTGCTGTATGTAGGTTCTGAAACGAAAGGACTCGGGGGAACCGAGGGCAGAGCAAGGTCTCCCCAGGCTAATTCCCATCCAGCTGCACACGTTTATGCTCCGGGGGAACCTCTGTCATCCCTCCCCCGCACCCCGACGGAAACCCAGATGACGACCAGTTCCCGTTGGGGGACACCCGCCCGCCTCCCGCCGGCTCCCGGAGCCGCCCGCTGCCAAAGCAGGACTGACCCCGGCGAGGAGAGGGTTTCCAGCAGGACGCAGAAGGCGACGCCGGCCGGGCCCTCCAGGAAGCAGCTCTGCCACACGCCATCGGGCCGCACCTCGCGGGGCGCCCGGGCCAGGCTCCGCAGGAAGGCGCCGAAGAGCGCCCGCTCCTGCTCTCCGAGGGCGGCCGTGTTCCCCGCCGCGGCAGCCAAAGCGGCCCGCACCGCGCCCAGCGCCGCCACAGTGCCTTCGCCACCCGGCTCCAGTGCTGCCACCGCTTCCCGCAGAGAAAGCTCCAACGCCGCCGCCATGGCGCAGAGCAATCACCGCGCTTCCGCCCGCCCCCC
>VWZE01020231.1:430189-547079 GCA_013396675.1 Eubucco bourcierii
GAGGTGTCTCTGCCTATGGCAGGGGGTTGGAACTAGATGATCCTTGAGGCCCCTTCCAACCTTACCATTCTATGATTCTACACTGGCCCAGGGTATTTCAGTAGACAGTATCAGCCTTTGGCAACTGACCTACAGCATTCTCCAAAGGAAAACTGTATGGACATTAACACGCTTTGACTTCTACCCTTACAGAAAAAGGCTTTCTTTGCCCTCCCTCTTTTTATTTTTTCATGCATAGGAATATAGATGCACACACCCACACATATATGAACCATCTTCAGCCCTGATTTTCTTGACTGTAATTTACAGGAACCAAAAGAACTTTATTCTTATCTAGTGCCCAAGCAGCCAAATACTGTTGGGGAAACTGATTAAGAGCATCTCTACAAAACAGAGTATTTTAAGTCACTCCTTAAAATGAGGTTTTTAACCTCTCCTTCCTAATGTATAAGCAGAAGGGGCATGCCCATTCTAACAGAATTCAGATTTTGAAATTCGGGAGAAAGCAAATGGTCTTCAGTAAAGCTATTCCGATGACAATCCTGTCTTCTACATGAAATCAATGTGCCATCTGGAAAAGGACACTCACTTGGAGCGGGAACGTCTCCTGTTGTCATGTCTCCGTCGAGATGGACTTGGAGATCCAGAGGAGCTGCTGGAACTGGAGCTGCGTGAGGTGCTGGAGCTCCCAGAGCGGCTTGAGGCTGAAGAGGAACTAGACCCACTGCTAGAACCAGTGCTAGAACTGGACCCCGAACTGGAAGTTGAGCTGGAACGGGATCTATTTGGGATAGAGGGAAAAATTATGGGTAAATAGGGAGAGTGCAACTGTGAGCTGGAAGAATGAGAGCTGACACTGTACAGCTCACTACACAGCCAAAGGGAACTCATACCAAAAACACCAAACCCCCTTAAAGTCAGACAGAACTGCACTGGGACTGACACGATGCAAGTGTTCAACAGTATCCATGGTACATGGAATGAAAGGTACCAGCAATCAAGTCGGTGGTTTCCAGAACACTGCAGTTTGCTACTACCTGTGAAGGTTAACTACCTGGTACTGCTGCTTCCACTGGAAGCACTGCGTCTTTTGCGTGCCTTGTCTCGGCCACGATCCTTATCGCCCGATTCCTTCGTGGATGACTTGTCCTTGGATCGGTCCTTCGATTTATCTTCAGACCTGTCCTTGCGCTTGGTTGGTGAGGGAGCCCTTCCAGAACACATGGCAGAAGATATTGTTTATGAACACGGGAATATAACCCTCCCAAAGCCCCTCACCCAAACAAACAACACAACAGCATCACAGAACTTGGAACTTCAAAAGCAACTCAAGGTCACCGTAACGGCAGGATTAAATCATTAGGCCAGTCTGGGTTTCCTAAAGAAACGAAGGCATTTACATCAGAGAGTAGCTTTGCAGAAGGCAGCTGCAGCATACAGAAATTCTCACATCCAGAAATTCACACTGAAAGGACATTTCCATTTTGTCACCCTCACGGGCACCCCGTAACACCCTTAGCTTTGCTAAGCCTAGGAAATTCAGGCAGGATGATGAACTACTGCTGGATCTTTTATTATTTCATTTGAGCCCTAGCAAACTCTTTCAATACTGATAACTCCATTTCCTCTTCAGAGGTGTCCAAACCAGAATTGAATGTGCCTCTCATCTCAAATCTGTCTTCTAATTCCTTGAGTCTGAGAATCAGTCCCTAATTGAGTGAAATAAACTCCAAAGAACAGTCTAGTGACAAGAGAAAAGGTTTAGAAACAAGAAATTAACAAGAGAAGCATAAACCACCATGCCTGCTTTACAGCAGTGGCAACACACTGGGTATGGACAGACTTCCAGAGAACTTCACTCCCACATCCTGTTACAGGCCAGCCTGTGCCAGCTGACCTTGGCATGATGTGCCAATGGAAAAGTCTGTACCCGTGTTTAAAGCCACTGTTATTTTGACACTCATAGGAGCACAAAGGACATTAATTATCCAATTAAAAATATGGCATCCAGGACAGCCATTTTCTCTGCAAGAAATACGTGCAGCTTACGCATCTCGAGCAGCCTTTGCTCCAAAGGAGTGAGCAATGGTTTTGTCCAGAGCCAAACCATCCCAGAGAGCAGAGATCTGTCAGCAAGGGAAGGTTGTTGAGAACAAACTCCTCAAGGCTACTCTCCACACGTCAAAAAGCTGTTTCCAAAGCTCTGCCAGCCTCAAGAAAACCAGATTAAAGGGTATTGTTTGCTGCACTGCCGCAACAGCAGATCCCACTTTAACTTCTTGGCAGAAAGTCCAAACTGGATTCTGACCTCACCTAGCTCCAATCAGCTCCCTCTTTAGGTGCAACATAAGTTTAACACCCCACTATTTAACACCGAAATCCCAGGCATCAGTTGAATTTCAGACGTTTCCCATGACAGGGCTGCATCTATCCCACTGTATTTTGTGATGTCTGAACACACCATTGTATTTTGACTATTTTACACAGATTGTTCAGTACCAGCCTCACAAAGCTGCCTCCACCTTCTACAGCAGTGGAAACCCACAGTAATTTGATTGGTGTAATGCCCATCATCTACCATGAATGGAACATTCAGAAGGAAGAGTGGGCATGAGCTTGTCTGAAGGGGCACTGAATACCCACAGCACTGTGAGATGGTAGAAACAGTTCCGTTTCTACCTGCAGCCCAGATAAAATCACTTAACAACGGAAAAAACCCAAACACTTATCTAAGCTCACTGCGTCAAACAGCCTAGATGCTTGTGGTGCCAGATTCTGGTTAGCAATTACTATCTTCTCTAAATCACAATTAGAGTTGTATTCGTGAAGAGATCACTTCTGAATAGCTGAACTCCTTTCCTGATTTTTAGCTTCACAAACGAACGTGCACAAACCCAGTTTCCTGTGGATCCAGAAGTCAAATAACACCCACATCTTTCTGCATGGAGAACAGAAATCCACAGCACATGTGACACCGGCAGGGCTCACTGGGAAACGAAACCAGTGGTGATAAGAATGTAGCCTGTGGGCTATTCCAAAGGTGCTGTAAAGCTAAGAAAAGCAAACCTGTGCATGTTTTTCAGGTTTTCTAAACAGTTGTAATGCCTCCAGAGCAAAGTACGAGAGGGTCTGCAGATCAAAAATTGAAAGGAACTGCATGAGAACCAGCTGACTTACTTTGAAGAACAGAACAGACAACTTCCTGGACTCACAAGACCAAAAATAATTTCTTTTCCCACTTAAAAAAAACAACCAACCAAACAAAAAAACCAACCGTACTCCAGTCAGGTTTGCATTGTTTCTTCCTACACACCAACTTCACTTGCATCTATGGACTGTTACAGTGATGATGCTATCAGCTCAGCCAGGCAGAACTATCTGTTTTACCTGATAACTGGCTCTGCTTTTATTCCTGCTGGGAGAAGGGAAGAGCAAGAGCCCAGATGAAGACAGCTTTCCTGCTGCAGTAATGGGTCATACTTCAGTGAAACAGCTGTCACCCCACCACCACTCCTCAGGATAGCCACTCACCAGACAAATGTTCATACGTTCAGCAAGATCCTCTATGGTGGTACAGGCAGCACTTAAAGAGCCTCCAAATGAATCAGTTTATCTCAAATAGTATGCATCTCTCACAACACTTACTGAGCTTTGTCTGGGACCCTCAGCCTAAGACACACAGCCTGTGGGCACTTTCACCTGTACAGGTTCAGATGTTCACCAGAAGGCATGGAAAGACTAAAATCACGTTCTTCACACCAAGGTGCATAATAACACGTACCTAAGGGCACCTGCTGCTTTCCTACAACCAAAACAACTCTCACTTCCTAGCGAGCCAACGTTTTTGCGCCACGCACCCCAAACCAGAAAGTCCAAGAGCAATCTACAGCGGCCGCTCATCTCACACACACCCCTCTGCTTTTAAGAGTCGAATTGCACTCTTACAGAGAGCTGTAATTCTGTCGCAAAGGAAGCGAACTTAGCTCTCCCCGGACCTCCTGCACACCCCAGACAAGCCCTTAATAACAATTTACTTTAGATGCTTATTTGCAAAAATTGAGAAAAGACTTTCTCGTGTATAGAGTGGGTTCAGACCTCGGGAGTCCTGTGCAAAGTCAGAGCAGCTGGCCCAAGCTAACGACAGCCAGCTGGGTCAGAGGGCCCTAGGTCTGCCAGTCCCGCTCCGCAAGCCAAGGGTTACGTTACAGCGTCAGGTGGACGAAGGGCTTGTCGCTGCTAACCGCGTTACCACACCACCGGCAAAGCCAAGGAGCGGGCTGAGGCACATGGAAAGAAAAGCACAGACCAGGCAGAGTCGGTTCGAGCACACCGCCTGGACCCCGGGGCCCGTACCGCCCGCTTCCTTCACTAGGCCTGGAGCCGCCGGCCCGCTTGCCCCCGGCCCGCCCGGTGTTCCTCCCGCCGCCTCGGCCGCGGCGAAGGGACGAGACCCCTGGATCCGTCTTCCTCTCTAGGCCCCGGCTCGCCCCCAAGCCCTGGCCCGGCCCCGCCCCTGCCCGGCCTCCATTCCTCCTTCCCCGCCCTCGGGCACACTAGGCCGCGGTGCTTAGGCCCCATCCCTGACCCTCGTCCCACCATATCCTCATCGGCGGCTCCGACGCGCACCCCTCGGCACCCCGGCACGGCAGTAGGGCCGTTCCGCGGCGCGGCCGGCTCGGATGGACGCGGATCCCAAGCGGCCCCAGCCCGCCCCTCTCCAGGCCCCACTCACATCCTCGGCGCCCGCCACAGCTGCGGCCACGGGCCCGACGCGCGGCACCGACGCAAAGCAGGCGCGAAGTGGACTGCGCCGCGCGCGCCGATGGCGTCATGCGCTGCGGAAGGAGGGGGCGGGGCGGAGGTTAAAGAGACAGGGCGGGAGTGGTACTGGCACTGGGGAGGAGGGGAGCAGGGTCGGTACGTTAACGGCACCGTGTCTGTGGGGAATGAGAAGGTGTCCGCGGAGAGCGATGTGGGAAACGGGTTAGTCAGGGTGTTCGCGGGGAGTGAGGAGGGTCTGTCGGGGTGTCCAAGGGCAGCCAACAGGCCTACAGCAGGAATGGGAAGACAGTGCTTCACTGCAGAGACAGACGTGAATTACTCGTTGGAGAGCCCCAGTGCTAGTGGTCCATGGCTGTGACAGTCAAAGGACACCGAGGGGTAAGACAAGCTCTGCAGCTGGAAGAGTCCATCAGACGTGTACTTGGATCCCACTCCTAATGTAGGGCCTTATATATAAGAAACCTTTCTGAGAAGCAGGTGTGCTGGTCAGCTGAAGGGTGACCACAGGCAGCTTTGTTAAATTCCTGACGTCAGAATCCTTGTGCCCCTCTGTGGAAGGAAGCCAGCTCCTAGAGGAAATGGTTACAAGCTGCACTGGGGAGGTTTAAGCTGCACATCAGCAAGTATTTCTTCACTGAAAGGGTTCTCGAGCATGGAGTGGTTTGCCCAGGGCAGTGGTGGAGTCATTATCCCTAGGGGTGTTTAAGCAGCCTGTGGTGCTTAGGTTTAGTGTTGACCCTTCAGTGTTGGGTCGAGGGTTGGACTGGATGATCTTGGAGGTCTCTTCCAACTAAGATACATTCTGTGATTCTGTGAAGGAATATGTAATAAAAATCCCCTTTGGGTAACAACTGCAGCTGTGGCTGGAGAACAAGGTGTGATTAAATTCCTTACTACCTTTTAACTGCAAATCTGAAAGCTGCTTTATGAAGCATGGTGGGTGCCCTGCTGTCTGCATCACTAAATGGCAGCATGGGCTAAGGACTCAACCTCACAAAGGTAAGGCAGAGGTCCTTGCCTGCCTTACTCGCTAGACCTATGGCTGTACTGTTTAGTGACAACCTTTTAGTGCTCAGGGCCAGTCCAGCTGCAGGTGGACCTGGTGACCTTGCTCCTCGTGGTCCTTAGATGAGGCTGCTCTGAAAGAGTTAAGAGGAGGGCTCCTCCCTCCCAGTACAAATCTCCTCCTGGGTGACCTTCCCGGCAGCCTCTGCTAGCTCTGCCCCAACCAAACAAAGAGGGCCGGAGGTTTTCAAACACCGATCTCCCAAAAAGTTGGCCGCTGCCGAGCTGTGACCCTGGCTGGCCACGGTCACCGGAGGCCGCGGCAGCGGCAGGGAGGGGTGCGATCGCCTTGAGGAGCCCTGCAGGTGGGTGCGCTGCCCGGCCGGGGACTGGTGGAGGGGTTCGAGAGACGCTTCCTGCGATTTAACGAGGCTGAGAGCAGCGGGGAGGTGGCTGTTAGCAAGCTGCAGCAGCCCACAGCCGTCTACGCTCGGCGGGCGCTGGTCTGGTGTGGCGGTGCAGAACGGGGACGCGCTGGGGCAGGGCTGCGGGGCTCCGGTGCCCCGCCAGACCCGGTGTCAGAGCAGTGACGTCCCCCAGCTGAGGTGCCGACCTTCAGCCTCTTGGACTCAGACACCCGCCTAGCAGTTTTCCAGCAGAGCTGCAGCCCCAGTGTGCCGAATTCACTGCTGGGAGTGGATTCAGGGCAGCAGACAAGCACAGAGCTGCTCTGGTCAGGACACGCTAGGGAAGCCGGAGACGAAAGAAGAGCGCTGCACGAGTGCTGCATTTGGATCTTGCCGGTGTTTTCCTGTCCTTTCATTCCTGTCACTTCAAGGCCGTTGGTGCTCTGCAGGCGAACTGCTCGACTGGCGGTGGCTGATGGGGGTTAACAGCTCAAGGCTGAAAGTGCCTGCTGGGTATATTACACCACCTTGCAACTTGGGACTTCATTTTTCCTTCCTTTCGTTAGCTTTGGGTTGTGGAGCTGCAACAGGGTGGTGGTGTTGCCACAAAGAGCTCTCCTAGGCCCCAGAGGGTCCAGGTGATCAGTGGATTACTCTGCTAACAGCAGCACTAAGCCACCAGAGTTCTTTTATCGTGGTTCAAGAGCCCTCACCATTGTTGTTGCCCTTCTCTAGACATGTGCCAGCACTTTAGTGTCCTTCTTGGAGTGAAGAGCCCATATCCAAACCCAGTATTCGGTGCAGGCAGGGGCTGCGGCGAGCACTGCATTGGCAATGCCAGACAGAGGTGGGGTTAGAAGGGCAGGAATGGTCTGCACCTTCCCTGGGAAAGCAGGGTGGTGGGAGCTCTGTAGGAGGCTGGGAAAGGTACAGAGAGGGTGAGCAGGCAAAGAAAGATGACGCTGGGACTGGGGGATGGTACAACATAAGCCATGTGGTCAGTGGAGGGGGAGCTGGGGGAGATGCTGCACAGTCAGCACATCTTCAAGGCACTCCTATCATCTCTTGTGCAGAGGCTGCAGGAGTGGGCTGCTAGCTTTTATGGCACTTGAGTAACCTTCATGTTTCTGTCACTGGCTATTCAGATAGCTACACTGCTCAGCTTCTGCTCTAGTGTCCTCTGTTTGTGTCTTGAAACACTCTGGTAGGAGGGCAGAGGATCTTGCCAGGGCCTGAGCTCCCTGTACTGACAGCCACAGGAAGCTTTTTCTATGTAATATCTCCCATGGGTGTGGGGAAGTTTGGATATTTCTGACCTTTTCCTCTTTCTCTGTGGTTGCAGTGTCTGCATCCCGGAATGTCTTGTTTCCCTGTATCTGCTCCCCCAGCTCTTATCTACAAGGTCCCTAATGCACATAGCAGGGCATGGGCTGGCCTTTGGGTGTTAACAGATCTGGATCCAAGTACCACCAAGTACGATGTACATCTCTGGAGTTGATGTCTCCCTTTTCTACAATGGAATAAATAAAACACAGAGGAGCACAGCTCCTGCATTGTTTCCCTTTCTCCCTAAGGCTTTGTGTGGCTGATGTACAGTAGCCTCTGTGCCTCCTCAGCCAACAAAACACATTGTTGTCCTTTTTAAGATCCACCTGCTGGAAGAGGGGCTGTGAAAAGGTTGCTGTATCACATCTGCTTGGCAGTGACCACTTGAGGTAGCCCCTGTTACACATTGCTCATCCAAAATGTTTTGTTGCCTTATGGCAGTTCTTGGAGGCTGTTTCTTTCGGGGAGATGCAACCCAATAGTGTGAGCTTTGGGCAGCAGCTGCAGCACTGAGCGTCCAAGAAGGTCCTGCAGGTGAGGGAAGCTGATAGGAAAAAACACCTCCACTGTAGCTGTGGAGGTGCCTGTACCTGGAGAGGGCTGTCCCCACGTAGGTGTGAGTGTACAGCCATACACATGCATGGCTCCACACACTGCCCATCCTGAGCTGGCCTTGCTCTGGTGCCTGCTGCAAGGGAAGGGGCTGGTCCCTGCGGGGTGTGACCCAGAGCAGACGCACATCTGGGGGCCATATCTGCAGTGCAACCCCCACCATGCCACCCAGGCACACAGCCTGTGTCACCATCCCCTGACTGACACCACCAGCCAACGCTGTGCATGTGGGGAGGAGGGAGCGAGCATGGGAAGTATAGGCTGTGGCATTTTTACAGCTGGTATAGAAATGGTTGGGTTTGCTTCTCTCAAAGGTACAGGACAGTGTTGACTCCAGACCCAAAGAGCAGGCTCTGCAGCACCAACAGTTTCCAGCTGTCAACTTGGGCACTCTCAGTTGTCCTTCCTGTAACCTTCCAGGCCACCAAGGAAACCCAAGGCTCCAGCGGGGACCTGCCAGCATCATGCAATGAACTGTGTTTTGCCAGGATTTGTGCCAAGCTCCCTGGGATACTGAGCTACTGTTTGGGTCCTGGCCACTCCTGACTCTTCACTGTGCTGCTGGAAGTGTGGAATTGATGTCCAGTTTGGGACACTGGGCAGAACCAGGCCTGTTACCATCCTCTGTGCCCTCATCAGGCCAGGAGACCAGGCTGGCACCCCCACTCTGAGTGGGCTCTGTGCGAGTGAGAGATAGGTTTTGGCCTGTCTTGTTACTGCGGTGGGAAGAGCTGCACCTTCCTCATCTCCCACTGGGAACTGGGTCGCTGCTGGGAGCTAGGGATGGTGCCATGTGGACACACAGCTGTGGCTGGCACTCTGATGGCAGAGCAGTAAGAGAGTGCAAGTTCCATCACGGGGCTTGGTGTTGCCTGGGGAGCTGCCAGCAGCCCTGCGGCGGCTGCGCTCCAGGGATGTAGGTGCCAGGCGAGGAGCTGTGCCAGGAGGGATGGGCCGGCTGGATGACCGTGCCAAGAGGAGGATCGTGGAGCTGCGCAGGGCCGGGCTGAGCTTCCGCAAGATCAAGAAGGTGCTGGAGCTGGACGACATCCGAGTGACGCCGCAGGCTGTCTACCTCTTCCTGAAGAGGAGGAGTGTGGAGCTGGGGCCGGCAGCGGCTGGCTGGGACAGTGACCAGCCCTGGCCCCCGCTGCAGGGCCACGCACCGGAGCCATCCAAGGCAGTGCCCAGTGCGGGGCCCACGGGCAGCCAGGTGCCCTGCCCCGCTGCCAGCCAAGACACCAAGATGGGCATCCAGATTGTTAGCGTGGTCTCACTCTGCCAGGATGGCAGGCAGCTCAGGGAGGTCCTGCCCATGGGACTGCCCTCTGGAAATGGTAAGGCCTGGCTGCCTGTGGGGGTCACCCCCATGGCAACCTCCTGGAAATACTGGGCCGGGGAAGGAGCTCCCTGTGTCCTACCAGGGAGTTCCCAAGGGCCTTCTTTTCAGGTGTTCCTTTTGCTGCCCCTTGCAGGCAACGATGACTGCACAGGCACCTCCTCTGCTCCAGGGAGCTGCCCTGCTCCAGAGGGCCCAACCACCCTCCTGCAGCCTTTGTCCAGCCAAGGGCAGCTGGTCACACCCCCTGCCCAGAACTCAGCCCTGATGGTGAAGGAGAAGATGGTGGGCAGGACTATCCTCTTGCAGAAAAAGGTAGGCTGCCAGGTGACATGGCAGGAAGGGAGGACCTGTCTGCTCTAGCCAGGAGCCAGCATGGTACTGCCCACTGGGACAGCCCTGCACAGCACCCAGGTACATTGAAACTACACAGATGGGGCAGAGTGGTGCTCGCCACATTGGTGCCAGTTTCTTCCAGCACTGGCTTCCAACCTGCAGCTGACAGGCCCTATCCTTAAGGCTTGATGTCCATACTACCTCAGGACATTCCCTAAGCCACCACAAGGATACCAGCAGCTGAGGGGCTTGGTGGCACAGCAGGAAAGGAATTGTGGCATGCAAGGCTGGAGTGACACAGTCACGATGTCTGCCTGCTGGGACAGGCTGCTGAATTTCTAACACATACACCTCTGCCTTGCCATGCCATGGGACCCTCAGGCTGTGGCCATGCATGCGTTGTCCCAGCAGGTCCTTGTGCCCATGCTGAGCATGCAGATGGCTGGCCAGTCCCATGTCCAAGCCCAGCTCTGCTGGTAGCTGTGGCAAGCCATGGGATCGGTGCTGTTTAACATCTTTGCCAGCAACATAGGCAGTGAGATGGAGGCACTCTCAGCAGGTCTGTAGATGGCACCAAGCTGAGTGGTGTAGTTGACATGTTGGAAGGAAGGGACCTTGACAGGCTGAAGAAGAATGTGGAACTGTTGAAGAGGGTCCAGAGGAGGCCGTGAAAATGATCAGAGGGCTGGATCACCTTCCATATGGGGACAGGCTGAGAGAAGATTTGGGGCTGTTCAGCCTGCAGAGGTCTGGGGAGACCTTAGAGTAGCCTTCCAGTACATGAAGGGGACCTACAGGAAGACTGGGGAGGGACTTTTTACAAGGGCTTGTAGAGACAGGACAAGGAGCAATGGACTGAAACTGCAGCAGGGTAGATTTAGATTGGACGTTAGGAAGAAATTCTTTACAGTGAGGGTGGTGAGACACTGGAACAGATTGTCCAGAGAAGTTGTGGATGCCTCATCCCTGGAAGTGTTCAAGGCCAGGCTGGATGAGGCCTTGAGCAACCTGGTCTAGTGGGAGGTGTCCCTGCCCTTGGTGGGGGGTTGGAACTGGAAAGTTTTTATGTCCCTTTCAACCCGACCCATTCAAACGTAATTAACCTAACAATTCCAGGACCACTCCAAGTAGGCTGACAGCACAGCGATGTGGCTGTGAGGCTGCCCAAATCCCTGACGTTTACTCCTTCAAAGCAGGCTCCAACTTCCGGAGACTTCACCCTCAGGCAAAGCTCTTTCAGCACGGAGGAAAGAAGGATGCTGGCACCTTGCCATGGTATCCTGGCTACAAACCACAGCTCATCCACTGCGCTGTCCCTTCTCATACACAGCACACGCTTCTCCAGCCCCCTCAGGTGTTTGTCAAGAGTCAATGCCAGCTGCTTGAGGACACAGGTCGCTCAATATTCTGTTCAGGAGAGAGGCTCTCCTGGGGTTCAAAACCAGCCCGTGATCTCTCAGGCTGCAGATCAGCCCTTTGCGTCAGAATGAGATACAAGAAATGGGGAACAGGAAGGAAAGCCCCAGAATCTGTGTCCCTGCACTGAGCTGGCATCAGCACAGCTGCCATCCAGCAACACCCAGCACCGGGTGGCTGAGCAGGTGCTGGCAGCGTGCAGCTCCATGGGGAGTTCCTGGGAGCGTGTCACAGGGGCTGGGTGGGGATGAAGGGCAGCTCAGACCGTGGGGGGGTCTAGAGGTCTGCAATGAGATGCTGGCTTTCTCTCCTGTCTGCAGCTAAGTGCAGAATAAATCTTTCTCTTGCTGAACGCTCTTGAAGGAGGAGCTGATAATGTTTCATCTTCTCTCCTGCCTCCCACAACTCCAGGTCAAAGACGTCAGCGTTCAAACTGCCCAGCCCAACCCCACCAGTCCTGGAAATCAGAACTGTGCTTGTGGTGAGCCAGCACTGCCTCCTGCTCCCAGCTCCCAAGCCATTGCCGAGAAGCTGGATGCTGTACAGACAGAGATGCAGAAGCTGAGCCAGGCCTTGCAGGTGCTGCTGGAGAGGCAGTGCCGCCTGGAACGGCAGCAGGAGCAGCAGCAGCGGCTGCAGCAGGAGGTGCTGGTGACGCTGCAGCAGCTCAGCTCCACCATGAGCCATGGCGCTGTGCCAGCCAACCAGCCCTGTGTGCCCTTCAGCAGTATGGCCGAGCCCTCACCTGCTGTGCCAAACTTCAGCCAGTTCAAGATGGAGCTTATCTGACCGCAGGCTACAGCAGTGTGCCCTGGCAGGGCTGCACTGCTGGCAGGATAGAGCTGTGGAGAAGCAGCACCTCGCAGAGGCTGTGGCAGCCCCTTAACCTTTATGTGAGGCACCCGGCAAAGAGGGTCACTGGTGCCTCCTGGTTTTGGTCCTGTTGACTGAAAGGGGCTACCTGACACAAGAGGCAGGGCAATCGAAAGCTGAGGCCTCTCCTCTGTTCTGCCCATCCTGGCAGGCACCACAGCTGGCTGGTGGCCCATGGACTTCAGCAGCACAGGCAAGCTGCCTGCAAGTAGAAGATGCACCGACGAGAGACACAGCAGGGAGGTGGATCCCAAAGAAAAAGAAAAGCTTCCTCTCATGAGGGTCAGTGCCGTGATGATCTATCCCAGGAATGCTCCATACTGCCCCTCTGCAGAGCCTTTTCCAGTAAATGTCTCTGTACCCCTTGGTTCAGAACAGTGTGGATCTCTTTCTCAATGTTACCCAACCCTCACCCCACCAGCCAGCAGGCTGGGTTTGTTCTGGGACACTGCCACCATGCTGCAAGGGCTCAGACCTGTGAGGTGGGACCACCACTCCTCACAGAACGGTGCTGCTGGAGGCCTGGCATCAGCTGCTGCACCATGAGGGATATACCACACTTGGTGGTACTGACCAAATTCCACCCCAGGTTCTCCCCAAGATCTGGAGTCTGCCCATTGTCTGGCCTTCCTGGGTTGGAAGGGACTCTTGAAGGTCATCTTGTCCAACCCCCTGCAGTCAGCATCTTTAACCTGATCAGGTTGCTAAAGGCCCCATCAGGATTGACTTTGAATGCCTCTCAGATGGGGCCTCCACCACCTCTCTGGGCAACCTGTTCCAGTATTTCACCACTCTCATTGTGCAGAACTTCCTCCTGATGTCCAACCTAAATCTCCTCTGCCCCAGTTTCAAACCCTTGTCCTATCACCTCAGGCCCTTCTAACAGTCCCTCCCTGGCCTTCAGACACGGAAGTGGAGTCTACCTAGAGCCTTCTCCAGGCAGAATGGGCAGGACCATACAAATGAGTTCCACCTGGGCATGATTTGGGTATTCCTCTCCCCTTTAACTCCTTCTTCTGGGCAGGATGTCCTCCTGGTTGTGGTCCCCAGCAGACTCCTGCAGGCTGTTGGTGGTGCAGAGTTGCTTAATCAGAGAGGAGCACGATGCTGAGGGCACCCTTGCCTGCACAAGAAGGGCTCAAGGGAGGCTGATGTTCTTCCACTGCAGCAGCAGAGTCCAGAGGGACTAGAAACTGGACTTGCCTCCCAGGTAGGAAGGTCTGTGAAGGGATGGCTTTCATTCATCACCCAGCAGTGAATCTCAAGAGGAGACAGAATATGTCCTTGCTCTGCATCAGCCAAGCGTGCTTCTTTCTGGTCACCACACTTTGCACAAAGTTTGCTTAGAAGACCCCAGCCTGTTTCTTTGAATTTGGTTCTGAGGTCAGCATTTAAAAGGGTCACAATAACTCTGGTGTCTGTGTGATGCAGACACAGACAGAGCTGCACAGACAGACCCCCAGGTACCTCAGCTTAAAGCCACACTGGTTTCTGAAAGAGCTTCCCCACATTTGATTTATGATGGTTTTAAAACTCTTGCACGAAAACACAGACTGAGTTCTGCACTCTCCAGACAGACTTTAAGAACTTTGCTCTCATTGCATAGAATCACAGAATGGTTTGGGCTGGAAGTGACCTGACCTCAAAGCTCATCCAGTTCCAATCTCCTGCCATGGGCAGCTTCTGCTAGCCCAGGCAACTCAAGGCTTCATCCAACCTGGCCCTGAACACCTCCAGGGAGTGGACATCCACAACCTCCCTGGCAACCTGTTCCAGTGTCTCACCACCCGCACTGCAAAGAATTTCTTCTCAATCTCCAGTCTCAATCTCCTCTCTTCCAGCTCAAAGTCATTGTCCCTTGTCCTGTCACTCCCAGCCCTTGCTGAAAGTCCCTCCCCAGCTCTCCTGCAGCCCCTGCAGGTACTGGAAGGCTGCTCTAAGGTTTCCCTGGAGCCTTCTCCAGGCTGAACTGCTCCAACTCCCCCACCTTGTCCTCATAGGGAAGGTTCTCCAGCCTCTGATCATCTTCATGGCCTCGCTCTGGTAGCTGACCAGGGTTTAAAAAACAGTGACCACACAACCTCTGCTCTCCAGTTTGTGTTCAGCAGTTGTCTTTAACCAGACTAGAAAAAACAGCTAATACTAATTTTGCAAGGTGATCCATTTCCATAACAAACCACCACTGCTGCTTTTTGATCCTTAGCAGATGACACAAACCAGCACCTTCTTCAGTAAACAGAACGTGCCAGTGCCTAAATAGCCCCTAGAATGACTCTTCCTGCCCAGGTACTCTGCACAACAGCCTCACATTCTGTGTATCTGCTACTCTGGCTTTACAGTCACAGAATGTGAGGGACTGGAAGGAACATCCAGAGATAATGGAGTCCAACCCCACTGTGAAAGTCTCCAGAGGAGACTCCATAACCTCTCTGGGCAGCCTGCTCCACAGTTCCAGCACACTCACACCAAAGAATTGTCCCCTTCTGGTTGAGTGGAACCTCCTGGGTTCCCTTCTGTGTTTGTTATTCCTTGTCCTGTCACTGGGCACCACCCACAAGAGTCTGGCACCTTCAAGAAGTCACAGGGACTGCTGGACAGTGCTGCTCTGGCTGAGTGATGCTCCAGCAGCTGCTCCTCACTCACAAATCCATGCTGCCTCTGTGTACAGGGAGATACATCAGGAAAAACACTTCCTAGGAGGGGTTATGGCTCTTGGGGACAGTAGGAGTGTGTCCCTCTTTTGTTCTTAGTTGTTCTCAGTCCCAGAGTAAAAGATTCACCTGTGCAGCCTCCACTTTGGGATCGCCCTGCAGGAGAAGACAGAGGAGATCAAAGCCAGGTACGAGTGCATCTGCAAGGCTTCTCTGGAGCTGAAAAGCAGCAAGAAGCTGGCTAAGATCCTGGAGGTCAGAGGAGTCCTTCCTTCTGCAAACAGCCACCGGGGGCCCCCAGTGTCCACAGGAGAATCTGCAAGGGATCAGCAGCCTGAGGGAACCTCACAGGGAGCTGAATGCAGCTCCAGCACCATCGTTGTGCCCTGAGACTCCCCTGTGGGGATCCTGGCGTGGGGAGGATGCAGGAGAGCAGATGCCAGATGGCCACACACCCACCCACAGCACAGGCTGGGCTGCAGGAGCCAGAAAGCCACCCAGGAACACAGCAGAGCCCACTGAGATTGTCCTTTGGCTGTGGTGGGGTTGGAGGATGAGCAGAATAAGGTTTTATTAGGGGTGCTCTGAGCAGCAGAAGTGACCTGGCACTAAAATGACAAAAATCACAAAATGCCCTCAAAGTTCATCTTGTCCAACCCCCTGCAGTCAGCAGGAACATCTCCAACTAGAGCAGGTTGCTCAGGGCCCAAACAAGTTTGACTTTGAGTGTGCCCATGGATGGGGTTCTCCACCACCTCTCTGGGCAGCCTGTTCCAGTATTTCAAACGAGGGCATTTCCCCAGCATCCTCAGACAGAAGGAAGGTTCTGTCCCACTGCTCCTACCACATCATTGGTAGGTCTCAGTACCCACAAGCAGGTGCAAAAGAAGGTGGGAGATGGGGCAGTGTAAGGCTGGAGGTCACTGACCACCACTGGGGCTTCTCTTTACAGTTTGTGCTGGCAATGGGAAACTACCTGAACAATGGGCAGCCTAAGACCAGCAAAACAACTGGCTTCAAAATCAACTTCCTCACCGAGGTAAGGCACAGCACACTTGGTCCTGTGCAGGGGACACCAATGGCAGCAGCTCCGAGGGCTTGGTCCATCATGCCTGTCCTCACACAAGGCTCCTGGTGCAGCAGCTCCCAGATCAGGGTCCAGTGAGAGGGAAGGGATTGAGGTGCAGAGTTGACTTCAGAGAAGCTCTGACCATAGTCTGGTGCTTCAGCGTGCAGGGACCTGAGCCCCAGTCCTTCTGGCTGTGGGGTGGGAGAAAATGAAGGTCTTCTGTCCCACATGGATCACTGTGGGACTCCTGGGGGGCAACATGAACAAACTGGAACCCATCAGGTTTTGCTTGAAACTAAGAAGAATTTTTTTTTTTTTTTTTACTTGGAGGGTGCTGGAGCCCTGAAGCAGGCTGCCCAGAGAGGTCATGGAGTCCCTTTCTCCGAAGAGCTTCCAAACCCACCTAGGCATTTTGATTCTGGGCAAGCTACTGTGGGTGCCCCTGAGTGAGCAGGGGGAGTTGGGCTGGATGATCTCCAGAGGTCCCTTACAACTCCACCCTTGCTGGGATTCCCAAGTTCAGAGATACCTTGTAAGTGCCAAAGAGGGAAGTGCCAGGAGCTGGTCTGCTTCATCCAGCCTTGCCTCCTGCCACGCCTGCTCACACCAGCAGCAATCCAAACCAGTGACAGAGGAACTGGAGTTATCACCCCTCCAGTGGTGCTGCACTATCAGCTTGGCTGGCTGCCCGTGCAGCATGGCTGCACCCTCCTTGCCCTGTTTTGTTTTGTGGGGTTTTTTTGTTTGTTTTGTTTTGTTGTTGGTGTTTGTGTGTGTGTGTGTGTGAAGTTCCCTTGGGAATTTATGCTGCAGTGGATAAACACAGGAGAAAGTTCAGGTCTGGAACTGTAAATTTCCACTCGAGGAAGGTCTGCACGTGCATCTTTCCTAGCTGGACTTTGGCCTTCTGCTCCCTGTTGCCCACACTCCTGCCACTTAACACCCAACTTCAGACCATGTGCCACCCAGGGCTGCCCAGCTTTGCTCTTGTACAGAGTGGCAGAGCTGCAGCAGGTAACCCAAGCCCTCCCAACATACTGCAGTTTAGCTTCTCCCTCAACCCCCTCAGCACTTGGTGCTATGATAAGATTCAATGGAAGGCAGCCTGGCTACGACCCCTTGCCCCACCATCCTGTGCACTTCTGTGCCACTTCTAAGCCAGGCACTTGTGTATCCATCACCACCCTTCTGCTGATGAGTCCCGCGTGTGCTTGGCATGTTCCAGGCTCCCTTCGAGGTTCTTGGCATCTCTTGGCCCAAGCATGCAGCAACAGTTGCTGGCAACCTACTGGAGGCCAGCAGGAAGGTCTGGTTGACCACCACACCTTGCACAAGATGGACAGGCTGGGCAGAGCCATGCAGACAGACAGCCTGAACCACCCTGCCCATGCCCATGCCTTGCTGCAAGAAGCAGCCAGAGCTCTCTCCTGCTCTGTTGACTCCTCTCTTCTCATGCAGTGAACCAGAGGACACTCACTGCTGACCTGAAGGACCTGCACACCACTGTCAGTGACATACAGATGGCCTGTCACAACATGCCAGCCACTGCAGGTGTTCCTGGAGGTGTCCAAGAAACGTGTGGCCATGGCACTTGGGGACACAGTTTTTAGCAGCCATGGTGGTGTTGGGTTGATGGTTGGAGTGGATGATCTTAGAGGTCTCTTCCAACCTTCATAAGTCCATGTGTCTCTGCCTCACTGTGAGCAGGCCTGCTCTGCGTAGCAGCCTGCAGGGCTGCCTCCTGAACACCAGCAGCACATTCCTCAAATAGTGTGGAATTTTTTTCCTGCAGCCTTCAGAAGCAAACATTTGGTGAGTGTCTGAGCCAGGCAATTGTTTCCCCCTGAAAAGAAATTCTTGGCTGAGGCTGAACTTATGTCCCCAGAGAGATTTATCTCCCTTTACACCACCAGCAGATAGAGAGGGACCAGCTTGGTATCAGATTTCCTGGTTGTAGTTTAGCTTGTTTACAGCCTTCTGCTCAATCACCAGGTCCTCCCTGGAGGCCACAGCACCAGGAACTGGAAACCAGCTTTGAACAGAGCTCATAAAAATACTCTGGGTGGAAGGCCCTCGCTGGGCACGTGCAGTCAGACTGCTCCAGCCACTCCTGGTGTTCCTTTAGGGATTTCAAGCATGACTGTCAGACCTTCCACCACCTGGTGGGCTGCAGACCATGAACCATGAAGGGTGGAGGTCAAGAGGATGGGGCTGGGCTCTTTTTGGTGCTCATTGGTGCCAGGACAAGGGGCAATGGGCACAAACTGGAACCCAGGTTTCTCTTGAACATGAGGAGGAAATTGTTTGGTGTGATAGAGCCCTGGAGCAGGCTGCCCAGAGAGGTTGTGAAGTCTGCTTGTCTGGAGAGCTTCCAACCTCACTTGGCCATTGTGACCCTGGGCAAGCTGCTGTGGGTGCCCTGCTTGAGCAGGGGAGTTGGACTGGATGATCTCCAGAGGTCCCATCCAATCTTCACCATTCTATGGTTCTATGATAAATTTCTTCACAATGAGGGTAGTGAAATACTGGAACAGGTTGCTCAGAGAGATGGTGGAGGCCCCATCCCTGGAGATGTTCAGGGTCAGATTTGAGGGTGCCCTGAGAAGTCTTGATCTGGTTGGAGGTGTCCTTGCTGACTGCAGGGCAGTTGGACAAGAGGACCTTTGAGGGTCTTTTCCAACCTAATGCATTCTATAATTCTATGACTCCATGAACCACCACAGAAATGATGTCCTGGAGCCTCCTTTGCAGCAGGGTGCACATAGCAGTCAGCAGTGTTCTACTCCCACTGCCTCTTTCTTTCTAACTCAAATATTAGGTAGGTTTTCCCCAGAATCAGCTTACTGCTGGATGCTCTCAGCCTCATACAATGCCTGTGTCAGCCTGAATCATGGGATCATCTTCACAGGAAAGCTTGTCCTTGAAGCCTGGATGATGGGATCATCTTCACAGGAAAGCTTGTCTCTGGAAAGGAAATAACATCTCTGGCAGCAGCCAAGCCATGGCTCTAGCTTCATGCAGTGCCACTTTTGTCCTGTGCCAGAGACAGGGAAACAGTGGCCCTGAAGATCCCAGGCTACACTCCAAATCTCAGGTTATTTATGGAGCTCTGCTCTTTCCTGCAAGAAATAGGTGTCAGAGGGGAGAGACCTCCAAAAGGAAATGAGGAGCTTTACTAAAGTTATTATTTCGTAGAATCACACAATGGGTTGGGATGGAAAGGATCTTAAAGCTCATCCAGTTCCACCCCCCTGCCATGGGCAGGGACACCTCCCACTAGAGCAGGTTGCTCAAGGTCTCACCCAACCTAGGCTTGAACACTTCCAGGGAGGGGGCATCCACAAGCTCCCTGGGCAATCTGTCCAGTGTCTCATCACTCTCACTATAAAGAACTTCTTCCTAATCTCCAGCCTGAACCTCCTCTCTTCCAGCACAAAGCCCTTGTCCTTGTCCTGTCACTACAAGCCCTTCTAATGGAGAGGATAAAATGGCAGCTTCCCATGGTGGAGTGGCTGGGATGAAATGGTTCCAGGCTGGCATTTCCAAGCTAAATTGGAACCACCTGTGAACCTTCCCTCTGAGAATATTTATAATGGTTTTAAGGGCCATGGCCCCTCATTATTTTCTAGATGCCATGAAAGATGCCAAAGAGACAAGCGGAGGTCTCAGCTTCAGGCTGAAAGGGCTGGAAGACAAGAAAAAGTGTCCTAGAATGGGAGGCAGCACAAGGCACCTGGCTACTGAATTTGAAGCCTTCAAGGACCCACCTTGTCCTAAGAGAATTTAGGAAAATATGTGATTTTCAGGTTGTAGGAGAACAAACCAGAGCATCTCCGGGCACAAGATTCAATGACCTTTAATTATGTTCAGTAGAACTGGGAGCTAAGTGTGCAACAAGGAAATAAGAGACAGGTATGAGAGGCTTCCTCTGCTTTCTGCTTTCTGGGGGGGATTGGTTTGTTTTATTGAACTATTTAACTCTCCTCCTCTGACAGTCCAGAAAACTCTAAAGAGAAGGTCAGAGCTCAGGTTCTGCTCCCAGCAGCTGAGATGGTCAGCTGAGAGCTGAGTTGCCCCAAGCCTTTGGTGTGAGCAGTGCAATTCACTGCAGCTTTCAACAATTGCTGAGAGAGAGACCAAAGCTGCACCTGAGATGCTGCTCATACCTGGGCACCAGGATTCCCCAGGGGCTGCTCTGCCTTGGCCAAGACTTCCACGCAAGAGCTGAGGACTCAGCAGTAAAAAGTGTCCTCAGGGGATCCCAGACAGGAACACCTGTGCTGGGAACTCCACTGCTGGGACATGGCTTTGGGTTATCAGAGAATCAGGGAATGCTTTAGGTGGGAAGGGACCTTTTGAAGGTCACCCAGTGCAACCCTGCTGCAGTCAGCAGGGACATCCGCAACTAGAGCAGGTTGCTCAGAGCCCCAGACAACCTGATCATGATGACAGTGCCCATGTGTGAGCACCTGCCCAGGTGATGAGACCTGAGGCTTCTTGGTTGTTCTGTTCTGGGGCTCTGTGCATCCCAGTTTCAGAGGTGTCTGAGCTGGCTCCTGCCATGGACTCTTGCTGTGCTCCTCAGCATCACTCTGTCACTTGGCTGTAGGAGTTTATCAGGTTTTTCAGACAGATGATGCTGAACGTGATGAACCTCTGTGATGCCCAGAGAGGCCGCAGAGCCTCCTTCTCTGGAGACTTTCAAGACCATCTGGATATGTTTCTGTGTGTCCTGCCCTTGGTGACCCTGCTTTGGCAGGAGGGTTGGGCTCAGTGATCTCTGGAGGTCCTTTCCAACCCCTACCACTCTCTGATTCCATGATTCTTTGATTCTGTGAACCTCCAGCCTGGTCCCAGCAAGAGGTTCAACTCTGGGATTAACCCACAGGCTCAGCAGTGAGTCCTGCAGCCCAGCCCATGGGTTAACCCTGCTCTTTGTAAGGCTTAGGCAGAAACTCAGAGCCAGGACTAGCTGTCAGCTCCCCCCTGCGTCACGGGCTGTCAGAGGCCATCGGCACGGATGGGTTTGATTGTTCCTTGTCCCTTCTCTAGCTGTGCAGATTGCTTAAGGGACTGGCACTCTGTAGAGTTTGACCCCTGAGCCCTGATAGTGACAATAACCTTCTTCTCACCAGAGCCACGGGAGACCCAAAGATTAACTGCGGGCAATTAGTTTAACTTTGACTATAAATATTCCTTCTCATCCCGTGTGACACCGGTAACAGCCCCGCTGGCAAAGCCCCGTTCTCTGGCAATATTTAAGCTGCCTGTCAGTTGGCAGAGGCTTGGTGGTGCCCGGCGCGGGGAGCAGAATGAGACCCAGCTGAGCGCAGTAAGTTCCCGGTCAAGCTTCTCCCTGGAGCTGGGAGGAGCTGCGGTGGGCTCGGGGCTGGGGGCTGCTGCGGGGCCGTGTGGTGCACGGCCGAGCGGAGGTGGTTGCAGGAGGCGGGTGGACCTGGGGCCGAGCCCTCCTCCCCTGCGGGGGCATTGAGAGCGGTGCGGTGCGGAGGGGTTGCTGGAGCCCCACGTGGGCTGCGTCCCTGCCGGCGCCGTTGATAAAGGGCTGGCTTCAGAGGCTGCATTTCAATGCCTCGGGTGTTCCTGCTCACAATCTCTGGCCAGGAAAGCGCTGCCACCCGTGCCAGGAGCCGGGGGGGAGCGGGATGTGAGCTGAATCCACAACGCGGGCAAAATTTCCACTGGGCAGTGGCAGGGCTGCGATGTGAAAAGCATTTTACAAGGGCTTGTTGTGATAGGATGAGGGCAATGGCTTTGAGCTGGGGTGGGGGGAGATTGAGACTGGAGATTAGGGAGAAATTCTTCAGAGGGAGGGTGATGAGACACTGGAACAGGTTGCCCAGGGAGGTCAAGGATGATCCCTCCCTGAAGGTGTTCAAGACCAGGCTGGATATGAGGCCTTGAGCAACCTGCTCTAGTGGGAGGTGTCCCTGCCCATGGCAGGTGGTTGGAACTGGATGAGCTTTATGGTCCCTTCCAAGCCAACCCCATTCACTGAGTCTATGAAATCAGAGAAGCTGTGTCTAATGCTGTCTCCTCACCCCTGCTTCCTGGAGCTGCACGAGGGGCGCTAACCAAGAACCTGTTCCCAGCTCTGGGAATTTCCCCCAGAACACATCCCACATTTGCTTTGTATCCTGATGTGCACCACAAATCTCTGCAGAGCTCTGTCCCAGACCACCAGACTCAGCTCTCCTGTGTGTGGCTGAACCTGATGTGAGGCTGAGCCTGTGGAGCTCACAGGGCTGGTTGTGCCACTGGTGCTGAGCACCCAACATGGACCTGGAGGTGGGAAATGTTTTGGGGTGACAAGAAACAGCAATGTCAGAGCTGTGAAAGGGAAAGCAGGAGGTGTGAGAGTGGGGTTAGCATCTTCCCAAGGCCAATATCCCAGTCCAAATCTTTCTTCTCCTAGTTAGCATAAAATCCTCAGCAAAAGTGCAGACCTCCTGATGAGGTACAAGAGCACTGACTCCATCAGCACTGGCCTGTGGCCCTGCCAGGCAGAAGGTTCTGAGGAATGAGGACTTCAGGGGGATTTGGGGGCTTTAGAAGGCACTGAAGGGGCTCTGCCAAGGCACCACAAATTCTCAGTCCCAGCCTCGTGCTGTCACTGCTGCCACTCATCCCAAAGATGGCTCTGTCCCATCTCTGGCTTTTATGCTGGAGGTTTCTGATGTCTTGGGATACCACCCCTCCAGCTGTGGAAAGCAGGTGATGTGATGTGACCTGGCACCAGAAAACTCCTTATTTTATTGCCTGATCTTTTTGTGAGGCCCAGCAGCCAGTGGACTGGGTACAGTGGGGACACAGGGAGGGCTTTTCCTCCCGAATGCCACCTAGCAGGAGAGATCACTGCATTTCCATCACTGTGGTGCTTGTCACTTCACTCCCTCTTGGCTTTGCCCACACACCTGGGCAGAAGGTGCCTCGTGGTGCCACCGGTACAGGAGAGCAGCACTTTGGGCAAGTCTTGAGGCCACAGCAGAGCAATGTGCAGGTTTCAGCTGTAGCTGGACACATGGAGAAGAGGTTGAAGCTTCTGGAGGTTGTGAAACAGACAGCTGAGGGATGGGACAGCCGTTTGGGGCTGTGCTTTGCAGGCGTGCAGAGGAAGAACTTGTTCTGCAGCTCATTGTCCAACCGCCCACGCCGGGAGCCCCAGGCTGCTGCAGGCCAACCTTCGCCCCACCTTCCTCAGCTCTTTGGCAGGGGGGAGCCTATAAGTGCTGCCTTATAAGTCCAAGAGAGGCCAAAGGACCTGGCCATCTGCTTAGGCAGGAGGAGGAGGAGGAGGACCAGCAGACATCCAGCTTGGCCGTCCCAGTGATGCCAGGGCTGGACTCAGGGCTGTGAGGTGGTGCCAAGGCTGGGCAGCGTCGGCTCTGCTCCTCTTTGGAGGAACCATCTCCTTGGCTCAGCAGGGTAAGAGAAATCACCCTGAACCTTCTCTGTGGCAGTGAGGGGACAGGCCCAGAGATCCTGGTGACTGACAGTGGCCATCACCAAGCCAGGGACACCCTGAGGTGGCACCCAGGATGCCACTCACCTTCTGTCCCGCTCTCAATGTGGGGCTGAGTCTGGGTGAGGGAAGGAGAAGGGAAGGAGAAGGAAAAGAGGAGGAACTGCATTAGTTCAAACAGCCAACCATCCTGCTCATGTAGACTTTATCCTGCCCCTTCTGCCAAAGGGCAGCATCCTGGCACCTTGGGACACCCCACACATGCTACCAGCCTCCATTCCTGATAAAGGAGTAGAGAGGGAAGTCAGCTCTGCTATGAAGGAGACCCAAGATCTCTCTGCACCCAGGCCTGAGCTCTCACTGTGGTAAGGAAGAAAATGGCACCATCACTGGAGCAGATCCTGATGGTCATCACAGCCATGGTTCTTGGCAGCAGCTTCCACCAAGGCCAGTCCCACAGTGCTGTCATCTCTGGCTGTGCCATGTCCTGATCCTTCCCTCTGGGTGCTTCAGCTGTTCACATCTCCTCTATAAAATGCCCATTCCTCTGGCAGTTAGAAAATGATCCACTGTGAAGGAAATCCACCCACCTCATGGCTGCCCTGCCCACTGGCAGCATCTTCACATCTCAGCAGGAGAGGTGTGAATGAAGGCAAACACCAAGAACCTTCTCCAGAGCTCCAGCATGAGCAGAGCCACCGAGCTGACAAACTCTGAGTTACCCAAGAAGCAGCCAACACCTTGATGGTGCTGCCACCTCCTCTGCTAACCACGCACCCTGTCTTTTGACAGATATATTCAGCAAGACAGGGAAGCAGTCAGCCTGCAGAAGGAACCATGGAGACCACCAGCAGCACGCCCTCCTCCGAGCCCCCGCCGTCATGGGACGCATTTCCCCAGCAGACGCTGGAGGCCATCGACATTGTGGTTCTGGTGCTCTACTTCCTGTTCGTCCTTGCCGTCGGGCTCTGGGTAAGCAGAAAATGCTCAAAGCCTTTGTGTGCAGAGCTTGAGTCTGGTGAGGAGCAGCTGAGGGACCTGGGGCTGTTCAGCCTGGAGAAAAGGAGGCTGAGGAGAGACATCATTGCTCTCTACAACTCCCTGAAAGGAAGTTGGAGTGAGGTGGGGGTTGGTCTCTTCTCCCAAGGAATGAGTGAAAGGGTGAGAGGGTCTTAAGTTGCACCAAGGGAGGTTCAGATTGGATATGAAGAAAAAAATTATTCACCAAAGGGCTCACTGGGCACTGTTCCAGGCTGCCCAGGACAGTGTGGAGTTCCTATCCCTGGAGGTGTTTAAGAGTCATATGGGTGAGGAGCTCAGGGCCATGATCTAACAGCTGCGTACAGAGAGATGTTACACTCTACCTGGCCTCAATGATCTTTTCCAAGCAGGTGTTTCTATGATCCAACACAGTGCTGGGGCTCATGGCATTCCATGGGTTGAAGTTTTTGGGGAGTACCCAGCACAGGACCCCTTAAGCCATGCTCTGTCTTCAGGTTGCACCAGGGGAGGTTTAGGAGATGAGAAAAAAAAAAAAAAATTCTCTGCAAGAGTGGTCAGGAACTGGAACAGGCTGCCCAGGGAGGTGGTGGAGTCACCAGGTCTGGAGGTGTTCAAGACACATGTGGGCATGGGACCTGGGGACATAGTTTAGTGAGTATGGTGGTGCTGGGTGGAAGGTTGGACTGGATGATCTTAGAGGGCTTTTCGTGGCTCTATGATTCCATGTGTCCTGCTGTACTGAAAAACATGGCTGCTTTGCAATCCAGTTATTTCACCTTGGCTTGAATCAGGCTGCACTTCACTGGAGTTATCTGAGCAAGTGAAAAGATGGAGTTTACAGGTCCTTTTCCTCACTTCAGCCTGGGGAAGTGTCCTCACTGCTCCAGGAGAGCTTTCAGCTCTAGTGTTTGCCAAGGTTTGGAGAATCCTTGTGAGGAAGAGGTCGCCTGAGTACAAAGATTGCTAATAATAATGTTTTGTTCATCCAGGAAGGAATTGCTGGGCTGTAAATCACCTGTGCTTGTCTGCAGTGCTCTCCCCAGGAGGTTCTACAAATGGACAAAGCTGTTTGTGCGGCATTAGGGCAGGACATCCTTTTGGCATGGCTTTTGTGACAGCACAAACACAATCTGGCTGTCACGAGGCAGAGAGGAGCTGCTGCTCCCTTCAGAGGTGGTGCACAACTGCCATGGTATCAGATGAAGCCATCTGAAATCTCGGAGGAGCAGGAGCAATGAGTGACACCCACGGTGCCCAGCCTTTCTGGCTGCACCTCATGATTAGGGATGGTCACAGTTCTTGCCCAAAATTGTTTGCCTTCTCCCTGCCTCTGGAGTAATTTCATTTGTTTCTCCCAGAAATCATTTAATGAGGATGCTGAGATGATAGAAAACTTTGTGTGTGATTCGCAGCACTGGGTAGTGTCTCCCTTGTCTGCTGCTCTCTCATCCCCCAGAATTTTCCAGCAGCAGCTTCAGGCCCTTCCAGAAACCATTTCATGACAGTAGAGAGTCTTTTGCCGGGGAAACCACTTGGTGATGCTCTGAGCAGTCACTGCAATGCTCACTGTCTTCTGCTCTTCTGTTTCCCAGTCCATGTGGAAGACACAGCGCAGCACGGTGAAAGGCTACTTTCTAGCTGGAGGACAGATGGTTTGGTGGCCTGTAAGTATCATCATGGTGACACTGCTGGTTTGCTGGCCTGTAAGTATCATCATTGTGACACTGCTGGCTGCCCTTGCTGCCAGCAGCACTGCAAAGTGCTTCTCTCCAAGCAAAACTTATTTCTCTAAACACAAAACCAAAACCAACCCGAAATCTTTCCTGGTTTGCAAAGCTCTGGTTACAAAAGCTGTTTTTTTTGAGACCAGGACATGGAGCTGCTGCAAGTCACCTGCCAAAGCCCTGTCCCCTACAAGAGCCATCCCATCAGTGTGGTTCTGCATACTGTGATCTGGAGATCTCTGGAATTACCTGGGTGGTCCCCAGGCTGCAGGGTGGGATGTTTCATTGGGGCTGGGCTGGTGATTCAGTAGGTACTATCCGAAGAACCTGATGAGCTGACGTTTCTGCTTGTAACCTCCACCTTCTGCTCTGCCCCCCCACGAGAAGCTAGACACTGGTTTGGAAGCAGGATAGCCCTAAATATGCCCACAAGTGAGTGGTAGGCACTGAATGATGAAAGAGGATGGAGAGAGGTGCCAGAGTCGATGAACCTGTAGGCAAAGGAAGAAGGTGGCAGAGGGTGACAAGGATTTTGTGTCCTCCATAGTCATAAGCAGGGGAACAGCATCCCTGTGCTCTCACCAGGCTGAGGACAACACCTGGTGCCTGATTCATTTCCCATCTTTCTCCAGGTGGGTGCATCCCTGTTTGCCAGCAATGTGGGAAGTGGCCATTTCATTGGCCTGGCCGGGTCAGGAGCTGCCTCTGGAATTGCTGCAACAGCCTACGAGTGGAATGTGAGTGTGGCATGGGGGACCTGCAGCACCTCCCTGCTGGGCTAGGCAGCTCCACAGGCTCAGGCTCTGAGGCATGAGATAGAAGCTGATGGGGGTTTGAGGGCTCTGAGGGATAACTCAGTCCCTGTGTCCCCATTGGTCCACTTGATGCCATCCTTGACCAAGATCTCTGACCCTCCTTTCCATTTGCTTTGCAGGGGATGTTTTCTGTTCTGGTGCTGGCCTGGCTGTTCCTTCCCATTTACATAGCAGCAGGAGTAAGTGGATGTGATCTTGTGTCCATTGATGATCTGCTGGTATTTAAACCACCTGTTTGGCCTCTGGGCTTCACCAGCTCCTGCTGCACCTGGGCTGCATCTGAAGGAGCCAGGGTGCACCCAACTGCTCTGATGGCCTGGGTGAAAGAGGAGGAGAGCTGCTGCCTGGGGACTGCACTGAGGGGGGTGGGGAAGAGTGTCAGAGCGGAGTAGAGTTGCTCCACCTTCTGAGGAGATGGATGGAGGCTCTCATATCACAATTTACAGTGAGCTTTGTGCCAGACACCACATCAAAGTCAGCACTTGCCAAGCTGTTGTGCTGGCCTCAGGTGGGCAGGAGACAATGAAAGACCAGCACAGTGCAACTAGCAGGGACCTTCTGGTCTCCTACCAGTGCAAACCACCCACACCAACTTGATGGGAAAGTCCTTTGTGATTCAAGGGAGCAACTGTGTACCACCTTTTCTGCCTACATCTCTCATGTAGGTCACCACCATGCCAGAGTACCTGAGGAGACGCTTTGGAGGCAAAAGAATTCAGATTTTCTTGGCGATTCTCTACCTGTTCATCTACATCTTCACCAAAATATCAGTAAGTAGGAAATAAAGGGGGAAGAGGCTGAATTTGGAAATATTTGAGGCTAAGAAATGTAATTGGGATTCTTCAGTCTGGAGAAGAGGAGGCTGAGGGGAGACCTCATTGCTCTCTACAACTCTGTGAAAGGAGGTTGGTCTCTTCTCCCAGGTATCAGGTGATAGGAGAGGAAATGGCATTGAAATGGTGCCAGGTGAGGGTTAGGTTGGAGATAAGGAAACATTTCTTTGCTGCAAGAGTGGTCAGAGATTGGAACAGGCTGCCCGGGGAGGTGGTGGTGGTGTCCCCACCCCTGGGGGAGTTCAAGAAACCTGTGGCCATGGCATGGGGGACATGGTTTAGTATTGGGTTGATGGTTGGACTGGATGATCTCAGAGGGCTTTTCTAATCCAAGCAATTCCATGATTTCATGTTTATTGCCTGTGCAGAGTGAAAGGAGTGGAGGAGTTGGAATGTGGTCAGGTGAAGAGTTCAGTGATTCCCTGTGCGTGCCTGACGCGGTGCTGGGAACAAACAACCGCAGCTTGCGCAAGGCCTCTGGGCTGCAGGTTAACCAGGCAGCAGAGCACGGAGCTGGCAGAGCAGGCAGGGCCCTGGCTTGGATGTGCTGTCTGACACACAGCTGCCCATCTCCCCTTGGAGGTGGATGCCAGTTATAGGGCTCAGATGGCACCACAGAGTGAGGCTCAGGCTGTCCTCTAGAAAGAAAAATAACCATTAGATGGAAATGGCTGATAATAGAATCAGAGAGAATGCTTTGGCTTGGAAAGGACCTCAGAGCTCACCCGGTTCCAACCCCCTCGCCATGGGCAGGGACACTTCCCACTAGATCAGGTTGCTCAAGGCCTCATCCAACTTGCCCTTCAACACTTCCAGGGAGTCCACAACCTCCCTGGGCAACCTGTGCTAGTGTCTCACCACCCTCACTGCAAAGAATTTCTTCCTAATCTCCATTCTCTTCCAGCTCAAAGCCATTGTCCCTCATCCTGTCACTACAATCCCTTGTCAAAAGTCCCTCCCCAGCTCTCCTGTAGCCCACTTCAGGTACCCAAAGGCTGCTCTAAGGTCTCCCTGGGGCCTTCTCTTCTCCAAGTTTAACAGCTCCAACTCTCCCAGTCTGTCCCCATAGGGGAGGTTCTCCAGCCTCCGATGGCCTTTGTGGCCTCCTCTGGACTCTCCCCAACAGTTCCATGTCCTCCAGACATGCCACCAGAACTGGACATAAGGCTCCAGATGAGGTCTCAGCAGAGCAGGGCAGAGAGGCAGAACCAAACCTCCTTGTCCTGTATTCAGGATGCTTTAATAGAGAACCACAAGCTGGTTTAGGTAGGAAGAGACCTTTAAAAGCCATCTAGTCCAGTGAGCAGGGACATGTTCATTCACCTCTCTCAATGCAGGAAACTCCAAAGAGAAGATCAGAGCTCAGGTTCTGCTCCCAGCAGCTGAGATGGTCAGCTGAGGGCTGAGTTGCCCCAAGCCTTTGGTGAGAGCAGTGCAATTCACTGCAGCTTTCAACTGCAATTGAAAACTTCAATTGCTGAGAGAGAGACCAAAGCTGCACCTGAGATGCTGCTCATGCCTGGGCACCAGGATTCCCCAGGGGCTGCCTTGCCTTGGCCAAGACTTCCATGCAAGAGCTGAGGACTCAGCAGTAAAAAATGTCCTCAGGGGATCCCAGACAGGAACACCTGTGCTGGGAACTCCACTGCTGGGACATGGCTTTGTGGAATCGGAGAATGCTTTAGGGGGGAAGGTACCTTTGAAGGTCACCCAGTGCAACCCTGCTGCAGTCAGCAGGGACATCTGCAACTAGAGCAGGTTGCTCAGAGCCCCAGACAACCTGCTCTGAAATGGTTCCATCAATAGGGCATCTCCCATCTCTCTGGCCAGCCTGGGCCTGGGTCTCAACACCCTTGGCATGACCAGTTTCTCCCTTCTCTCTAAATTCTGTCTTTCTAACCTCTGGTCTTCTGTCTGCTACCCTGTGGTCTGCACTTTCCCTGTCCTAATGCTCCACTAAACCATTGCAGTTGGCTGCAGAGCAGGTTGCTCAGGGCTGGGTTCCAGCCCTCAGGACACTTTTTTTCTTATCTGGTGTCAGCAGGAGGAAGTCACAGTACAGCTGGCTAGGGCACCTGGGGAGGTTTGCACTTCAGGTGGTCAGGTCCAGGGGCTACCACAGCTCTCCCCACCCAGCTCCTGGACATAACCTCACCCCAGACAGCATCTTCAGAGGGCTGTGTGCACTCCCCAACTGATGGGACAGCTCCTTCAATACCCCCCAGCATCAGCAAACTGCCCAAACTGAGGCTGCTCATAATGCAGAGCAGAGCAATCTGGGCCGCAGAGGGATCTGCTTCTGGAGAAGATGCTCTCAGGAGCTGGGCAGTCACAAGCAGTTACAAACCATCTGGTCCCACTGAAGGAGGCAGCTTGATCAGCTTACTGCTCATGCTCCCAGGTGCTGCCAGCTTTGAAAGGTTCAGGAATCTCATCCCTGGGCTAAGTGTCCCTCTCCTCTAGGTGGACATGTACGCTGGGGCCCTCTTCATTCAGCAGGCCTTGCACTGGGACCTTTACATCGCGGTGGCCGGGCTGCTGGCCATCACGGCTGTCTACACTGTGTCAGGTATGTGACTGAGCTTCAGAGCACAGAATCCCAGACTCCCAGCATGATGAGGGTTGGAAGTGACCTCAAACATCATCCAGTCCAATACCCCTGCTCAAGCAGGGGAACTCACAGAAGCTTGCCCAGCATCGTAATGCCCAACTGGGTTTGGAAGCTCTCCGGAGGAGACTCCATAACCTCTCTGGGCAGCCTGCTCCATGGCTCAGCACCCTCACACCAAATAAATGTTCTCCTCATGGTCAGGTGGAACCTCTGGGGTTCCAGTTTGTGCCCACTGCCCTGTGTCCTGTTGCTGGACATCACTGACAAGAGTCTGACCCCATCCTCTTGCCCCCCACTTTTCAGCTCTTGCTAAGCATTGATCAGATTCCCTCTGGGGCTGCTCTTCAGGCTCAACAGCCTCAGGGCTCTCAGCCTTTCCTCCTCACGGAGATGCTCTAGGCCCCTTAGCAGCTCTGTAGCCTCCACTGGACCCTCTCTAGTAGTTCCCTGTCCCTCTTGAACTGTGGATCCCAGGACTGGACTCACTCCTCCCGTTGTGGCCTCACCAAGGCAGAGTAGAGGGTGAGGTGAACCTCCTTGGACCTGCTGGCCACACTCTTCCATATGCACCCCAAGAGATCAGTGGCCTTCTTGGCCACAAGGGCACACTGCTGGTTGGTTCTGCTTTAAGGAGAAGCTATGCTTGAGGCATTTGCCCAATCCATTTTCCCCCTGAGCTTTGTGGAGCTGTGAGGGATTTACATCACAATGAGGCGTCTAATGTGGAAAGCAGCCTCAGCCTTGGATGCCCTTTCAGGGCTCCTGAGTGGCCAAGTGGAAAAAAGGAGCAAATCCCAAACCCATAAAGGTTGCTCCTTTCCCAGTGCTTACCTCAACTCATGTTGCTCACAAAGATTCTCCCCTCTCCTTTCCTTCTCCTCCTTATTCAGCTTGGGCTTTGGTTTGGAGCTTTTCCATCTCTTTCCCTTAGAAGTAACTCTGCTGGACTTTGGCATCTGAGAGACAAAAATGGTGACTCACTGGAGTGAGACATTTCAGCCAAAGTGTCATGCACAGAATTGGCTGAACTGCCCCCAACACGGTCAGAGCACAGCAGCTTGCTGGCCATGGGGCTCTGCTGCTGCTCCTGCTGCTGCACAGGAACTGCTGCAAAGTGGGAGATGCAACAACAGGACCTATGCAGTTTCCCACTATTTGCTGCTTCTGTGCTCTCTCAGGTGGCCTGGCAGCTGTGATCTACACGGATGCTCTGCAGACTCTCATCATGCTGGTCGGGGCTGTGACTCTCATGGTCTTCAGTGAGTGCTTCCCTGGGGGTTACCACAAGGAACTTGAGAGAGGTTTTCATAGAATCCCAGCATCCCAGCATGGTGGGGTTGGAAGGGCCCTCTGGAGATCATCCAGTCCAACCCCCTGCTCAAGCTGGGGCACCCACAGCAGCTTGCCTAGCACCACAATGTCCAGGGAGGGTTTGGAAGATCTCCAGACAAGGAGACTTCACAACCTCTCTGGGCAGCCTGCTCCAGGGCTTTGGCATTCTCACACCAAAGTTTCTCCTCCTGTTTGGATGGACCCTCCTGGACACCACTGAGGAGAGCCTGGCCCCATCCTCTTGCCCTCTGCCCTTTAGCTTTTGCTGAGCATTGAGCAGATCCCATCTCAGGCTGCTCTTCTCAGCCTTTTCCTCCTCACAGAGATGCTCCAGGCCCCTTAGCATCTTTGTAGCCTCTGCTGGACTCTCTCCAGCAGTTCTCTGTCTCTCTGGACCATCACGTCTCACATTCTGGGAACTGCTTTCAGTGTTCTCCTCTTGGCATACAAGCTCAGACATAGGACCTTACACTAGTTCTTCACAGGGTCAAAATGCTTGAGTGCTCCCTGGGAAATCTCTAGGGGGATTAATTCTGGAGAAGTACTCTAGAGGAATAAGACCTTCTCCAGCCACCAGATTTAGAGTTAAGCTGCCCTAGCCCCATGTTAGAGTTCTGATTTTTAAGGAGTATTTGTGGAGGATCACCCACAGCAAACTGGAGACTGCAGCTCAGAGTGCCAGCCTGGGAAGATGTGCTAACTGCTTCTCATGACCTCTTCCAGGCTTCATTGAAGTTGGTGGTCTTGAAGGTTTGCAGATGAAATACTTCGACGCCATTCCCAGCAGCCGCAAGGAGAACAGCAGCTGCGGCCTGCCAAGAGAAGATGCTTTCCACATCTTCCGAGACCCTGTCAGCTCTGACCTTCCCTGGCCAGGAGTCCTGGTGGGAATGACCATCCCATCTCTCTGGTACTGGTGTACAGATCAGGTGGGACACTGCTGTTTTTTCTGGTTTCAAGAAGATGGTACTGGTTGGTCAATTCCAAACCTGGGGTTTGCAGTGCAGCCTGGACTGGTTTGCTGCTGCCAGGGGGAATTTAGCATGTGTTGGTTTCATTGCAAAGCTTGGTGAGCACAACTCACCTTTGGGAGTCTTTTCAATGTAAGGAGGGGTAAGAACATGTTGGTGAGTTATTCCCAGGTGATAAAACTGGCTTGTGTCTAGGTATTTTCTTATCTTCAGCCTTTCACTGCTTGTGAACCACTCTTTGAACTCCGCAAGGGTCCAACGCCCTTCCTCCCAGTGACACCTTCACAGCTGCAGCCCTGAGAGCCTCCTGACATCCCCACAGTGCTCCTTTATTTGACTCCTCCTGCTGATTTCAGTCCCTGCCCTCCTTTGTCAGGACAGATGCTGACCTGGCCAGGCTTAGCCGTGAGCTCAGGGAAATCCTCACCACAAGCAGAAGGGCAGAACATTCTAAGGCTCAATTTGATGAGTTAAGGAGGAGCTTCTGCAGCACACAGCAAAGCTCAGCTCTGGTGACCCAAGCAGTGCCTTCCACGTCTGCATTTCTCTTAAGTTCTTTCCTTTCTTTTTGGAATCTGAAGCAAGAGTTATAAAGCCACAGCCAAGCTCTGTCTTTACCCTTCTAAGGTTGCAGTAGCTGAGAGGAGGCTGAAGCAATCTGCCTCACATCACCCACAGCTGGCTGCTCTCTGCTGACATGACCAAATATGTTTCTTCATTCCTAGGTCATCGTTCAGACCTCCCTCGCTGCTAAAAACCTCTCTCATGCAAAAGGAGGCTCCTTGATGACCTCCTACTTGAAAATTTTGCCCCTCTTTATCATGGTGATGCCAGGCATGATCAGCAGGGTTCTCTTCCCAGGTAAGTGCTGAAGGAAGGATCTGTTCCCTCCATCACTGGTAGTGCTGACTCTGTGGAGCTGGAACAGCCTTCAGTGAGGAAATTAAAAGGCTGCCACACATCAAATGTCCAATGTATGAAGAGATTTCCTTCCAGTTAAGCTGGAGAGTGCTGTGGGACAGCAGAGCCCAGCCAAAGACTTCCACAATGCACCACTCCATGTACTAGAGCAGTTGGCTGCCATCTCTTCCCCCAGTCACGGTGCTCATCTATCCTGAGCTTGCTCTCTGCAGCTCCTCTGTGTTTTGGCCATGAACACAGACTCTCACCATACACCCACCATGGACTCATAGAATGGTGTGAGTTGGAAGAGACCTCCAAAGGTCACCTAGTCCAAACCCCCTGCACTCAGCAGGGACATCCTCCACTAGATATGTTGCTCAGAGCCTTGTTGAGCCTGACTTTGAAGATCCTCAGGAATGAGGCCTCAACCACCTCCCTGGGCAACCTGTTGCAGTGGCCAAGTTTGATGAGGCACTGGGAGAAATCCTCACATACAATCCTGAGTGTTGTGAACTGCTCCCTGGGTGAGGATGTGTGGATGTGCTTGTCCACAAGGAGCTGTGCCAGAGATGGGTGGAAAGCTTTAGTCCTCAGCTGAGCAACGCTGAGAGAACAATCTGACCTGCAAGGCAGCTCAGGACCTTCTCTGGTCAGATCTTGTGCATGGAGGGGAAGCAGGGAAGGCCACTGCTGCCCTTCCTCGCTGTGTTGGGACAGTCCTTGCCGTCTGCTGGGAGCTTCCCAGGCCTTCACTCAGGAAGCAGTTTGTGACACTTGCTCAGACTGACTGCTTTATTGTGGCTCTGGAGTGCTGCCTCTCACTTCCCTCTTGCTCCTTCTAGATCTGGTGGCTTGTGCAGATGCAGAAACGTGCCAGAAAATCTGTGGCAACCCATCTGGCTGTTCTGATATTGCTTATCCCAAGCTGGTCCTAGAATTGCTGCCTGTAGGTAAGGAGCTTGGTCATGGTGCTGCCACTGATGAGTACGGGACACAGAAGCCAAAAGGAGCTCAGGAGAGAAGGTCAGAGAAGAAAATCCCCTGAAACTACAAGCTCAGAGAGGTTTATGCTGGGCTTGGTGAGGCAGCAGCAAGGGACAGCACGCAACAGGAGAGATGGGTAATGATCCAGTATCCAGAGGCCTAATCTGGTCAGATTTGGGTGAGAGAGAAAACACAGATGTTTAACACTGAGGATCAACTGTTGGCACCTCCCTGACCCTGCCAGTTTAAAAGTGGGGCTAAAAACAATTTGAAAAACCTGTTCTAGTTTAGAGAAGAGTTTGAGGACATTCTACAGTGGGTCCTTGGGGATTCTTCAGGGTGCCTGTACTTCTCCTTCTATTTCCAGGACTCAGGGGCCTGATGATGTCAGTGATGATAGCAGCTCTCATGTCCTCCCTGACTTCCATCTTTAATAGTGCCAGCACCATCTTCACCATGGACCTCTGGAAACACTTCCGTCCTCGGTGCTCTGAGTGGGAACTGATGATCGTGGGCAGGTCTGGAGAACTGGGATGTGGACAAGCAGTGCTAGGGCAAGGGGCAGCAGTGTGAAACTAGAGCAGGGTAGACTCAGGTTGGACATTAGGAAAAATGCTGTGAGGGTGGTGAGACACTGGAAAGGGTTGCCCAGGGAGATGGTAGATCGCATTCCGGGAGACATTCAAGGTCAGGCTTGATAGGGCTCAGAGCAGCCTGGTATAGTTGGGGATGTCCCTGCTGACTGCACAGGTCTGGACAAGATAACCTCCAGAGGCTACTTCCAACCCAATGCATTCTATGATTCTATGCCATTATGTCAGATTCTGAGTGCTGGAGACACATCTCAGCACACCTCACAGCTAGCTGCCCCTCTGCAGATGAACCTTCATGCAGCACAGGTTTGGGGGAGGACTCGAGCAGGGCCTTATGGTGAGCGGAGATCACAGGTGGAGTCTTGCTAACTGAGCAGCTGGGAAACAATGGCCCAAGCTAACAGTAACAGGTGGAGCCTTGCTAGTTGAGCAGTTGGAAAAGAGTATGTCCCAAGCTAATAGTAAGAGCAGCTTTTTCTTACACAGGGTCTTTGTGCTGCTTCTCACTGTGATCTCCATCCTGTGGATCCCTCTGGTGCAGGCTGGCCAGGGTGGGCAGCTCTTTATCTACATCCAGTCCATCAGCTCCTACCTGCAACCCCCTGTGGCAATGGTGTTTATACTGGGCTGCTTCTGGAGAAGAGCAAATGAAAAGGTAAGGAATCAGCACTGTCACCTCTGTGGCCTTGCTGTCCTCACTAGAGTCCTGCAGTTAACCACCACCCCAGGTTCTGCTGTGTCTTGTAGTGTTTGGGAGAACAAACTCACCCAGGCCTCTGCCCAACCCAAGTGATCATCACCAGCCGGTTTTCAAAGGCTCCACTGGTATTTCACAGAGCCAGACTGGTTTGGGTGGGGAGGGACCTTTCAAGGTCATCAAGTCCAGCCCCCCTGCAGTAAGCAGGGACATTTGCAACTAGAACAGGTTCAGGAATCAGAGGGCTGCATCACTCCATCCCAGGGTGTCCTTGACAACTCCTGAAGCCTGTTAGGTGTTTATTAGCCATCAACTTGTTTACTGCATGGAGCTACGAGGGCTACAGAAGGCAGTGAGCACAGAGAGTGAAGGAACCAGAGCAAATAGCATCAGAAGTCCTAAGCCTCCAGTTTCTCCACATACTGGGGCTGGGTAAAGACTTCCCAAACCAGGCACTGGTTAGGCAGAGGACAGTGGTCAGCCCCCAGGGTTAAGACAGCCATTAGGACACAAGCATCTCTCTTCAGAGCATTTTGGCAGATGTTATCCCTCTCCTCCATGTTTATGCAGGAGATAGGACCAAAATTAAAGACCCACTTGACTCCATAGAGGAGAGAGAAGTTCCAGGGGGCTGTAACAGTGACGGCAGACCTAGATAGTGTGAGGAGAAAAGAGGAAAAGAAAGCACCAAAAACCCCAGCAAGAGCAGAGCCTGGCCAGCTTGCAGCCCAGGAACGTGGGCATAGCCCTGGCTTCTGGGTGGACGCTTCCTTCTTGTTCCGGTTAAGAACATCCTTCCTTTCCCAGGGTGCCTTCTGGGGCCTAGTGACTGGGCTGCTGCTGGGTGTCATTCGGCTGGTGCTGGACTTCGTCTACCCAGAGCCGCGGTGCGACGAGCCTGACCTTCGCCCGGGGGTGGTGAAGTACATGCACTACCTCTACTTCTCCATGGTCCTGGCCACCGTCTCCACGCTCACCGTGCTGGTGGTGAGCCTGCTGACAGAACCCCCCTCGGAAGAAATGGTGCGTCCCCACTTCAGGTTTCTTTTGGCACTGGTACAGGGTTTCCAGGCTGCCCCTGCACTGCAGCCGTGGGACTGCCGTGGAGATACAGAAGCTGGAAGCGAAGGTTTCCATTCATTCTTGATTTGTGGTCACCTCTAACAGCAGCCCTTCTGCTCCAGCACTCTGCTGCCATTTAACATTTGGGTTTCTTAAATCCAGGGTCCCCCACCCTGGAAACTGGTCAACAGTAGATGCTACAATAGGGTGTTCTTAAGCTCAGCCCTGCATGTTGTCCACGGCAAATTAGCTTTTCCCCTCTGTTTTCCAAGAAATTCCAGCTTCTGAGTCATCTTTACCAACTCTCTTACTAACTTAGCGAGGAACCAGTTTTCCTCGTGGAAAAGAGCAACCAAGGGCAGAGAGCACACTTCCTCTGGAACAGGTTTGTGCCAGTTGGACTCTTTTCAGTAGATATTCTGAGGCTACAGCAAAAGGAGGGCCAGAGGACCTCCAGAGATCAGCCAGCCAACAGCCTTCTCTTCCTTCAAGACAGGACCAACTCGAGACCTTTCTGAAGGACCTGGTGAACTCATGCTTAGAAATGCCCTGAGAGGGAGGATGCCCTGGGAGCTTGTGTGATTGCTTCCAGAGTTCCCCTGTCCTCCCACCAACACTTTGGCTTCATCTCCTACCTGAACTTCTCCAGCTTCATGTTGTGCTCATCCCTTTCTGCCCACCCTACTGTTGACGCTGAGATCCTTCCTCTTTAATAAGTGCTTTACATATTTGAAGGGCATTATCCTATCTCCTGGCTGTCTCCTCTCAACAACCTCAGGTCTTTGAATCATTCCCTCTTGGCCACAATTTTCCTTCATTTTTGCTGCCTTCACATTGACCCACTCTCAGTCTGCACCTGGGGATAGTCCCATGCAGAACTGTCCCCTCCCCAGTGACAACGTGAGAAGAATCTTAGAACCATAGAATTGTTTGGGTTGGAAAAGACCTTTCAGAATGGCATCCTGTGGCTGTAGCAACAGCTATGGTGCTCCAGACAAAGCTAAACCCAACACACCGATGGTAGCCATCGCTTCTGTAGCTACCAGCTGAGCCCTTGGCTGTTCATCTGCTCCAGAAGAGCAGTAGAACAGATTTTGGCCCTTCTAACTGCTCTCTCTGCAGGCTGCTCTCCCGCTCAGACAGTCCTTTAAGCCAGCATGCAAGCAGTTCTCTTTAACACCGCTCTTCATGCCATCAGATAAGTCGCCTTACCTGGTTCACACGCGGGGATCTACCAGCCAAGAAAGACCTTGCAGTCAGCCCTTGCCCTGATGCTGCCAAAGAAGTGTGTGAAGCTGAGTGCCCAGCTCTCCAGCTTGATCTAAGCCTTGCTTCTGAAAATAGTTCAGAAGAGAAGAAATGTAAGTGCTCCAAGTCCTCCTTAGTCCCACTCACACCTAACCACCCTAGGCACTACCCAAAGGCTTTGAAGACAAATGTGACAGCCACTTCCTCTGGATGCAATGTGAGGGCACACTAAGAGGTGGTGACCTGGAAGTGGTACCTAAAGCAGCAGTTTAACTTCTTTTCCATCTCTTGATGGCATTTGCATGTGCTTGAAATCCACGAGGAGCTGGATGGGACACAGAGAGCCATGCCCACTAGTGACTGGTGCTGCACACACCCGCTGCAAGGAGAACTGGTTGAAAAAGGGGAGGGTGGAGGAAAAAAAACTCCCACAATTATGTTCATGAAATTCCATTTCTGTTTTTCAGTGATGGTTTCTGGTCGACTCTAGCAGCAGGGAGATCCCAGAGCCCTGGGCGGAGTTCTTGACAGATCAGTGAAGGAGGATTTACATTATTTAAAAGTTGTGCTTGTCGGTATTTAGGTACAAACACGTAGCCACTTGTCCTGCGTTCTCCAGCCGTGACTGCCATCACTTGGTTGTGCCATCACTTAGCTGTGTCAGGCTTGGGGCACTCTTTATGTCACTGCCTATTCCTCTGAGCTAGAAAAAGCTGCTGAGAAGATCAGTGAGGTGATGAGTTGTGATGCAGCTCTCCCAACCGCTGCAAAGTTGGTTGAGGCCTTGAGCAACCTGGTTTAGTGGGAGGTGTCCCTGCCCATGGCAGGGGGGCTGGAACTGGATGATCTTCAAGGTCCATTCCAACCCAGCCCATTCCATGGATCTGTGAAGTCTCACGTTTGGTGTACATGAGTGCTGCCCTCCCAACATTCAGTTGTCCAAGCCCAGCACCACACCAGTGGTGGGAAAAGGTGGTTTCCATGTGGGTGCCGTGGAGTAGCCCAGAAAAGACCAGACCACCCACTTGCAAGAGGCAGCTGATGGCCACCATGCAGATACAGCTCAGCTTACTCTGCTGTTGCTGTCCCTTAAAGCTTTGGGAAGAGCAGAAGTTAAGCTCAGAGCTGCAGGGAAGAATGGAATTGGTGCTACAGCCCCCAGAAATGCTAAGTGAAGGGCTTCCTCCCCCCGCAACGTAGCTAAGCGCAGTTGTGTGAAGACCACAGGGGTGCTTTTGCATCCAAACCCTTTGAACAGGACCACACTGCCACACTCCTGGGATTGGTTTTGTTGGTGAGATTGATGCCTCATTGTGGACTTGTCTTTTCAGGTGCAGCCAAAGGCAGCAAAAGGAGCTCCAAGCTGGTGACAGCCCTCCTGTGGCTCTGCGGGATGGAGCGCAGAGAGGACAGCGCTGAGAGCACGGCACCTGCTAAAGCCGAGCCACCGCCCCTGGCGTCCCTGGAGGAGAAGCCCTTGGTGAAGCACATCCTGAACGTCAACCTCTTGTTGTGTGTCTGTGCTGGGGTCTTCCTCTGGGCCTACTTTGCATAGCAGTTGGCTCTTCCATTCCACCTGACAGCAACTAATTTTAACTGGTGTAAATAATAATAATTAGCAGAGGGTTAAAACATCTCAATGCTTTCTAAATTCTATTCCTTTATTTAAGAAGACAGAGCCTCCTCCCTAATCTTTTCTTTGTTTCTGATTTTCTGATGGGGGCCTAGCAGTGGAAGGTGCTGAGCACTCATCACCACCAGCATCAGACCCAAAATGGTACCACCACAGTGGGTGTAAGAGCTAAGGAAGGCAGCTGTGTGGAAAGTGCTTGCTTGGTTATGTGAAATATTTACTGTTGGTCTTTGGGGTTGGAGCACTGCCTGGAGTTCAGGAAGTCTGCATTTTCCTCCCTATTTATGCCTCTGTAACCACCTACAACCACTTGGCTCCCCTTTGGTTCAGCTCCTCAGCCCTGGAGGGGTGAGTAACATCTCCAAGTGCCCAGAGGAAGACCAGCATCTGTTTGTACTGTCGTTGAGGGGGGCAGAGCTGTGTGCAATTAGTGCTAATTAGTTAACCCTGCTGCCAGGTCTTGCTGGGGCTTGCCTGCACTGGGCTGGCCACTCAGCTGAGCCTGACCAACTTTGGCACCCAGCATGGGAACCACCCCAAAACTGTCATCAGGACCACCTGAAGGCTCTAAATCAGCCCAAACATGCCAGGTGCTGCCAAACTGCCAACATGAGTCAGCCAGTGACACTCCGTTGGCTCCTGAGGAAAGCCTGGCACTCTGCAGCCCTTCTGGTTATCTTGGAATGCCTGAAGAAGACCTGGGAAGTTCTTTTCCTTCTCTACACTACCCTGCTGAAGCCACAGCTGGAGTCCTAGGTCCAGTTCTGGGCTCCACAGTTCAAGAGAGACAAGGAACTGCTGGGGAGTCCATGGGAGGCTCTGAAGGTGCTGAGGGGCCTGGAGCATCTCTGTGAGGAGGAAAGGCTGAAAGCCCTGGGGCTGTTGAGCCTGGAGAAGAGCAGCCCCAGGGGGAAGCTGATCAATGCTCAGCAAGAGCTGAAGAGTGGGGGGCAAGAGGACAGAGACAGACTCTTGTCAGTGGTGCCCAGCGACCGGACACAGGCCCACAGAGCAGGCTGCTCAGAGAGGCTGTGGAGTCTCCTTCTCTAGAGAGCTTCCATCCCCAGCTGGCCATTGTGATCTGTGGATGCCCCGCTTCAGCAGAGGGGTTGGCCTGGATGATATCCAGAGGGGAGTCCCTTCCACTCTGCGCTTTCCCCCTGGTAGAACCACCCTTCCCCTAACGTCCTGCGCCGGGGCTGACCCAGCCCCTGTCCCCCGGGGCTTTGTGTAGCCGCCGATAAAACTCATTAAAGAGCGTGAGTTGCTCCCTGCCTGCGCTGTGTGGGGCTGGGGGTGTGAGGGCTGCCCAAGGCCCCGGGCCGCGAGCGGGNTGCCTCAGCAGAGGGGTTGGCCTGGATGATCTCCAGAGGGGAGTCCCTTCTGACCGCTCCACGCTGCGCTTTCCCCCTGGTAGAACCACCCTTCCCCTAACGTCCTGCGCCGGGGCTGACCCAGCCCCTGTCCCCCGGGGCTTTGTGTAGCCGCCGATAAAACTCATTAAAGAGCGTGAGTTGNCGGGGCCGGGGCCGGGACCGGGCTGCCAGCCGGGGGCCGGGCAGGGCGAGCCCGGTCTGTGCCTTCCTCTCTTTCCCTCCCCGCAGAACCGGTTCCCGCTGCACAGGCTGCTGATGGTGGCCCGGCTGGGTCCGGGGGTGTCGGCTGCGGCGGTGGCAGGTGGGTTGCCGGCCCGGAGGGGACGCGCTGGTCAGCGCTGGTCAGCGCAGCTCTGCGCGGCGAGGGGGAGGCAGGAACCGGCTCGGGGTCCGAACTGCCGCGGCCACAAGTTCCCTGCGCTGGGCCACAGGGATCCCACCTTATGCCCGCACCTTTTGTGCTTTTCTCCCTTAAATGCCTTGAGTACGTCAAGTACCGCAGCAGGGCACCTACAAAACCTCGGGGCTATGCCTGTGCGGGGAGTAATGATGGGCGGTGGTGGGGCTGGACTGGATGATCTCCAGAGGTCCCTTTCAACTCCTGCCATTTTGTGACCCTATTAGTAGCCCAGAAAGCGAGAAAGTACTCCCTTGTTAAACCATTTCCCCAACCTAATTGATGCTATGATTCTATGCATTCTATATTCAACTGTGAGAAACCCTCCCAGAGACTTGATTTTAAAAATCTGATACTGATTTTGTGTCCAGCTTTACAGAATCATAGGCCTGTTTCAGTTTGAGACTTGATTTTAATGGTCTGATGCTGACTTTGCATCCAGCTTTAGCAAATCTGTATGGAACTCTTTCACTTGGAAAAGATCTCTAAGGTCACCAAGTCCAACCAGCAGCACACCACCACCGTGGCTGTTAAATCATGTTTTGAAGTGCCATGCCCACATGTTTTTCGGACACCTCCAGGTGTGGTTTTCTTAGACAGCTAAAAGATACCAAAACACAGAGCCACAGCTTGGTTTGTGTGGGAAGGGACCTTCCAAGCTCACCTGGTCCAACACCCCTGCAGGCAGCAGGGACATCCCCAGCTAGAGCAGGTTCCTCAGAGCCCCAGACAACCTGAGCTGCAGCGGTTCCAGGGATGGGGCATCTTCTACTTCTCTGGGCAACCTGGGCCAGAGTCTCACCGCCCTCAGTGTCCCAGACTTCTTCCTGGTGTTTTCTCTGATGAGTGAGATACCTCAGGTCAGTTCTGCTTTGCTTTTTAACCACCTCTATCAGCTGGTGCCAGGCAGGATTCCACAGGCAAGACTTATGAGGTGCTCCACATCTGGGGCCTTCGGATGCTGTAACCTTTAACAACAACGGTGTAAGCAGTGTGAGGATGTTCATCATCAGAGTAAACAAAACACTAAAAGGAATTTCAGACTCCAACTACTGAAAATGTGCAGGTTTTGGTGCATTTTAGGAGCCAGAATGAATGGTGATGGTGCTACATCAAGAGACCTTCCCAGCAGCAATGCTTTCAGGCTTCCTCTGAAGTCTGTGTGACTTCTGTGCAGAGAGCACAGAGCAGAGCACCCAGCTCTGCTTGACAAACTGCCAGGGTTTCTTTTTCTTTTGAAACAAGGTTATTACAGAGAACTGTTTGAAAACATCTTGGAAGACCACTCAGGCGAGCATATCTCAGGTCTGCTGCTTCTCCATCCCAGCTGCATTTTTCACCTTGTAGAGGTAAGTTCCATAAATTCCTAGAAGGATCAGATAACCTTGATTCATATTGGTAGAGGTTTGGCTTTTGACTACAAACATATAACTATTTAGTTAAAATATGTCCTTGCTGACTGCAGGGGGTTGGACTAGGTGACCTTTAAAGGTCCCTTCTAATCCAAAACAGTCTATGCTGTGCAGCCCTCAACACAGGAAAGACATGGACCTGCTGGAGTGGGTCCAGAGGAGGCCACAAAGATGATCAGAGGCTGGAGCACCTCTGCTGTGGGGAGAGGCTGAGGGAGTTGGTGTTGTTCAGCTTGGAGAAGTGAAGGCTCCAGGGAGACCTAATAGCAGCCTGTCAGTACCTGAAGGGGGCTACAAGAAGACTACAGAGGGACTGTTCGCTAAGGCCTGCAGTGACAGGATGAGGGCAATGGTTTGAAATCAGAGCAGAGAAGATTTAGATTGGACGTGAGGAACAAGCTCTGCACTATGAGGGTGTTGGAACACTGCAGCAGGTTGCCCAGGGAGGGAGTTGAGGCCTCATGCCTAGAGCTCTTTAAGATGAGACTTGGCAAGGTTCTGACCAACCTTATCTGGTGGATGATGTCCCTGCTGGCTGGCTGCAGGGGGTTGAACTGGAGGTCCTTTCCAACCCAAACAGTTCCAGGATTCTGTGGTCTCTTGCTCCATCCATAGGTTTAAAGACCTACATAATGCTGTGGTGGGTTCAGGAGTTTACCTCTGGGCTTGACTCCACCCAGTGTTTCAGACAACTGCCCCAGAACATGGTTGTGACAGACATGGTGGGATCACCATGCACTGTCCTCAGCACCTGAGACTCAAAGGCAGGGGAGCTGAAGGATCAGTGTAATACACACAAATCATTTTGCAGTATGCAGCTGTGTGCAAACTCTGCCCTCTCCTCTGCAGTCCTGCAGCAGCACCATCCATCTCATCATCCAAGATTTAGCCTCTCTACAGAATCAAGGCCACAGGTAAATTTCACATCATCCTGGGTGGAATGAAATTATAGCAGATGGTACAATACATCCCTAAGGCTAAGCTGAACATCATGGTTATGGCAAGCTTGCATTCTCCTTTTGGATACCTGTTGCCCCCAGAGGAGCAGCAGCTGACCTTGAAGTCTCTTCCAACTTCTGGAGGCAGACAGCAGCTCTCAACTCAGCCCTCTGCACTGGAGTCTAAGACACACACCAAGACTTCCACTGTCCACACCCTTCACAGGCTCTAGAAACCTGGACAATTCCTTCCTTAGGGATCAGCTGTAGGATTTCTGGATCCTGCTTTGTAACCACCTCGAGATGCTCACAGTGGAATTCCAGAAACTCCCTTCTGAGCCTTAGTCAGTGCCTTCCAGTCTCCTACTTGTTATTTTGATACTAGTCTCAGAGTTCAGCCAGTTCTGATCTCTGCCTTATTCCAGGTGTCTCTGTAGGGCCCTGGATGGATTCTCTGACATCCAGGTTCATAGAAGCTGATAATTTTCTTCTTTGGAACTCCAGTCACAGCAAGCTACTCCTGCATTTGCTTGCTAGATACCTGCTGCTCTCCTGCTTGTTTCTCACCCTCGCGTCCCACCAGTCCACTCCAGACCCCTGCACAGTGCCCTGGGGAACGACTGGAAAAGGTTTCTGTGGCTGGGGCAGGAAGGGTCACCATGCTGTCTGTACCATCCTCCAGCACAGCTCTAGGAATGCAAACCACAGCTCCCTGCTTAACAACTCCCTGCTGTACTTCAGGATGGAATTCCCTCTTTCCACACAGTGCCTTACTCCAGGAAATTAAAGTTCTAGTGGTGGCACACAACATCCCCACCAGGCTGTGCCCAGACTGGTACGCGGCAACAGCGACGGCTGACGTGACACGGCCGCAGAGCTCTCCACCAGCAGAGTCTACAGCAGAGGTGGTGGCAGAGTGCCTTGCCCTCCTACCCCAAGTAGCAGCCTGCATTCAGAGTTTGGAGGTAAACTGCAACTAAGCAATTTCCCTCGTTTTCCGCCCCCCCCAGACTACAAAGCAAGCAGCCACCCCTGTCTTGCCAGCAGTGCTTACAAGCACACACCTGGGCAGCTTCCAGAAGCAGTGTTAAAGAATCACAAAACATTATTCTTTTACTCAGGGTTTCTTTCTAGACCTCTGTAGGGTTATTTGGTGCAACCATTCGATTAATCAACTGCTCCAGCACAGCTTCAAGTCAAGTGAAAGTGGCTGACACCTTACATTGCCACTTCCCGTTTCTGGGCTCTCCTAGATTGGGTGGTTGGTGAGCTGGGGAGGAAATCCAGCTCTGCTTTGGACAACCTTCACTTTGTGGCTCACCTCCCTGCTCTGATTGTAACCATGCTGAACTGTGTTTGTTACCGAGGATGACAGTGAGGAGGACATGGATCAGAGTGTGTACACTCTAGCACCTGAGCAGCTGATCCCACCAGAGACAGTTGATTACTTGTGCCATGCTGAAGAATGTTCAAGTCCAGAAGATTTCCTGAGGACTTATCTAAGTCCTTCACAAGTTGCCTTGGATTCAGGTACAGATCTAATTTAGTCACAAAACTGGAAAATGTGGCTCCTAACCCTGAATTCTGAGTTAAGAATTTGTTACAAGTGCTTGGTGTAGTGACAGGAAGGCAGGACTGCACCCACTGCCAGAGGTCACTGTCCCTGCTAAGAGATGTCTCAACAGGAAACTGGGCAGGCCCTGGGACTTCAGACTAGAAAGGTAGTAATAACAGTAGATGCTCTCACAAAGCGCAACATATCTTGGCAGGACAAGAGGAAAGGGCCTCAGGACAGGTTTGGGTTGGACATGAACAATTTCTTCCCCCTGAGGGTTGTTAAGGCCTGGCCCAGGCTGCCCAGGGAGTCCACATCCCTGGAGGGGTTTCAAAGCTGTGGAGATGTGCTGAGAGCCACGTTTTAGTGATCACCTGGCAGTGCTGGGTAAGGGATGAACTTATCTTAAAGGCCTGGAGACTTTCAAGGCCTGTCTGGATGCATTCCTCTGTGACCTGAGCTAGACTGTATGGTCCTGCTCTGGCAGGGGGGTTGAACTTGATGATCTCTTTGGGTCCCTTCCAACCTCTGACATCCTGTGATCCTCTTGCAGTCTAATTCTGATTCTATGATTAAGGACTTTACAGGTGAAGTAAATTAACACAACTAGTTATATGCATGTTACCTGAATTAACTAGTTTCCTCTCATTGCAGAAACTGTGTGGCCTGTTCCCTCTCATTTATCTGCATGACACAGGCTGCATCCAGTGTCCCCTTTGCAGCTGGACTCTTTTCTGTTTAGCATCTTCACTCCCAGAATGCTTCTACTAACAGTCTGTAAAAGAATGAGCTGAGCAGTGAGTGAGCCAAGAGCTCAGGGCATGGCTGTGCCCCCTCCAGGGTGCCTGCTGGAAGCTGCACCCCTCACAAATGCAATAAAAGATGCCTTAAGTTGACAAAAGACAATCTTTAATTTTTATAAATGTTCACCCAGCTGACGAATCCAAACAGTTCTTCAAAGGTCCTTCAAACTCAACCGTTTGCAATACAAGCACAAGGCTCCCCCCCTCCCCCCACTCTACTCCCACAGCTTCATCCTGAAACAGCTGCAAGTTCCACATAAAGAAAAGCAGGCTTGGTTAATACAAATAACTCTAAGTATTGGGTACTGATGGTTAAGTAGCACTGAAATGATTAAAGATACAGTAGGGTTCCTTCTACAGCTGGCAGTCCTTCAAGGCACTAGATCCATCCACAGTTTCAGCAGGGTGACTGAGAACCAGCAGTCACCACACCAGCACTCAGGTTTTTATGTTTGCTGCTTTGGTTCATGTTCTCAAAAGAAATCTGCAGCAAATCAGTGAGGGAATGTCTTTTGCAGGGCACCTCCTTGTAACCTCTAAGAACTAGACAGAAAAGGTCTAACTGTGCCATTACAAAGGTTATCTCCATGATACATGCACTTTAAACAGCTATGTTCTGCTCCTTGTCCTGAAGGCACTCCTGCTCACACCAGCTGTAGCAGCAGCAATTACACTTCCTATGCAAGTTTCTGCAGTGACTGATTCCTTCCAAGCAGGGTTTTGAAAACCATAATTGAGACACAGATCATTCAGCTTCTTCTGAACGGCTACAATCGCTCTTCCTGTGAGGCACAGGTCCCAGCTTTTCCAGCCTTCTGCCAGATCATCAAAAGAAGCTTTTTCACTGTTAGGTCTGTTGGTTTTCTCACCAGGAGAGGAACCTGTCCCAGGTTGGAGAGTTTCCACTACAGAGCAGTGCTTTCCGTGTCATTGTCGAGGTCGAGTGTGAGGTGGTTGTGCAGCTCTCTGCTCGCTGTCTCTGCAGGAAGCTCTGAAGAAGGGTTTGGAAGTGGTTCTTGAATACTGGAATTAGAGTCTGCACACAAAATGGAACAGCAAGGTTAAGCAGGCTGGACACTGACATCATTCCCTAGTGTGTTTGTGCTGGGCTTCCTTAGAAAGAAAAGAGAGGGAAGATCAACAAAGGTATTTAGAACACCTGGACCTGGACACAGAGAGGCTGAGCCAGAGTCAGAAGCTGAAGAGATGCTTTTCCTACAAATCTTTGGTTTAGTCCTGCACAAAACAGAAGACATTTCTTGATGAAGAATAGCAGGTAAGGTTTAAGTCTCATATTCCTCTCCAGGTGTTCACAGCAAGCCACAATGATCACTCAAAAAATGTGGCACCTCAAGCACCAGCCAGGTGACCACCAGCTATGACTTTCATAAGCAAGAGGAACTTGGATGGTGTCAAAAGGAGGCACTGTCCCAAGAAATGCTCTCAATCTCATGCTAACTAAACCCCTCTTTGGTCTAACACAGCACATCATGTTCTCTGACCACTCTTGCAAGAAAGACTTTTTCCCCTGATGCCCAACCTAAAACTGCCCTGGCACAATTTCAGGCTATTTCCTCTCCTTCTGTCACCTAACAGTAGGAAGAGAAGACCAACACCCAGCTGCTGTTTCTTTGGGACATGAAAATTGCAGTGCTTCTCAAGTCAGCTAGTTTAACCTTTAGGTTAAGCCATTTCCACTCTTGTTAGCAGAGGCAATATCCCATAAAGAACAAACCACAGCTGTTTGTGTGCCAAGTTTCTCTTGCATTTTCCCCTTACTCCGAATGTTCCATGCTAAGCTTGACCCCAGGAGAGAGGAGCCATGCAGCAGAGGCACTGTGCTCACCCTAAACCTCACACTGTTACCTCTGAAGCACAGTTCCATCTAAAGCACAGCTCAAGAGGGGTAGGGAGAAGGTGGAAGGGTGGTTGGGAGCCCCTCCTGGGGTCTTTGATTTCTGGGAGGGGAGTTGTGTTTCTGTATTACCTTTAACTTGTATATGTCTGTAACTATTCCTGTCTGTTGTGTATATCTCTGCTTGTCCATTGTGCTGAGCTGTAAATAGAGCTCCAGTCCTTAACTTCCAGCCGGCTGAGTTCTAGTCTGGGTCATTTTACAAAGTGTGGGGGGCAGGGAACTCCCAAACCATCACAGCTACTCCTGGGGCTGACAGCTCCATCCCCCTTCAGAGCTGCCTTTGCAAGGTGGGAGCTCAGCAAGGGGGTCCAGGTGCCTGCCCTGGGAAGGGTGCACCTCAAATGTCACTCCGACACAGTGTGGGAAAAAGCATCTGGAGGGGGCTCCATAAGAGCTGGAGAGGGACTTCCGACAGAGGCACTGAGTGACAGGACGGGAGGTGATGGCTTCAAACTGCAAGAAGCTGGATTGAGATTGGACATTAGGAGGAAATTCTTCCCCATGAGGGTGGTTAGGCACTGGAACAGGTTGCCCAGGGAAGCTGTGGAGGCTCCAAGCCTGGTATTCAAAGCCAGGTTGGATGGGGCCTTGAGCAACTTGGTCTAGTAGGAGGTGTCCCTGCTTATGGCATGGAGGTTGGAACTGGATGATCTTTATGAGCCCTTCCAACCCAAACCTTTCTCTGACTCTATGACTGCCTCTCGAGGAACGAATCGGAAAAGGAGGTCACTGGAAGTGTGAGGTGACAGAGGAGAAGACAGGCAGCTCCATCAATACAAACCAAGCCTCTGTGCAAACCAGGGATTTCTAGATGGGCTTTTCTGTGTGTGGAAGAAGTACAAGGTGAAAGTGGCCAGAACACAAACAACTTGACACATTCTAGTCTCTGATGCTTTAGTAGGTTAATGTGAGAGGATCCAGCAGCCATTCTCGTTGCATGCCAGGCCAAGGATGATGCAAGCAAGCAGTGTTACTGTGACAGGTTAGTAGTGGCCATCAAGCACACACAGTGATTCAGAATTAGCAACGGGTTTTGGCCAATCAGGTGCCTTTTCCTTACCATTCAACTTGCCAATACAGTTCCTACTGAATGCAGGTCAAACATCTAGATTATTTAATAAAATTCTTGATTAGAATATTCTTCTCTAGGCCTTTATTACTTTAATATCATCACTAGAATTTGAGGCATCTCTAAAGCCCAGGACATGGACAAAAGGAATTCAACAGCATCCTGAAAACAAGGCAGAATTCTTGTGCTGTTATCAAGCTGGTTGGTGAATTAATTTTGGTTTCCATTATTCTCCCACTGCTGGAGGTCAAAATTAAACCCAGGCAGAATGAAACCCTTCAGATGTGAATTAGCTAAGCCAGTCCTAAGTGCTTACATGAGCCCGTGTCAGGGTTAGAGCACTCTCATGGGTCAGGCAGTGGTGTTAATTGAGAACAAACACAAAGCCTCTCCAAACCAGACCCCTCTGCAAAGGGAGGCTGACCCTGCACAGGGAGTGCTGGGCAAGCCTGGGCATCACTTCAGCTGCTCCAAGGGGACTTGGTAGGTTTGTTTACAAATCCTACTCGATTTTGCAGCTTACTTTCTCAGTTCTGCAGGAGAACCTTTCACCAGCAACTCTCCTCAACTGGTTGTCCTGCCTGGCAGCTTTCACACAGTTTACTGTACACATCTTGCAGGGTGAATTGAGCACTTGAAAGGGATGATGTTAAATTTCTCCAGCTGTTAAAACTGTTTCATTTCACAGTTTTTTGACGTTGACCCAGACTACAGGAGTTGTGTCCTTCTCTTCTGTCTGTAACTAGCTGAAGAGGAGGCAGCACTGTGCTGTCATTCCCAGCCCATTTCTATCCCTCCCCTACAGCCTGTGTTAACAAACTCCCCCGACTACCGCAGCAGCTCCTTGCACACCAGCTGGGTATCATTTAGAAGGCAAACGTTTCCTCACTTCCACTGGGGTGCAACACTCCCTGCTTCTCTGCCCTCATCAAAACCCCTCAGAACCAGAAAAATGCCCAAATTGAAACATGAGAAATGAGTTGGAATCATAGAACCATAGAATGAGTCACGGAGTATGCTGGGTTGGAAGTGACCTCTAGAGGTCACCTAGTCCAACCTCCCTGCAGGCAGCAGGGACAAGGAAGCTGAGTGAAGTTTGACTCAGCAGCACAGTTCCCACACTGAACTTCTTGCTCAGTGCTGCAGACAGACCACATCTCATTTCTGAACTCAGTTCAGTTCCAAAGTGCCCCTGTCTTTAAAGAGACAGAAAAGAAAGCACAATGAAGAAGAGTCTAACACTTTATAAAGCAAAGCTACTTGGAGTTGTTTCAGCAGCTCATTTACTGCTGCTTGCTGCAGTTTAAAATAAAATCAATCTACTTCCAGCTTGACTTCTCCACACAATCCTAATCATAACCTAACCAATCCTCATCTCAGTCTCTCTCCTGGAAATGGTCACATCTTGGAGCCTCAACCTTTCCAGCCTGCTCTGTATGGCCCTGCTCTGGCAGGGGGGTTGGACTCTATGATCTCTTTGTGTCCCTTCCAACCCCTAACACCCTGTGTGATCCTGCCATGCAGTTGTTACTTGAGCAGGCAGCACCTCTAACCTATGAAAAGTGAGGTTATTAACAGCTAATTAAATAGCCTAGTGCCATTAGTGAGGCTGGAGCTGACAGGATGCAGATGCAAACAGGGCATGGATGCTGCTGGGTGCTTTCTGCAGAGGGATTTAGTCACTTGAACTGATCTTTTGCCAACTAAATTCCAAGTAGTTAAAAATAACTGAAATCCTCAAGTGAAAGCCTGAGTGAAATACAGCAATGAAAGCCAGAACTGCAGGACACCCCTCCCCAGTGTCTCTATTTGCCTGCACTGGTCAGAGCAAAAGCTGTTTTAAATGGGTCCCTGCCTCACACCTGGCTTGTGCACTAGCAGCTGTGGTGACTCTGTGTGAAGTGTTACTTCATGATCAGAAAGACACAGAGCTGCTGGAGTAGGCCTGGAGGAGGCCACAAAGATGATCCAAGGGCTAGAACATCTCTGCTATGAGGACAGCCTGAGGGAGCCGGGGGTGTTCGGCCTGGAGAAGAGAATCCTCCAAGGGGACCTTAGAACTGTCTTCCAGTACAGAAGGGATCCTGCAGGAAGGCTGCAGAAGGACTTTTCCTGAGGGTGTTTAGAGACAGGCCAAGGGGGAATGGTTTGAAGCTGAGGGAGAGCAGGGTTAGGCTGCATCTTAGGAAGAAGCTCTTCAGTACAAGAGTGGTGAGAATCTGAAACAGGCTGCACAGGGAGGTTCTGGATCCCTCCTCCATGGGGGAGTTCAAGGCTGGGTTGGATGAGGCCTTGAGCAGCTGAGTCTAGTTGTGAAGTGTCCCTGACCATGTTGGGGAGGTTGGAGTAGATGATCTCTAAGGTCCCTTCCAACCTGAGCCATTCTAGGATTCTATGATGATAACTTCACGTTCACAAATGAAGCAGCAGAGGCCTTCTCATCTCTTACACGCAGGCTGCTATGTAGTAATGAGGTAACACAGAGCTGACCAAAGAGGAGCACATCATCCAAAGCACATGTACAAAATAAAGCTACAGATACAACAGTGCTGTGCAGGAGGAGCATTGGAGCTGAACATGGCATGGGGCTGGTTAAGTACAAACCTTATTCGCAGTAACCATCCCCACCTGTGAAGGCACCAGGGGGTAAAGCTGTTAGGCAACAGAATTGAACACTTTGCATTCCAACACATTAGTCTTACTCTAGAGAAGCTGCAGCATCCCTGGGAAGTTTTAACCATTATGAAGTAGATTTAAAAGTATTAGTGTCCTACAGTCATTCTCTCTTCCTTACATAAGCAGAGACTCAGCAGAAGAACATTGCAACATCTGCCTTTTTTGACTGTCCTCAGCAGTTGGGGTTTTTTTCCCCCTCCCAGGACTTAAATTAACATTATCCCTACCAACCCAGTCACTGTGAGCTGCATGAAGCTCCTGGGAGAAGACAGAAAGTTTCTCTTCATCGATGTTTCAGAACAGAAAAACAAATTTGCATTTCTATTTCCATTTCCAACAGAAACTCTAACCAGAAACTGACCTAAGGCACAGCATAGTCTATGTGAATCTTCAACTCCTGGATGTCCAGTTTAAAGCACATCTGAAGACTTGGCTCTCACAAGGTAAACCATTCACTGCTCAGGATCTTGTCTATCAGAACACCCAACAGTGACCACTTCTGCCATTTCCTTCTCTGTGTGCTGCAATTCACCCTTGGCTACAGCTTTTCCCTCCTCCAAATATCTGATTTTTGCCAACAGATGTCTAAGGATAACTGAGCTTGCCTGGGGAGAGCCCCAGAGATGTGTGTTACAATACTGGCTTGCTTCCAAAGCAGGATAAAAAACAGGCAAGCTAACCTCCCCCAAGCCCTTTTGCCTCAGGGATGAAAACCTTCACGGAGGAGATGCCCCAAACCCTCCTGCACAGAACAGGTGAGTGGGCATTGCCCCATGGAATGACCAGTTTGGGATGTACTTTGTGTTCAGTCCACCCATCCACCCCCTCCCACTTCATTTCCAGCTATAGGGACCACTGTCTTTATTTCCACTCTCTGAGCAGACAGGGGATAGGAGAAATCCACTCACCTGTTACTATTTTGGAAGCTGTTTGCGTGGGGTTTGCACTAATACCATCTCCAGCCAGCTGAGAGGGAGGAGGATGAGGAGGAGGAGGAACACTGGGTCTGTTTCTGGGCTTTGGTACCGGCCGTGGCCGTGGCAGGGTCCCAGTCTGAGGTGGGGAGTGAGACTGGGAGCTCTCTTGAGCAGCTGGCTGTGGTGCTGGGGAGCTGGTGGTGTGTTTTCCTAGAGGGGGAGTATCAGGTGGCGTTGGAGTCTGAGGAGGAGTGTAACAGGGCTGCTCTGGTCCGTGCTCACTGCTGGCTGCAGCAGCAGGAGAGGTCTGACTGCCTGCTTTGGGCTGCAGTGGAGGAGTAGCCTGTGTTGGGGGCTGTGGTGGTGGGTGGCTGGGAGCTTGTATTGGGGAAAGGCTGCTGGAGTATCTCCGAGGTGCAGAAACCTGGGAAGTGGAGGTCTGGGCTGCTCCTTGGTTTGGATGCTGAGCAGGAGGAGAAGAACTTCTAGCAGGTGGTTTTGGAGAGACAGAGGGTGGCTGAGCAGCTGGGGTAGAACTTTGGCTTCCTGGCTGCCCTGGTGGAGGGTTGGCTGGCTTGGGAGGGGCTGGTGCAGGCTTCTTCATGGCTGTGGAGAGAAGAGGGGAGATTTCATGGCTGTGTACTGTGAAACCAGACTCCTGGAAGAAAGAAATGAGCAGCACAAAAAAATCACTCAAGCTTTTTTGGTGTAGTCTGAGGCCAGGCTGAGAGAGTTGGGATTGTTCAGCCTGGAGAAAAGAAGGCTCCAGGGAGACCTGGTGGCATTTCAGTGCTTAAAGGGGACCTAGGGGACAGATTTTAGAATAGGGCCTGTTGTGACGGGACAAGGGGTGATGGTTTCACTAAAAGAGGGAGAGAAGGAAGAAATGTTTGACACTGAGGGTGGTGAGAACCTGGCCCAGGTTGCACAGAGAGGTGGGAGATGCCCCATCCCTGGCACCATTGCAGATGAGGTTGTTTGGGTCTCTGAGCCACCTGCTCTGGTTGCAGATGAACCTGCTGACTACTGGAGGTTTGGACTGGATGGTCCCTTCCAACACAAACCAGTTTGTGATCCTATTATCAAATAACACTGCTATCAAGAGGAAGCCACAGCAATGAGTGAAGGAGTTCATAAATCACTGCTCTGGGTGCCTTTGGTAACACTGTTGCCAGCACTCCTGAACCCCAGAAGTCCAAAGGTGCCTTTAGCTGGGGGCTTAGTGAAGTGCAAGTGAACGAAACCCTAGCCTGCAATAAAGGAAGTGATGCTGATAAGGTATCTCAGAAAGCATTTCTGCAGTGCACAGAAGGCTTGAAAAGGAAATGAAAACACAAACCCAGACCTCTCCTCATGGAGTGGGGACTAGGCCCTGCTGCAGTCTGTGGCTGGTTAACTGAAAGCTGGTTAGTGCTGCTTGTGGGCTGGTTCTGGGCAGTGCCCACGTGCCCGCCGTTTCTCACGGGTGGAGGAGTAGCTGCAGATGTTGAGTCCTTAGGTTTTGAGGTGCTGAAAAGTAAAACCCCTAGATTAGAAGGTGGTTGTAAAGTGCCTTTCCCAGGTCAGCTGTGCCCCTTGCAGCTTACATTAGGACCTGTGCTATAAAGTGACCTTCAAATGCTTCAGAAAAGCTTCTGCTCTGGCTGGGGCTGACAGACTGAGCAGTGCTGCAGCTCTTCAGACAGGTGACCAGCAGGCTTTAGGCAAACCTGCACAAACAATTCATCACCACAATTGAATCAGGAAACCAAACAGCAGTTCTGCACCTCTCTGAATGCAGTGCTGATACCTGAGGACGCAGTCCTCGTGCTAAGGCACTCAGAGATCCTCTAAAAGTAGGCTCCCAGCATGAAAGCTCTCACCAGTCTGGTATCATTGACCAGGATGGATGAGGCCTTGAGCAACGTGGTCTAATGGAAGGTGTCCCTGCCTCCCTTCCAACCCATTCGGTGATTCCCCATCTCCTGAAACACATCTAGCAACTCCAGGACTGCTCCCCTGCTCACAATATTGTCACAGCATCCCACCCAATTTGCTGGCAGTCTTCTGGCAGATCCAGCTAAGGACCAAGCAATGGCAAACTGTGCAGCTCTGCCAGCAAAAACCACACCAAGGACATGAACCAACTTGTTATATCTGATAGCCAGGCGAGGCTGCTGTATTCTCATCATTGGAGCTTCTGGAAGTCCCTGGGAGGGTCCAAGGACTGGATGAGAGAAGGCTCCAGGCAGACCTAATAAGAGGCCTGCCAGTACCTGAAAGGGGCTTAAAAGAAGGCTGCAGAGGGACTGTTTGCTAAGGCCTGTAGTGACAGGACCAGTGGCAATGGCTTGGAATGAGAAGAGCAGATTCAGATTGGATGTGAGGAACAAATTCTGCACAATGAGCTGCTGGAACACTGCAACAGGTTGCCTGGGGGGGTAGATGAAGCCCCATCCCTGGAGATCTTCAAGGTGAGTCTGGACAAGGCTCTGAGCAACCTGCTGTAGTGGAGGATGTCCCTGCTGACTGCAGGGGGTTTGGACTGGATGAGCTTTGGAGGTCCCTTCCAACCCATACCACTCTATTATTCTATTCTGTGACTGCAAGAACCAGGAGTGCAGAGTATAGAGGTTCTTTCCCCCTCACTGGATGGCTGAACTATTCTTTCCAGGTGCATTTAAGCTTTTTCCTTGCTAGAAGACCAGAACTTGTTTGAGAGAGCAACTCCTGTAAAATCTTTGAGGCTGAATCTGAGGCAATTTCATCTCTTCCTGAGCTTTGGCTATGGAGATAACAGAACTGAGGCTAAACCTAGCACTGGAGTATGGAACAGCCAAAGTCGTACTGGGCAGTGCCCCCTCCTCTTGCTATGTGCCTGCAGCTTTAACTCTCCTCTATCTCTGAAGTCTCTTGCAGCATCTTGCTTCTCTCAGAAGGACTAATACCTAGCAGTCACTCTTCCTGGCACACTGCAATTCTCATTTCCCCAGGTGTTGTTTAACTGAAGACAGAATTTCTGCAGATTTTAGACTCTACTCTCAAGGTTTTGTTTGAGCTGCCCAGCCGCAAAAGCCATCTGTGGAGGAAATATCAGCCTGGGGGGAGGGGGGGATTTCCAAACGAGGAGCTGCTTTCATCACCTGAGAACAAAGGCTCTCTGCTGCAGGGTGGTGTTTTACTGAAAGATGTGGTGTGAGGTGCCTGCAGAGCACTGGAGGCCTTTTGAGCGTGGTTTGTTCTGTGTCTCAGACCACAGAAACTGAAAGCGAAGTCCTCCTTTCACCACACACAAAAGGAGGAGTCAAAGCTGCTGTAATTAGACTTGGGATCAATCTGTGCTGATGCTGGGAATATGACTGCAGTTTCAAGTAAATAAGTAGCAAAAAAGGCTGTATAGACTCTTGTCCTAAAGGAACTAATACTAAAGGATGATAAATTGACTTCCAGTCTCCTGGCAAACAAGCCTGATCCTCACTAACACAAAAAAAACAAAACCCAAAAGACAGATCCAGGTAATAGGTACAAGCAACAATAAACAAGACCAACAGGTATCTACTATTGCAAGTGGTAGTTTTGGTCTTTCAGCAGCAAACTGATTGTGCAGATGCCTTGGAAAGCTCACATGGGTAACAGAAGTGGTGTCTGGTTTGATATTTTCTCAGCATTACCTTTTCCCCCCTGAGAATTCTCTTATTTGAGGAGATCAGCTCTGGAACATACAGAGCAGGGCCTGCTGTTTGAGGAGATCAGCTCTGGAACATACAGAGCAGGATCTGCTGTTTGAGGAGATCAGCTCTGGAACATACAGAGCAGGGCCTGCTGTTTGAGGAGATCAGCTCTGGAACATACAGAGCAGGGCCTGCTGTTTGAGGAGATCAGCTCTGGAACATACAGAGCAGGGTCTGCTGTTTGAGGAGATCAGCTCTGGAACATACAGAGCAGGGCCTGCTGTTTGAGGAGATCAGCTCTGGAACATACAGAGCAGGGCCTGCTGTTTGAGGAGATCAGCTCTGGAACATACAGAGCAGGGCCTGCTGTTTGAGGAGATCAGCTCTGGAACATACAGAGTAGGATCTGCTGTTTGAGGAGATCAGCTCTGGAACATACAGAGCAGGGTCTGCTGTTTGAGGAGATCAGCTCTGGAACATACAGAGCAGGGTCTGTTGTTTGAGGAGATCAGCTCTGCAACACACAGTCCAATGTGTGATATTTGAGGAGATCAAAAGGCATGGAGAGAGCTCCTGCAGAGCTGCCCACTGCTGAAAAGGCTTCACAAGGTGCCCGGCAGGCAGCAGAGGTGCCTTGTGAAGCAGATCAGTTGACCCATCAGTTTGCTGCTGAAACGGCCTGCCAAGCCAATGCCAGCAGAAGCCAAGCCTCTTACCTGATGTCCTCATTTCCTTGACTCTGTAACTGTTCTGCTGTGGCAGCAGAGAGAGCCACAGCAGCACCCACTGGGCTTGTGTCAGCCCCAGAAGCTGGTGCGTGCTGCTCGGCCGCGGGCTGTGGCGGCGCGGCAGGCTCGGTGGGTGGCAGTGGTGGCTGGAAGGCTGGGGATGTGTGCTTTCTATTTATAGTGCCACATCTCCGAGGGTTCCCCTGGAAGTCCAGAACCTTCATACCAAAGCTACAGAAAGAAGAGAGAGTAAACACACCACAGCAGCCAACAGCAGGTTACCAAGGCACCAGGACGACCAGATGTTATCACCCACAGAGACAGAGGCCACCCCCGTGGCTCGACATGCAAAGCAGCGACGTGGAAAGCTCCAACTTTCTGCATCAGACACCACTGATGTTAAAGACATGCAACATTACTGGGCTTGTCCACACAGAGGGGGAAGCTACAGGCAAGTGAACAAACTGCTCAATTACACCTGGAGACAGACATGGATGACAATGAGGTCAAACCATCCACTCATTTCAGACGTGAACACGAACATTTCCTTTCCTCCCAAACACCAGAGAAGCTTCTCACCAAAGAGATGTGGCCACGTGAATTTTGGTCCTATTAGGCACTAAAGCTGCAGTACAGATTTCAAGACAGACCAAAACCATGCTGGCTATGTGCTATGATTTGTGTGGAAGGGTTGGACTCGATGGTCTCTGGAGGTCCCTTCCAACCCCTAACGTCCTATGATTCTCTGACTGCCCTGAGCTGTGAAGGCTCCAAGCCTGGAGGTGTTCAAAGCCAGGCTGGATGGGGTCTTCAGCAAGCTGGTCTAGCAGGAGGTGTCCCTGCCCATGCTGTAACTACAGAATACATTTGGTTGGAAGAGACCTTCAAGATCATCTGGTCAAACCTTCAACCCAGCACATCAAGGAGGTTGTAAGTAGATGGTCTTTAAGATCCCTTCCAACCCAACCCCTTCTATGCCAACTATGGATCAGCAGACTGAAATTCTGCCGGCTTTCAGAATGCAGACAGCACATTCATCCTAGAATGTCATTTTCTTCCTGCTGTGATAAAGACAATGACTCTTGAACTCCTTTTCTTCCTCCTCTGCAAGTGCTGGGAGACCTGCAGGTGGCTTACCAGAGCTACCCCTCAGGGCACAAATGAACATTTGCATGAAGAGCTAAAAACGGAAGAGCACATCACTGGAATATTCATGGCATGAGTGAGAAATGGAAGTCACACTACAGGTTATGTGGGAGAACAGCACGTTTGGGGCTGATGTGTTTAGCACTCTACTGTTTGAGGGGTATACTGTACCATCAGCAGCTCAGCAGGCTGACCATGAAGGCACCAGGTAGCACCATCTCAGCTTATGGGCTTTGAAAGAGAAGCCATGGAATATCAGCAGTTAGAGACTGAGAGATGCTACACAAACACTTCTGTTTCAGTGGCTTTTAGACCCCCCCAAAATCTCTTAAGAGGAACCAGCAATTATCTGCTTGGGTTCTGTAATGCAGGGAAGACAACAATACATCAGCAATTACCTCTGGAACCTTACTCAGGCTTCAACAATGTAGAGAGGGGAAATAAATCACTACTGTTACATAGAGTGTTTACAAAAGTTCTCCTCTTGAGACCAACAAGTGTCTGATCACAGCCTCTTCAGCATTCCAGTCCTCAGGAGTGGGCTCAAAACTGAAAACCAAGCTGAGATGAGCCATACCTGTCCTTCTTCAGCAGGTCCCCTTCCATCACAGTCATGCTCACAGGTCTCTTCCGTTCCAGTGTCCCAGACTCAAACTCATTCCCAGTGTGTGACAAGTGGTTAGAATTGACAGCAGGAATTGCAACAAATGCCCCAGACACATTGAAATCCTGATCTGAAAGACAGAACGCATCAGAGACACATGCACAGAACGGTGCCTTGCTGCAAAAAGCAACTGGAGGTTTAGCTGCACAGGGTTATCCCAGCATCCCAGCATGGTGGGATTGGAAGTGCCCTCTGGAGATCACCCAGTCCAAACCCTTGCTAAAGCAGGGCACCCACAGCAGCTTGCCCAGCACCACAATGGTCAGGTGGGGTTGGAATCTCTCCACACAAGGACACTCCACAACCTCTCTGGGCAGCCTGCTCCATGGCTCCAGCACCCTCACACCAAAGAATTTCCTCCTCATGTTCAGATAGCACTGCCTGTGCTCCGGTTTGTGCCCACTGGCCCTTGTCCTGTTGCTGGGCACCACTGATTAGAGTCTGGCCCCATCCTCTTGCCCCCCACCCTTTAGCTCTTGCTGAGTATTGATCAGATCCCTTCTCATGCTGCTCTTCTCCAAGCACAATAGCCCAAAGGCTCTCAGCCTTTCCTCCTCACAGAGATGCTCCAGGCACCTCAGCAGCTTTGTAGCCTCCACTGGACTCCCTCCAATAGTTCCCCGTCTCTCCGGAACTGTGGAACCCAGATCTAGACCCAGGATTCCAGATATGGCCTCACTAGGACAGAGCAGAGAGGGAAGAGAACCACCCTTGACCTGCTGGGTCACACTTTTCTTCATGTCACCCAGGACACCATTGGACCTTGGTGATGAGGGCACATTACTGGTTCATGGAGGAGTTGTGCACCAGCACTCCCATGTCCTTTTCTGGAGAGCTACTTCCCAGCAGGTCACTCTTCACCTCTCCTGATGCAAGGGGTTTTTCTTCCCCAGGGGCAGACCCTACACTTGCCCTTGCTGAACTTCATGATGTTTCTCCCCCCAACTCTCCAGCCTGGCCAGGTCCCACTGAATGACAGCACAGCCTGACAGGGTGTCAGCAAGGCCTCCCACTTTGGTGTCATGCAAAATCCTTTTAACTGTGGCCAGAATTTACCTCCAGGGAAGAACCAGTCTGCATGCTGAATGATTGGCTCAATAACTGCTACCACATGGACTGAAGTTGCTGCTGCCATTTCAGCAAGGGACCTGCAGAGGAAAGGTGAAGAACACTGTACAGAGTTCTATCATGGTAAGAAAATATTAATAGTCACTCATAAAAATTACCCAAATGACAAATTATGCTAAGCAACTTGTATCAGAACTCCCAAATACCACCTGAAGAATAACTCTGATGCAATCCAGACTATTCAGGAACATTCACAGCACTTGAAAACACTCCTAAAAGGGACACAACCTAAAAACATCTGGAGCCACATGTTAAAAGAATATTTGAAGCATTATTTTTTTAGGCAAATAAACTATTGTTTAGGCTGTGAGTGCTTTACATGATTTAAGCCAAAGTGACAAGAAATTCTACAGCTTCACAGAACCACAGAATGGCTCAGGTTGGAAGGGACCTTCGAGATCATCTCCTCCAACCTCATCCAGCCTGGTCCTGAACTCCCCCAGGGAGAAGGAACCCACAACCTCCCTGGGCAACTTATTCCAGGGTCTGACAACCCTTGTACTGAACAGCTTCTTCCTGAGATCCAGTCTAAACCTGCTCTCCCTCAGCTTCAAACCATTCCCCCTTGGCCTGTCTCTAGACACCCTCAGGAAAAGTCCCTCTGCAGCCTTCCTGCAGGATCCCTTCTGTACTGGAAGACAGTTCTAAGGTCCCCTTCTCCAGGCTGAACACCCCCAGCTCCCTCAGCCTGTCCTCATAGCAGAGATGTTCCAGCCCTTGGATCATCTTTGTGCCTCCTCCACGCTCACTCCAGCAGCTCTGTATCTTTATGATCATGAAGTAACACTTCACACAGAGTCACCACAGCTGCTAGTTGTCGTGGTAGGCCTAAATAGGCCAAAGGTGTGCTGGTACATGTCCTGGCTTGCCCAGGCATGCTCCCCTGCTCCCCCTCCTTCTGTGCTGGGAGTGGTGGCCACAGGAAAGGGGACAAAAGCCTCAGCTTCACTTAATACGGGCAAACTGCCATCCTGATTGGCTAATCTATGTCCAAAGGCACATCAGACTCAGGCTGAGTGGATATAAAGGGGGCTCTCTGCTACTGTATCCATGCCTGCTTACTGCCTCATCGATCCCGAGCTGGGTGGGACCGTTGCGAGCAGGATGAGGCTCTGCTCAGCCTGCACAGCCAGCCTGGCACCGTGCCCAGACTGCACACTGCAAGACATCTGCCTGCACATGAGAGCCTGCTGCCAAGAGAGCCAGCACCAGGTCAGACATCCTCTGCCTGCTTTTCTGAAGCACTCAGGAGCCTGAGGAAACTCCAAAGCCTCTAACAGCTTTGGGCCCAGCAGCAGCCCACCACGTGCTTTGGGTATTGTCCCAGGATATTTTTGTGAGTAAATACTTGTTCAAGCCTCTTGTAATCACTAATTGCCTTCTGCCATAAGCAGAAAGGAGCTTCCTGCATCCACCCAGTGGCTAAGCAGGATAACTAACTGCAAGCAGTGTAGTGACTGCACAAACCTTCTCTGCCAGTAACAATGTTTGCTTATGTTAGTTGCCTTTAAAGTGTTGCAGTTTGCCTGTTCCCTGCATGTGTAAATTTCCAAACCCTGTGTTTTTTGAACCTTGTAAACAAGGTTTCTGGCGAGATTTAATGTTAATAAACAGTTTTCATAGTTATTAACAATCTCTGCCTGGATATCAAAATGGATATAATTGTTAATAATTAAAACAGTTTTCATTACACTAGTGCACAAGCCAGGTGTGAGGCAGGGACCCATTTAAAACAGCTTTTGCTCTGACCAGTGCAGGCAAATAGAGACACTGGGGAGGGGTGTCCTGCAGTTCTGGCTTTCATTGCTGTATTTCACTCAGGCTTTCACTTGAGGATTTCAGTTATTTTTAACTACTTGGAATTTAGTTGGCAAAAGATCAGTTCAAGTGACTAAATCCCTCTGCAGAAAGCACCCAGCAGCATCCATGCCCTGTTTGCATCTGCATCCTGTCAGCTCCAGCCTCACTAATGGCACTAGGCTCTTTAATTAGCTGTTAATAACCTCACTTTTCATAGGTTAGAGGTGCTGCCTGCTCAAGTAACAACTGCATGGCAGGATCACACAGGGTGTTAGGGGTTGGAAGGGACACAAAGAGATCATAGAGTCCAACCCCCCTGCCAGAGCAGGGCCATACAGAGCAGGCTGGAAAGGTTGAGGCTCCAAGATGTGACCATTTCCAGGAGAGAGACTGAGATGAGGATTGGTTAGATTGAGATTAGGATTATGTGGAGAAGTCAAACTGGAAGCAAACTGATTTTATTTTAAACTGCAGAAAGCAGCAGTAAATGAGCTGCTGAAACAATTCCAAGCTCCAACACCCCCAGCTCCCTCAGGCTGTCCTCATAGCAGAGGTGCTTCAGCCCTTGGATCACCTTTGCGGTCTCCTCTGGTCTCTAGCCAACAGCTCTGTGTCCTTCTTATGCTGGGGACACCAGACCCAGACACAGTATTCGAGGTGGGGTCTCAGTAGAGCAGAGGAAAGGGGCAGAATCCCCTCTCTTGCCCTGCTGGCCTTCACACAGAGCTTCATGGAAGTTGTGTTCCTAGCTTTCCTAAATCAACTCACCCTTCATTCTTTGCCCATAACAAGTTGGGGCCCAAGACTATGGCGACGTTGCTGGGTGTCATTTTGTTCACATCGCTGTTCTGGGCAAGCTTTGCCAGAAATTTGATTAAATACCTACAAAAAGGAAACAGAGAATTAAAGAGCAGGAACTAAGAGCACTTCTTGCTGAAAACAGCTATGTAAAATTCAGGAATTCCTAAAGACAGCTCCCAACAAAACAAAAATATGACCAACAGCCTTCTTGGTCAGTAGCTGGCTACTACATTTCTACTCATACATGGTAAGGGTTGGAGTGGGTAAAAAGGGAAGCAGAAAAAAAAATCCAACAGAAGTAGGAAAAAAAATCCCAACAGAAGTAGAAAAATCCCCACTTTTGCAAAATGGAACTACAGAACTATTACATCTTCAGGAAAAACAAATTCAATTCCCAATCTTGTAATTGAATTTCCACACTTCTAGGAGTCATCAGAGTGGTTTCGTTCTGATGCAGACCCAAAAGGCAAAACCCAAAAAGAAAAATCAGACCTATAAGACACAGGCTGGTGACATCTAAGGCTGGCAAGCAGCCTGGAGAGCAGAGCTGGTGAAAAGTCAGCTTCTGTTGCAAGCAGCATGACCCTTAAGCAACAGGGTTCTATGCATCACTATTTCATTACAGTTCGCAGTGAATTTAGTTGACTGAAAGTTTACCAGCACCAGCACACAACAGCTACTTGATAAACAGGAGATCCTTTTATAAATATATTTGGCCAAGAAGTCTCCCCCTGGATTAGAGTTTTGGTTAATCAGCTTTGAAATGCAGCATTCCAGCAGCACAGCCCCTTGGATGCAAGTCCTAGATTCACAGATTCATAGAATGGTTTGGGTTGGAAGGGACCTCAAAGATCAACCAGTTCCAACCCCTGCCATGGGCAGGGACACCTCCCACTAGCCCAGGCTGCTTAAGGCCCCATGCAGCCTGGCCTTGAACACCTCCAGGGAGGGGTCATCCACAGCCTCCCTGGGCAATCTGTTCTAGTTCTCTTTGCAAAGAATTTCTTCCTGCTATCAATGTCCCCACTCACCTGAAATTAGCATGGTAATGTTTAGGTAATCTGTTACAAATTCTCCACAGCTCTTGTAGCTTCTTATCCTGGTCCTGAATACTGAAATGAAACAAAATATAATTCCCTTACATTTAATTTTCAGCTCAGAACATTGTTTTTGCAGTGAACTCCACAGCCTTACACTGACACCAAATAAATGCATTGTGTTGGATTCAAGTAACTTGTGAGTCCAGGCCCTGAGTTAGCTACCTACAGCAAAACTGCTAAGCATCCATATTGTGTAGCATCAGTATTGTGGAGCCCATAATCTGAAGCAGCCCAATTTTTTTAAACACCATATAGGTTTTTCAGCACAGTTTTGTGCAGTTAGTACTAAACCACAAACCTGAGCAGAATCTGTTACAGAAAATATTGACCTGAATAGAGTAGAAATGAGAAAAACCTGTCTGAGCTTGGCCTGTTTTTTTGGGTTCTTCCATATGGAGCCAAACTTGGCCAATGTCTGCAGGAAGTTTTCCTATGTCAGTGTGTTTGGTTTGCTTACTTTGCAGCCTGTGTCCACTCCTCATACAGGCTGTAGGTCATCAAAGGTTCTGGCAGCTCTCGCAAATAGGATTTCAAGGCACCTGCAATGCAGAGCAGAAAGAGGCTTCTCAGTCGAGGCCCTCAGTCAGAGGATCACAGAATGGTAGGGCTTGGAAGGGACCTTTGAATATCATCCAGTCCAACTTCCCTGCTAAAGCAGGTCACATAGGAACCCAAGTGGGTCTTGAAAGTCTCCAGAGAAGGAGACTTCACAACTTCCATGGGCACTGTCACACCAACTAATTTTCTCCCATGTTGAGGTGGGAGGGACTGGGTTCCAGTTTGTGCCCATTGCCTCTTGTCAGGACACCCCTGGAAAAAGCCTGACTCCTTCTTCTTGCCCCTCAGCCTTCAGATATTTGTAAACATCAGTAAGATCCTCTCTCAGACTGTTCTTTCTCAGATTAGCAGCCTCAGGTCTCTCAGCTCTTCCTCCTCAGACAGATGTTTGAGTCTCCTCACTCTTCATTCAGATTTGCAAATTTAGCTGTGCAAGAGGACCCAAGTTTTAGAGGAACAGTGGCAAGATCCTGATGCTTCCCCAGTAGTGCTGCTCCCCACTCAACTAGAGGGCTTCCAGTAATTCCTGTGACAGAAATGTGTCCTGTCAAAGCAGGACTCACATCTTTGGAACCAAGACCTTACCAAACACCTCCATATGGCTCCAACCTCCCTTCAGCACGGGTAGAAATGCATCTGGGTTACTATGATCACCTGAATTTGAAACATGACTGCCAAGCAGACATGAGCACATCAGGTGTGAGGAGCATGCACAGCCTCTGCTGCTCCCTGTTAGTATCTAGGAGAGTTCTGCAGTGAAACAAACTCCAGTTTGTGTTGATTCACAGTTCCCCTGCAGAGAGCAAAAGCTTACGCAGCAGCAAGCCAATGGTGAAATGAACAGCACAGCCCTGGGTTCTATCTCCTGGTTGTGTTCACAATACCTGCAACAGCATGGGGGTCAGAGTAAAATTCATCCAGCTGGGATGTGGAACAGTCCAAGGCAGCTTTCAGCTTTTTTAACTTGGAGGCTCCTGCAGCAATTCTGAACAAGCCCTAGAAAATAAAAAACAAATGCATTTGCCTGGCAGCACCATATCAGTACCAGTCTTAAGTACAGCTTTTTTGACAGCCTCTTTCAAAACAGTTTCATAGAATTCCAGCATGGTGAGGTTGGAAGTGCCCTCTGGATATCACCCAGCCCAAAACCCTGCTAAAGCAGGGGCACTCACAGCAGCTTGCCCAGCATCACAATGGCCAGCTGGGGTTGGAAGCTCTCCTGACAAGGAGACTCCACAACCTTTCTGGGCACCCTGCTCCAGGGCTTCAGCACGCTCACACCAAAATTTTCCTCCTCATGTTCAGACAGCACTGCCTGGATTCTAGTTTGGGTCCATTGTCCCTGGTCCTGTCTCTGGGCACCACCGATGAGAGTCTGGCCTGATCCTCTTGCCCTCCAGGCCTTTGGCTCTTGGTGATCATTGATTAGAACCCCTCTCAGGCTGCTCTTCTTCAGACTCAATAGCCTCAGAGCTCTCAGCCTTTCCACCTTACAGAGATGCTCCAGCATCTTTGTAACCTCCACTGGACTCCCTTGGCTTCACCTCACACTGTTAGGATCCCTCTGGCTGTAATGCCATCTGACAAGGTTTTAGTTCTCCCTCCCTCCTTAAGTTCTCATTGCAGTTTTTCCACTGCAGAGGATTTCTCATCTGCACTGATGACTGAAATTATTTAAGCAACTCATTGAAAAGTAGAGACAGCTGTCCAGGGGTTTGAGCTGTTTGTCTGCTGTCCCTCAGAGGATGGGATGTGGTGTTACCTACCTCCTCTCTCATCCCTGTTTCCAAAAGCATCATCACACAGGCTTCAATGGGAACCGCAATTTCACGCCCGCTGCGCTTGAGATGCTCTTCCAGTGGAGTCCCAAAAGCTGGCTTTTCAGTCCATTTGTCTGGTTGGAGAGTATCAAAACACTGAGTAAATATTTACCAACCCCTTGAATTCTGTCCCAGACAAGAACAGAAGAAAGGCTCTAGTACAGCAGAGAAACTTTCAGCAGAGAGTAGGAGTTTGACAGCCCTTGACTGGTACAGGCCCTCAGGTCATGAGGAGAGAGAAATGCTGGGGTTCAAGAACAGATACTTCTGCATCTTTCTGGGTGGAATGCCATGGACAAAGCCTTTGTGTAACTGCAAGGGCCTGTCTCACCATGCCTCAGCACAAGTGTCACCATGTGGTTTGAGCTCCATTCATCATGATTGGCCAAGATACCAAAAAGTTTTGGCTTGCAAGTATCTTTGAGAAAAATGCTGTCCAGATTGCATGGCCTGGGCTGAGCTCAGCCCTGTGACTGAAGTGACCTGAGCTTTAACTTGAAGTTTGTTGCTGATTTAAGGAATCAGCAACTTCCAAAGAGTGTTAACAGCCCCAAAGTCTCAGCAGCCCACCACTGATGTTTGCTCAGCTTTTCAATTTGAACTGAATTTGAATTTAGGGTTTTGGTTTGTTTGTTTGTTTTTCCCCCCTCCCCATTTCTGCTGGATTAGCTGAAAGAATGAAGGTGTAAAAGGTTATTGTTAGTACAGATGCATTGTTCTTTTAGGAGGAAAAGGTCCAAGAGAGATGAAGACTTTGAGAGTCCTCTGAAGACACAAAGCGCTTCTGCCAGGGGTTCTTTACCCTTCTGGATTACAAAACCACACTGTCCCTCCTAAACCTTTGGCTCCTTGAACCTGAACATGGTAGAGTAGGGTTAATGGTTGGACCTGATCATCTCAAGTGTTTTTCCCAACCTGAATGACTCCCTGATTCCTCTCTTTCATTAACACACCAGTAGATGCAGGTCACTATCCCCAGGTTTGCAAGTGAGAGCAAACATTAGGCAAAGAAATTCTAGTCTTCCTTCCAAGTCAGAGCAATTACACCACAGCTACTGACACATTTGAAGTGCTGCACACTTTGCTCTTGGCCAGCAGAGCACTTGGACACCTTGCCTCAAAGCTCACCTTCCAGGAAGCCTAATCTTTTCTAAGGCATTTATCATGAGAGCTGTGTTTCAGCACCAGCCTTGGTAGAGTTAGAGAGCTGCTGGGCTGGATACTCTTGAAGATCTTTTCCAAGCCAAACAATTCCCTGATTCTGTATGGAATGCTTTTACAAAGCAGCTAAGCAACAACAAATAAATTTTAAGCAGTCTCATCCAGAAAGAGAACCTTCCACAGAGCAGCTCTGGTGGTGTGCAAGCACCTCTCTTGGTGCTACCTCCTCTCTCACCACATAGCATAGAATCATAGAATGGTTTAGGTTGGAAAGGACCTCAAAGACCACCTAGTTCCAATCCCCTGCCATAGGCAGGGACACCTCTCTCATCTTCCAAGCAAGATGCTCATAGTTGTATCTTTAAATGGTTCCTCATTGACAAGTGGTCCAAAACTGAAGATACTTGAGCCTTGCCCTGCTTATAACCTATTTTCCTCAGCCTACCTCTTGCTTGAAGCAATGAGCAGACTAAGAGAGTGGGAAAAGAATTTCAACCCCATGGTGTATGTTCACACCAATCCATTAGGGATAGATCTCAACTCCACCTGAGAACAGGGAGTTTATAGCATGGGGAAGACCTGAAGCTGCAGGACTTGCTTTTACAGCTGCTGATACTCAACACAATCATCTGAACACTCCTTCAGCCAGCAGTGGGCACACTGGGAAAAAGGATTCCAAGAAGGAAAAGTCAAGCTCCAAAGACTAAAGGGAATTCTTCTGATCATCAGCTAGTGATACATCAAGAAGCAAGGACTCTAAAAAGTTCCTAACTCGCAACAAAACTTTTATTGACCTAAAAAAAACCCAAACCCCAACAAACCAGGAATGAATCAGAAAAGGTCACATGGAGAAGGGCAAACAGAGGAAAAAAACCCAAAACCCTTCCTTCATTCTCTTGGGCATCAGACAGACCCTTACCATTTTATTAGTGTGTTAAACTATGGCTGGAGAACTCCAGAGAACACAGAAGATGGAATTATGTTTGGGAAGGTAAAATTGTTAAGTAGATCAAAATGGCCTTAATTAAGTAAGTCTGCATGCAAGAGAATTGAGATAAAGGAGGAGAACATTGTGCAGAGGTGGCATAGGCAAGGAGAAGCATCAGCCAGAGCACAGGTTACTTTACCTTGATGGGCTTGAATTTCGGGGAGGACCTTTTCTATGACTGCTAATGCTTTTCTATGGTAATCTGCTTGTGCTTCTAATAACTGAGAACAGAAGCCACATTTTAAAAACAGAAAGAGCATTAGCTCCTGCTGAGCACATAATACAAGACTAGAAGGTTTAGCACACAAAATGTCATCTCTGACAATCGAGTCTCTAATACACACAAGGTGCTAAAATCAAAGTCACACTGAACAAACACTCACCATGACAAAGCACCTGGCATAGTCCCCTTCTTTGGACACAAAGCTGTACATGTCTGCTGCCAGCTGGTCCTGGGAGACAGAAAAGGATACAAAGAGTACATCAAACCCACAGGGACACTCCAGCTTAGACAGAAAGACACAAGTGTGAGGCTTTATTTTATTTAGAGGGGTCCAAAGGAAGCCACAACAATGATTCAAGGGCTGGAGCACCTTGGCTATGAGAACAGCCTAAGAGAGCTGGGGCTTTTCAGCCTGGAGGTGAGAAGGCTCCAGAGACACCTTAGAGCAGAATTCCAGGATTTGAAAGGGGCTACAGGAGAGCTAGAGAGGGACTTATGACAAAGGCCTGGAGTGACAGGATGAGGGGTAATGGCTTTGAACTGGAAGAATCTGGACTTGGATGAGGCATTAGGAAGAAATTCTTCCCCATGAGGGTGGTGAGGTTCTGGAACAGGTTGCCCGGAGAGGCAGTGTTCAATCACTGCCCTGGTCCTGCTGGCCACAATACTGCTGATCCAGGCCAGTATGCTGTTGGCCTTCTTGGCCACCTGGGCACACCCTGGCTCATAGCCAGCTGTCTGTAGCTCACAGATACTCAATGACTTGAAGCACAAGATACCCTGAACATACCGGCCAAGGCTAAGATAGCTCCTTCCTGTGACTGTCTCAAATTGAAACAGAAAATGATGTAAACTACCCATCTTAAAAAAAGCAAACAAGTTCCTCATTAAATTGCAGCACCTCAGCAGACTCAGCCAGCACTAACAGACCTTGAAGAGAGGCAGTTTGTCAGCAGCCACATCAGCTGTGACTGCAGTCATCAGCCAGCTTCATGCACAAGGTCTGCAGAAGCAGCCACACTCTGACTGCTGTGGTTGCTAACGGGAGGTAAAGGGCAGACATTCATCTTGCCACTACCTTGCATTGTTCTACTTTATTTCCAGCTTCATCCATCTCTTCCTTAAGAGATTCTATTTTTGAAGGATGCACTTGAAAATTTGTTCCTGAAGTCTTGTGGGCTTGGTTATACCTGAGGAAGAAAAGCTTCAGGTTAGCTAGCTGCTGAAAGTTAGCACTAATGGAAATTCTGCATTTATGGCTGCACTGAAATTAGCTTCTTTAGACAGGAAACAAACCCAAATAGTATTGAGGTTTTCCAGCAGAGCTAAAGAAGGTGTTCAAAACACCTTTCATGATGGTGCTATGGGGATATAATCTGTTAGCACCACAGTTTAAGACCATTTGAAGGCACTTAAAACAATCAGGACCCTTGAGTGAGTTGGGTCAGTGTAATGCTGTACGAGCATGTGGCACGGTTACCTAAGTAGCTTCCCATTCCTTAAGTTGACAGCTTAAGTGATCTGGACATAAGATGAGTTTTCAGCACTACTCCAATTACCCAGAGGCACCTAAGAGCTCCAATATCTGTTTGGATCTAGCAGTCCTGAGTCCTTTTTAAAGTAACTTCCATCTAAGTTTGTCTGCAGACAGCAGCACTGCAGAAGCAAGGGACAGCATCGGATCAGATGTGACACTTCATCTTCACTGTCCTTCCTGCAGGGACTCCACACTTGGCCCAGCCTAGGTCTAAGCCAGTTCATAGAATCATAGAATCATAGAATCATAGAATAGTAAGGTTGGAAGGGACCTCAAGGATCATCTAGTTCCAACCCCCTGCCATAGGCAGGGACACCTCCCACTAGTACAGGTTACTCAACCAGTTCAGGCAACCAAGCTGACCCCAAATCTTTAGGCAGCAAAACAGTCACTTTTGAACCAGATCAGCTACCCACGCTCACTCCTCATAGCAATGACCCTGCTGACACAGCTCTGGGGTGAGAGCAGGCAGCAGAGAGCAGCTTGTGCTCTCACGATGGTAGAGGTTGGAAGAGACCTCTGGAGAGCATCAAGTCCAAAGCCCCTGCCAAAGCCTAGAGAAGGTCACAAAGGAACACATCCAGGTGGGTTTGGAATGTCTCCAGGGACAGAGGCTCCACTACCTCTCTGGCCAACAACAACTGAACATAAAAAGGACCTACTATTAACATTATTTTTACCTTCCTCTTGCAGAATCCCAGTCCAGCACCAGCTTTGCCAGCTGCTTCCTCTGCTTCTGAATGTTTGGGATCTCTGTCTGAAACAGGAATTCAAGGCATGGATTTTCAAGCTGTGTACTGTAACCAAGGACATTGTGCATCCACTTTCCACCACTAACACACGACTCCTTCAAAGAGTTTTATCCTTACCCAGGAGACAAACCCTTTCTGCTCACTTTATACATCAATCCAGCCTGAATTCCCCAGCCAGGCTATGCTGACTTACCTCTGTTAGTTGACACAGTGGATCTAAAACTTCCCTCTCAATCTGTACTTCATGCTGAGAGAGCTCCATGGCCAGTTTGTTCTCTGCATCACCACAGGTATCCAGCATTTTCCTTTAAGAATGAGAGAAAGATTAATGTGAGTTAGTACTGACTAAAGAAGGAAGATTCAGATGCCTGCAAACCTTTCTGCAAGGCTTTGTGTAGTGTAAAGGAAGCTATTACTTGATGGCACAAACTCAAGCTGCTTTGTGCTGTCATGTCCTGTACCTGGGTTGGGCCAACTCCAGGCACAAATCCAGGTTGGGTGCAGAGTGGGTTGAGAGCAGCTCTGAAGAGAAAGCCTTGGGGGTGTTGGTTGCTGAGAAGTTCACCATGAGCCAGCAGTGCCCTCCTGCAGCCCAGAAGGCAGCTATGTGCTGGGCTGCAGCAAGAGCAGCGTGGGCAGCAGGGCAAGAGAGGGGATTCTGCCCCTTTACTCTGCTCTGCTGAGACCCCACCTCAATGGAAGGAAGAACCAGTTCTGGTGTCCCCAGCATAAGAACACAGATCTGCTGGAGAGAGTACAGTGGAGGCCACAGAGACAATCAAAGGGCTGGAGCACCTCTGCTATGAGAACAGGCTGAGGGAGCTGGGGGTGTTCAGCCTGGAGAAGAGAAGACTCCAGGGGGACTTCAGAGCTGCCTTCCAATATCTGAAGGGATCCTAGGGGGAGGCTGGAGAGAGACTTTTCCTGAGGGTGTCTAGAGACAGGCCAAGGGGAATGGTTTGAAGCTGAGGGAGAGCAGGGTTAGACTGGATCTTAGGAAGAATTCCTGTGAGACTCTGGAACAGGCTGCCCAGGGAGGATGTGGATGCCTCCTCCCTGGGGGTGTTCAAGGTCAGACTGGATGAGGCAGTGAGCAGCTGAGCCTATTTGAGAAGTGTCTCTGCCCATGGCAGGGAGGTTGGAGTAGATAATCTCTAAGGTCCCTTCTAACCTGAGCCACTCTAGGATTCTATGAGATTTGGGATAGGGATGAAGTGTTCTAAAACGTTTGTCTTCTAAAATACCTCAGCTGTTACACCATTTTTGGCAGCTTTAAGCCATCCAGGTGATTATACCACCCTAAGGGCAAAGGAGCCAGTATATATTACAAAGCCCATCCTCCCATCTCAGCAGATGCAGGAAAACGGCAGAATGCAGCATTAAATTCTGTTGAACCCCTTTAATGTGAAAAGGTCCTGACACTATCATGTTAAGCAATTACATCTCCAGCAGTCTCAGGTTCCAAAGCCAGCATTTGACCTTTGTTTTAAGCTTCTTCTAAGCGAAAAAAACCCAACCAAATAAAGAGATTTTGATCCATCTTTAAACCTCCTGCAACAGCTCACAAAAAATGAAAGCAAAGGATTTTCAGGTCATCCTATGCTGTCTCCATTAGAATTCTCATCAGTAACGAGGAAACATTTGCTGGAGTGATGCAGGAAATTGACCTTCATTTATTTCAGCCACTTTCCTGGGAGTTCCGAATTTGCTCTTTGCCAGGAGAAGGGAACTAGATGTGGAACCGTTGGAAAGGGTCCAAAGGAGGTCACAAAGATGATCAGAGGCTGAAGAACCTTCCCTGTGGGGATAGGCTGGAAGAGTTGGGGCTGTCCAGCCTGCAGAAGAGAAGGCTCCAGGGGGACCTTAGAGCAGCCTCCCAGTACCTGAAGGGGCTACAGGAGAGCTGGGGAGGGATTACTGACAAAGGTTTGGAGTGACAGGGCACAGGACAATGGCTTTGAGCTGGAAGAGGGGAGACTGAGACTGGAGATGAAGAAGAAATTTTTTGCAGTGAGGGTGGTGAGACACTGGAACAGGTTGCCTAGGGAGGTTGTGGATGTCCCCTTCCTAGAGGTGTTCAAGGCCAGGTTGGATGAGGCCTTGAGCAACCTGGGCTAGTGGAACTGGATGATCTTTGAGGTCACTTCCAAACCCACACCATTCTATGAATCTATGAATTTCAGCCTAGAAGCAGGGAATGCAAACTGCCATTAGCTGAAGTCATGAATGTAAGCCTGCAGAACTCAGAATCTGAATTTATCTGGAGATAATAATTCCAATCATCCCCAAGGATAAAATCCATTTGCAAATGCTTTTAAGACATCAGAGCATCAGAATCCTCTGGAATGTAATTCAGAGCAAGCTTAAAACTCTCCCCCGGAATCACTCCAGAAATGCTTGCTCACTTTTTCTCCCTTTGGATTAGAGAAGGAATCTCAAAATATTAGTTTCATTAGATTGAAACCAGCCTTTGTGTACCCAAAGCCTCTGCTTAGAGGCCTGCAGGCAATAAAATGAGAGACCGCAACTTACAAAGCAAGCCAAACACTTACCCCAGCAGAGTTTCATCACTGAGCTGGACAGATCCTTCTTGCATGTTTTGAGCAAGAGCTGTTAGAGGAAGTTTTTTCTGTGGGACAGAAGGCAGAGTGTTTAGCTGTGCTCTGGTCACCCCTTCCAGCTTTCCCAATACATTCCCTGTCAGAGTTTTCTTCCATGTGGTTTCTATTACACACCCATGGTGCTGATTCTTTGACTTTAAGGAAACATCCAGTCCCAAGCCTCAAGACTCCTGTTCTCAGAGACTTTCCAAAGCACTTTCTTGTCAAGTCTTGGCTGGAATGACTGGCTCCAAATGGACCTCAGCTATGGTCAAAGACAAGCAAACAGCTTTAACTTGAGCTGTAAGCAACACACTCATCACCTCTCCCTGCAGAGGTTTGTCCTAAGTGCTCCTCGTCAGGGTGTAATGGCCAGTTAAAAGAGGAAAGTGGAGTGTTGATTATTTCTGGTTCTAACATTTCAAGAGAACACATCCATGGCTTTTTAAAGAGGGACAGGAATCACACACATTCAGCAAAAGACTGACAGCTAACTGGAGATGCTGGTGCACAGAACTCATTCTGAATAGCAGGAGCTCAGTCGGGGTCACAGAATCTCCTCCTTTTAGGCCACAATAAAGCTGAGAGTGCTCAGCAGAGTGCAGACACCAGTGAGGGCCCTGACACTACTCAGGTCCCCCAAGGCTGTGTTGTCAGATTTGGGTGAGAATTTCCAGCCAGCAGTTTACCAAATTGTCAGCAGGGGAGGTGATTTTACAGTTTTCTTTCCCTTGTTTGATTTGAGGCCCAGCAGCTGCAGAGCACATTGGGAGCAGTCCCAGAAGGCAAGGAGAGAACAACTGTACTCACATGTCTCTTCTCAGGGTCTGTACCATGCTGGCCCTGAAAACATCCAATTAATCTCTTCTGTGCATTGTGGCAAACAGACCTCACAGTGTCCAGACGTCTCTCGATCTGGGCAGCAGGAGGGGGGGAGAGAGAGGGAAACAAACCGAAAAACAGAAGTCATTTTCCTGGCCTCAGCAGGAAAAAAAAAAAAAAAATCTTCCTCCTGTACCACACTTAGTTCTGGCTTCCATATTTCTCAAGTTCTACAGCTCACCAAGAAGTTTGGATGCTCAGCAGAAGTGCCTGGCAGCAAAAATGCTCACAAAGAGACTGAAGTTGCCTTTTTTACCTCCCCCACAGTGGCACAGCAGCTCAGTTAAAACTTGCGACGCTCACAAGGCTGAAGAAGAGGAGAACAGCACTGCTCCTGCTTTTTCTCTCAGCACAATCAGCTTGGTACCTGTCAGCAGAGGTGGGTGGCACTTGCAGATAGCTAAGACACTAACTTAGGGGGAAAACAGCAGGAAACTATTGTTTTCATTATGAACTGGTAAAGTAGGAGACTAAGCTGACCAGTGAAGGGGGCCTAAAAAGAAGCATGTGAGGGACTTCTGACAAGGGCTTGTAGTGACAATGGCTTTGAGGTAGAAGAGAGAAGACAGAGTGGAGATTAGGAAGAAATCCTTTGCAGTGAGGGTGCTGAGACACTGGAAGAGGTTGCCCTGGGGGGTTGTGGATGGCCCCTTCCTGGAGGTGTTCAAGGTGAGGCTGGATGAGGCCTCCAGCAGCCTGATCTAGTGGGAGGTGTTTGTGCCTGTGGCAGGGGGGTTGGAACTGGATTTCTTAGGTCCCTTCTAACCCAACTATTCTATGACTTCTTCACTTTGGGCTGCACAACTTGTGCTGTGCTTCCTTCTCCAGCCAATAAGTACAAGGACAAAGGTGCTACATGCCAAGCCAAATAATATATATTTTTTTTTCAGGAGAGATTAATGGGATGTGGAATGAAAAAAAGCCCAAAGCACCACAACTTAGGTGTGAAGGCACAGAAGTTCTGTTTCTCAGAGCAGATTTGAAGCACGGCTCGATACAGAGCCTGTGAATGTGACAAAGACAGACATTAACAAACTGCTTCTGTAGGGGGTTTAAAGGAATTTGGACTATTTTCTTCCAAAGGACACCAAAAGCAAACAAACAACAGTGATGAGCTCTCTATGCACAGCACCAAAAGAATGTGGTTTATCTGCATTTTGATGACTCACCAAGAATTAAAGGAGGCCTTTTGGAATGGTTTCTGTTTAAAAAAGTCAAGGGAAAATAAAGCAGATTTAAGCTGTAGAAATATTCCAGGATCCAGTCTGATACAGCTCAAAAAGACACTCCTGTTACCTTTTCAAGTGCACACTAACTGTTCCCAGCCTTCCCATCACCCAGAAACAGAGATGATATTACCGAAGAGTAACTTAAGGGCTGCTATTAAAGATTAATAGAATGGTTTGGGTTGGAAGTGACCTCAAAGATCAACCAGTTCCAGTCCCCTGCCATGGGCAGGGACACCTCCCACTAAACCAGGATGCTCAAGGCCTCATCTAACCTGGCCTTGAATGCCTTACCCTCTCCTGCTGCTCTCAGAACTTCGGATTCAGCCCAGCATTTGGCTGCCTTCTGGGCATCCAGTGACCATTGCTGGCTTGCAGGCAGTTTGTCATCAACTGACAACCTCAAGTCCTTCTCCTCAGGGTTCCTCTCAAGCTACTCCTCCCCAGTCTGGATTTGTGCTTAGGAGTGCCCTGACCCAAGTGCAGGATCTCACACTTGGCCCTGTTAGGTCGTGTGAAGAGTATCCCAGCTGCAGGAGATCCATCATTGTTTTTAGCAGAGGAAACAGACTGATGTGTTCTAATGATGCTGCAGCTTCTCATCATGTTACAGTTTCAGCTCAGGACACTTTTCTTCCTCCCAACAGCTTCATATGGGATATGTGCATCTCTAATGTGGCAAAAACTTGAGGGAGGTGATTAGGTCCCACCAAAAGCATTTAATGAAAACTACAGCTGCTAAGAGGGACCTTCAGGGGTGTGGGCTCAGAGGATCTGCAAGAAGGAAGATGCCAACAGAGGGAGGCATGGTCAGATGGGCACCTGGTGAGGATCAGCAGGGAACCACAGCTTTTGGATATGGAAGCTCTGTCCTGAAGACATGAACACACGTAAGATTGGGTTTCTTGTTTCCTTTCAAAAGGCTCTGCTAAGCTGCAGCCTGGAAGAGCACCCAAAGCTGGCCCCTGGGAGCACGCTGCCCAGCAGCAGGCTTTGCAAGTCCAAAGAGAAGGTAAAAGAGAAGCAGGACAGGAGGTCTGGAGAACCAGTGTAGGAAAAATGAAGCTTCACTGGCTACATGAGGCCCTAAAGGGACTAAAAGTTCTTGACAGCCACAAGATAAATGCAAGCTGAGGTGCTCAAAAAACTCAGCACAGCTCCATCAGAGCGAGGTGCAGAGAACCTGCCCAAGGAGCATCCTGAAAACACAAGGCACTGCCTTTTAGTTACAGAGCACTACTAAGCAGGTTCCAAACTAAGTGCACTTGAAGGAAGTGCAGATGAAGATGAGTGAACAAGAAGGGGCTGCTTGTGGTTTGCTGCTGCAGCCAAGGCGATTCATGTCTGCTACCTGCTAAATGAAGTCCCCCACCCATTCTGAACTGCCCACTCCTCCTGAAAGCATTTCTTTCTGCCTTGTTGCATACTCAAGAGTCCAAACACTGAGCAGAGGTTTTATGAAGGGTCTATTTTTGTTCAGTCACATAGTCAAGGCTTCTCAAGACACTGAGCACAGTTTTTGTGACTGGACCATCCCCAGACCCCAGCCAACTATCACAGCTGAATCACCCTGCATCTTAGGAAGAAGTTCTCCAGTGCAAGGGTGGTGAGACTCTGGAATAGGCTGCCCAGGTAGGTTGTGGATGCCCTCTCCCTGGGGGTGTTCAAGGCCAGGCTGGATGAGGCCTTGGGCAGCTGAGTCTAGTTGAGAGGCATCCATGTCCACAGTGTGGAGGTTAGAGTAGATGATCTCTGAGATGCCTTCCAACCTGATCCATTCTAGGATCCTGTGATTCTCTTGCGAGCCCTGCACGGTGCCTTGGGTTCCTTAGAAAGCCTCTGGAGCACATGGCACTGCCAACAGCCTCCTTCTAGGCACTCCAAAAGCTAAACTCAAAGGGCAGAAGACTGACAGGAAGAATGTGACCCCAGCCTCCACAATCATATATCCTCCTTTTGGATCTGCTTTTCAGTTCAAAGCAGGAAGGACATTAATCTCCATTAAGCTACCTCTGAACTGAAAAGGTGACCTGCAGGCCACGCTGTCGTAGCCACAGGGCATCTTCAGTATACCAAACATCCCACAATTGCTTTATTATACCCCATGAGGGCAGGCCAGAAAGTGGGGCTATTGTAGAAGCCTTTCCAGCAGTGAATTCTGTCCCTTGTCTGCAGGAAGGAACACATCTAGCTGAGATACTTGGGAGTATTGCACTTCAGAAAACAGAAATAAAAAGCTCTAGTGATCCCAGGTCAAAGCTTGAGCTAAATATAAAGAAGAACACTATGAAGCATGGTTAGAAAGTGAACAGTGCCCTGCTTTTAAGCTCTTTAGTTAGATAAGAGCCTCCCTCCCCTCCACAAGCCCCCAAGAGCAAACAAACAAGTGAGTAAATTCTTCCACTTGGGTGTAGCCAGTCTGCTCCCTGCCTGGGAAAGCCTTGCTTGCAAAGTTATTTTGGCAACAAGCAGCAGAATTTTTGGCTTTCACTTCACTACTCTGCAGCTACCCAAGAAAGCAGAGAAGCCCCTGAAGGCTCTCAAGGTGCTTTAACTTCCTTCGACCTGTTGAATCGTTGACATCTCTGTTGCAAAATGGAAGTGATGTTGAACGGAGCAGGGACTTATGGGTCAGACAAAGCAGTGGGAGAATCACAGAATGGTTTGGGTTGGAAGGGACCTCAAAGATAATTCAGTTTCAACCCCCTGCCATGGGCAAGGACACCTTCTACTAGAGCAAGTTGCTCAAGGCCTCATCCAACCTGGCCTTGAACACCTTGAGGGAGGGGGCAGCCACAACCTTCCTGGGCAACCTGTGCCAGTGTCTCATCACCCTCACTGCAAAGAATTTTGTCCTAATCTTTGGTCTCAATCTCCTTTCTTCCATCTCAAAGCCATTGCCTCTCATCCTGTCACTCCAAGCCCTCCCCAGCTATCCTGCAGCCCCTTCAGGTACCAAAAGGCTGCTCTAAAGTCCCCCTGGAGGTTTCTCCTCTCCAGGCTGGACAGCCCCAACTCTCTCAGCCTGTCCCCATAGGCGAAGCTCTCCAGCCCTCTGATCATCTTTGTGGGCTCCTCTGGACCTGCTCCAGCAGCTCCATATCCCTCTTATGCTGTGGGCACCAGAACTGGACACAGTGCTTCAGGTGAAGTCTCATCAGAGCAGAACAGAGGGGCAGCATCACCTTGCTCATCCTTCTGGTCTAGCAGATGGTCCAGGTGAGTTAATTTCTCTATTGCTCAAGACTGCTTCATGCATTTGTGCTGATTTCAATTTTCAGGCTGATCCATTCTCTCATCCCCTACTTTAATCTGAACAGCTGGAAAGATGTGAAATAAAAGCACTGACATCATCTGCTTGGCTTCCATGTTTCATGTAGAGTTCAGAGCTGCAGCATTCTGAGACGCTTTGTAATCCATCTGGAGCAACCACTGTCTCCTGAGGAGAACCTCACGAGGCTCAGTACAGCAAAGTGCAAGGTCCTGCACCCAGGTCAGGGCAACCACTCATATCGAACTCAGACTGGGGGAATGGTGCTTGAGAAGCTGGACATGAGCTAGCAATGTGCACTTGCAGGCAACAAGGCCAATGGCAGCCTGGGTTGCACCAAAAGATGCATGACCAGCAGGTCAAGGGAGGTGAGTCTGCGCTTCTGCTCTGGTGAGACCTCCCCTGCAGTGCTGTGTCCAGTTCTAGGACCCCCCACACAAGAAGGACATGGATTTGCTGGAGAGGGTCTAGAGGAAGCCACAGAGATGATCAGAGGGCTGGAGAACCTCTGCCATGGGGACAGGCTGGGAGAATTAGGGCTGTTCAGCTTGGAGAAGAGAAGGCTCCAGGGAGACCTTAGAGCAGAATTTTAACATCTGAAGGGGACCTAAAGAAAATTTGGGGAGGGACTGTTTAGAAGGGCCTGTGGAGATAGCACGAGGGGCAATGGTCTGAAAGTGGAGCAGGGGAGATGCAGGTTGGACATCAGGAAGAAGTTCTAAACAATGAGGGTGGTAAGACACTGGAACAGGCTGCCCAGATGTGTGGCTGAGGCCCCATCCCTGGAGACATTCAAGATCAGACTTGATGTGTCCCCTGGGCAGCCTGCTCTAGTTGGAGGTGTCCTTGCCGATTGCAAGGAGGTTGGGACAAGATGAGCTCTGAGGGTCCCTTCCACCCCAATGCAGTCTAAATCGCCTGGGATTTCCCTCTCCCAGTTTATGTTCTGTCATGGCTTTTATGCCTTTCACAAGGTAACCAGAGGAAGGAAACTCTGCAGAACAAGTCTGGAGTCCAATTTGTTCTCTGTCACCAGTCAACCTCGTTAACCCACCAGGCACAGCCAGTTCTGCACTGTGAGAGTCACAGCTGAGGAGATGACAGACTTCCTTGAAGATGACAAGTCTGCAAACAACTCAGATGTCAGCCTGACAAGTCCGAGAACAAACTCCACAAGTTAAACATTTGGGCACATATTTCAGCCTGGCAGAAAAAAAAAAAACCAACCCTGTCATAATCTTGTAGCCAGCACTTGGCATATTCACTGCTATCTTCTCTTCAGGCCCAGGCTGACCTCTTCAAGAGAAACAGAAATGAAGACAGAAAGCAGCTATGTTTAATTCCAGTTTCTTCCCAGCTCGTGGTGCTCCAGCAGACACAGTCAAGTCATTAGCACTAATGGTTCAGAAGCTTAACGAGTTGCTTCAGCTCATTAAAAGCAAAAATGCTTCCTCCCTCACTTTACCAAGCTGTATCAGCAGGTTCACAAACGGAAGGACCCAAGTTTTTCCACACAAATGGTAGCAGTGTTTATTTGCTGAGGAGTCAGCCAAATAAACCTTTGTTTTCATCCTATTTCCAGTGGTTTTTCTCCCTCCCCAGAACTCCAAAGGCTCAAATGTCTCCAAGAGCATCACGAAAATCCCACATCCAATGTGTCACCATACCTGCAGCAGGTCCTCGCTGAGCACCTCAGTTTTCTCAGCCCTAAGGGAGGAAAAAAGGTCACTGTCAGGTTAACGTGCAGGTTCAGGGTCAAGGATTGCTACAATGCTTTCAACAAAACCCGTCTGGTTTCCAGTTCCAGTCCCAACAGCAGGACACATACTCAAACCTTCAAAGGTCCAATTCCACACCTTGCTCCAGTCCTGGTTTGCACATGAACTTTGAGTTGGTTAACGCTGACAACAGAGCTGACTGGTGTTGACTCATAGATAGAATGCTGCTATAGCCTCCCTTTGCTACATCTATAAACCAGAGACAGATAAATTTAGTTCCCCTGTGATCGCTCCTATTTGGCTGCTCACTGTTACTACACCTCTGTTAACACAGAGGACTTGGACCTCCTCCAGCACTCTATTTTCCTGTCCAAAGAGCTTGCCCTGCTGCTGACAGAGTTCCTCATCTACTACATAGACTTCCTTCTGATCCTGCTATGTGGTTAATAACTTACTAGAAGGCTGCTCATGAACAGAAAGTTCATTTTCATAGAATCCTAGAATGGGTTGGGTTGGAAGGGACCTTACATAGCATCCAGTTCCACCCACCCTGTCATGGGCTGGGACACTTCTCACTAGAGTAGGTTGCTCTGATCTTGAACCTGGTCTTGAATACCTTCAGGGAGAGGGTAGCCACAGCCTCCCTGGGCAACCTGCTCCAGTGTCTCCCACCCTCACTGGAAAGAATTTCTTCCTAACCTCCAGTTTCCACCTCCCCTCTTCCAGATCAAAAGCAGTGCCTCTCGCTCTGTTACTGCATGCCCTTGTTAACAGTCCCTCAGCCTTCTTGTAGTCTCCTTTTTCTTCATTGGTTCACCAGAGCTCAGCATCTGACCTGCCAGTGGACTCTCTCCTTCCAGGATAACCTGGGAAAGCAGCAGGAGAGCAGCAGTGTCACACATACAGTGCACAGGGAATAGCTGTGTGTAAGAGACTGGCAACAGTAAGGGGCAAGCAGCTGTCTTTCTCCACCTTCACACAGCCCCAGGTCTCAGCTTCCTTCTGTTGCCTAGAAATCTGCTGTAGAGAAAAAGCAGCTGACTTTTGCATCTCCATCACGTAGCTGAAGCTCAGGCTTACTCCCCCTGTGGATCTCTCTGGCCCTCAGTTTGGCTCAGGGTAAGAGAAAGATCAAAGGCATTTCAGGAGTTCATTCACCCTAGATGCCGACACACAAACACCAAGCTGACACAGAACAGGCACAGTGAAGACCTGACAGACCAGAGGAAAACACACAATCCCAATCTGACCCAGCACCTGAGGACTGCAACCTCGGGTGCTGCAACTCAGAACTGTTTCTAAGAACATTTAGAGTACTTGAGGGCTGGCTCACAGAGTTCTTCCCATCCAAGAGATAAAAGGCAACCAAGCTGGGGAAGAGGCTGGAGAACAGGGCTAGTGAGAAGCAGTTGAGGGGCCTGAACAACCCCAGCCTGGAGAGAAGGCTGTGGGGAGACCTCATTGCTCTCTATAGCTCCCTGAAAGGAGGCTGGAAGCAGGTGGGGGTTGTTCACTTCTCCCAAGAACGAGCGGCAGGGTAAGAGGAAATGGCCTGAAATTGTGCCAGGGCAGGTTTAGGTTGGACATGAGGTACAGTTTCTTGCCCTTGAGAGTTGTTGAGGCCTGGACCAGGTTATCCATGGAGGTGGGTAAGCACCAAGGCTGGTGCTATACTACATCCCCTAGCACCACATGTCTGCCTCTCCGAAACACCTCCAGGGATGTGGGTTCAACCACCTCCCTGAGTAGCCTGTGCCAGTGTTTGAGAACCCTTCATGGAAGCAGTTTCTTCTCATGTCCAACCTAAACCTTCTCTAGTACAGCTTGAGGCCATTTCCTCTCCTATCACTTCTTCCTTGGGAAAAGAGACCAATCCCCACCTGGCTCAAACCCCCTTTCAGGGAACAGCAGAGGCCCAGGAGGTCTCCCCTTAGCCCCCTTTCCTGTACCAGCAGAATTTTGTTGCCACTTCACCTATGGTTCCCTGCAGCCTGTGTTGTGATGTGAAGCATAAACTGCTCTTTCTGCGCTGAACTGGTTCATCAAGGACTTCAAGTGGCAGCTTGAAAATCCAGCTCTCCTCTCGTGGAGTCAGGGATGCTCTGCTCCTGTCATCACCACCATCACTGGTGGCAGCAGGGCAGCGTCCTCAGGCCAGGGCTCATTTAGAAAAGCCACCAGCGATGATGTCAGGTTCGGAAATGCAGGAGGGAAGAACCTCACCCTTCCTGCAGGCCTACATTCCACCTTTAATAAGGAAGCCAAGAAAGAGACACTAAGTAATGATGGTTTTGCAGTGACCACAACCATGGAGCAGCAACAGCAGTTGTGTGCCAGCAGCACAGCCCCATTTCCCCAGCCAGCATGGCAAAGCAGCAATCAACCATCAAAGGTACCTCTGCTTGCCTCTAACAGGTACAACTAGTTCAGAGTCTACATCTCACTGCAGCTTCATGGGATGGTAATTCCTGCTGCTGACTAATTAGAGAAGGAGCAACCTTATAGAATCCTACAACAGTTTGAGTTGGAAGTAGCCTCAGAGGTCAGTCAGTTCCAACCCCCTGCCATTGGCAGGGACACCTTCCACTAGACCAGGTTGCTCAAGGCCACATCCAACCTGGCTTTGAAAACTCCTGGGCTTGGAGCTTCCAGAACTTCACTGCCTCCCCACCCTCATGGGGAAGAATTTCTTCCTCACGTTCAGCCTAAATCCAGCTTCTTCCAGTTGAAGCCCTTGCCTGTCACCCTTTGTCTTTACAGGGCTTTGTCACAAGTTTCATGACAGTTCCAGTAGCCTGAATCTTTACCACTGTTACTTGAACCTCTGCCCTTATCACTTTCTAGGTCTTATTTGCATCTTATCTAGTTGGTAGCGTGAAGCAACAAGGGAAAAAATCCTTCTAGAATCAAGATGAAGGACTGGATGGAAGATTTAGTTGGAGAGAGTGTTTCCTAAGGGCTCTGCTCAGCCCAGCAGTGTTGGTAGCTGACCTCCAGCCTGGAGACCCTCTACTGCAAGCTTCCCCCCAGGGGGATGCCACAAACATAGCCCACCCCACAGCGAGGTTCTGAAGCCCAGCCTGCAGCAGCTCTGGCTGTTTACATTCCCAGCAGCTAAAGCCAACACAGTCCAAACAGTTCATCCCCAATTGCCAAAGGAGGTCCCTCCAAGCCATTACTAAGGAGGAAAGCACGCTGTGCTCTCCCAGCCCCTCCTGCATGCTGGGGGCCCCAAACACATTGGGTTCTGATCAAGATATTTGTCCAGGATCCACTGGCATGTGGCAGGAAAATGGGGATCTGCCCAGCCTGGAGCCTCCTGACACCTTCTACGTAAGAGAGGAAGAGGCAGCAGTCTGGGGATGTTGGATTCTGTGCAGAGGGTTTGGCATCACAGCCCAGCACAGGCTGTCCATGCTGCAATGGAAGAGAGTTGCTCTGCTGGCAGTAGGCCACCAGCAGCAGGAACAGAGATGGTTCCTCAGGAAGGGAAAGATTCAGAGAACTGAAGGTGAATTTACTCTACTCCACAAGACCTTTGCAAACGCTTCTCTGCAGCCTTCTTGTAGCTCCCTGCAAGTACTGGAAGGCTGCTTTAAAATCTCCCTGCAGCCCTCTCCTCTCCAGGCTGAACAACCCCAGCTCCCTCAGCATGCCCTTGTAGCAGAGGTGTTCCAGCCTCCTGATCATCTTCATCACCTCCTGTGGACCCACTTCATCAGGTCCATGTGTTTCCTGTGTTGAGGACCCCAAAGCCAGACACAGCACTGCAGATGAGGTCTCACAGGGCAGGCAGAGGGGCAGAATCACCTCTCTCCATCTGCTGGCCACGCTGCTTTTCATGCAGCCTACCCAAGAGGTTTGGGAGTGGAAGGCATGTGTATTACTATATTAATTGTTGCTATGTTAATTACAATGCTTTAGCATGCTGTGACATTCTAAAAGTGCACTGCATGTGCCCCCAGTTGGCCTCCATTCTCTTAAGTGTTTTGTGGTACCATTCATTTTCTCTCTTTAATTCTTTCCAGAAAGGTCCTCTGGCACAGCCCAGCACAGCTGGGAGCAGGGTGGGGGCAGAAGAGCTCTCACCCCACAGGTTTAAAACTGATCCCCTCACTTCTTTCATTCCACAGCTCCTCCACACTTCCAGCCACAAGTCTGCTCTGTACAGCTGCGGAAAGAGCAGATGAGGATTCCTGAGATAAAAGTGTTTATCTCCCAGGAGGAAAGAATTTACGTTTCCATGGATAAGATCAAGAAGCTCCATTACACCAGCGCCAGAAAGAGGAGGAAAAAAAAAAAAATCTAACCAACACTGGAATCACCTCCCAAGGGAAGTGGTGGAGGGCTCCCCTGTGTTGGACAGTTTGAAGACTCAGTTTGATGGTGTGCTGGGCCAGCTCATTTCAACTCCACTGTCACACAGAAAGGTTGGACCCAATGGCCCTTGGGGTCCTTTCCAATCTGGGATTTTGTGAGATCACACTGGTCTCAGAGGAGGGTCCTGGCCACCACCAGAGCATCAGTTCCAACCCAGGGATGATCTCCAAAACAGGTCAAAGCTGTTAAAGCTACCAAAGCAGAGGAAATTCCCACTGCGAAAGCATAGCAAGGAAGGAAGGAGAGCAAACCTGCCACAAAGAGCCATAAAAACTTGGCCATTGCCAACAGAAGGAGTGACTCAGTGGCAATGTCCAAGTGGAAACAGAAACCTTGAGTCATGGGCTGTGGACGGGAGGTGGGGCTGCAGGGAGGTGATGCCAGGGAGGGCAGCTCGCTCTGTGACCACACAGCTCCGCATTCCTCAGCTCTGGAAAGATTCTGGTGGGACTGAGGAGACATCCATCCAACCCCGTGAAACAAAATGAGAGCTCTGCCTTCCCTGCTGGGCCATTTCCCCGGACAAAGGGTTTGTTTGTTAGCAGGGGGCTCCAGCTCAGCTCTGCTGGCCGGTGCACACTGGAGAGCACCTTGGCCATCAGGCGTGGGGCTGGCAGCACATTCTGCCAGCTTTCCACATACAATAGGCAGGGTTTGCTGCCAGGAAAAATGGAAGAATCAGCAGCTCTGTTCCAAAACAAGGAATTCGGAATTAGAGAACAATTTCCCCTCTGAAAGGTTTGTTTTTCAACATTCACCAAGACTCCACAGTTTCAGGTGTTTCAGGAACTCCAGCTTAGGCCTGACATTGTGCTGAGTTCCAGGAGCACGCTTCCCTCTTCAGCAGAATCTATGTATTACCCATGGCAAAGAATTTTAAACCTGAATGAAAATTTCAATCAGGAAAAATACTTGAATCAGCTGAACAAAACCAAAGACAAACTCACTGATGCCTTTTCAGCAGGGATACAGGAGAAGTAACTCCTAGGTGCCAGTTGCTGGACACTTAAACGACTGCTGCAGCATCTAAACATGAAATAAATCAGTTTGTGGCAGCACCCTCCTTTGTTTTGACTTCAAGGAATCAAGGTGGTACAATCATAAAACAGTTTGGGTTGGAAGGGACCTCATCTAGCCCAAACCCCCTGCAGTCAGCAGGGACATCCTCCACTACAGCAGGTGGCTCAGAGCCTTGTAGAGACTCACCCTGAAGATCTCCAGGGATGGGGCCTCATCTACCCCCCCGGGCAACCTGTTGCAGTGTTCCAGTGCCCTCATGGTGCAGAACTTGTTCCTCGCATCCAATCTAATTCTGCTCTTCTCTCATTCCAAATCATTGCTCCTCGTCCTGTCACTGCAGGCCTTAGCAAACAGTCCCTCTGCAGCCTTCTTGTAGCCCCCTTCAGGTATTGGAAGGCTGTTGTAAGGTCTGCCTGGAGCCTTCTCCAGGTTGAACAACCCCAGCTCCCTCAGCCTGTCCTCATGGTGCAGAGGGCCTCTTGATTTCCAGCTGAGAACAGCACCATGAGGTTTGTCCTGCCCCTTCTCCTACCAGCTCCTTACCTAACCTACAATTTCCAGCAGAGGTTTTACCACACACATTTCCCACTTCCCATATCCCATTCCATTTCTCTATGCTTCTCAGAAATCAAGATCTTTAAAATATCAAAAGATTTTAATGTGTGACTGAAAAGCAAAAGCTCCTCCAACTATGGTCTTCATGAACACAGATAGAAAAGGTCACTTTGCAAACCCACTGTATTCCAGAGGATTTATTTTGCTGCTTTGGCTGCCTGGGGCATCTTCTCAGCTTTGTGGATGTGCTATAGGAGTTGGGTTTCACCTGCACAGCACTTTGAAGACAAGCTAGGGCAGAAATGTGTTTGAACAAGTACAACTTCTCACCACAGAAACCGAGTTCATGATGTCACACAAGCCCCAAGTGAGTCCCATTTTGAGTCCTCAGCATTCATACTGAAAGCAAAATGTCAGAATGGAGTCCTTGGTGTGGTTGAAGGCTTGCCAAAGAAGCTCCGTGACCCAAGGTATCAACAGCCTGTGAGCTTCTAAAGATCACAAAATCACTTCAGGATGATTGTCAGGTGATAGCCACCACTGTCAATACCTATCTAGTCTCCATGGCCTGCCGCTCACCACCAGGCACCAAGCAGACTTCCATCTCGCCTACTGTCTCTGCTTCTCACCCCAAAGCTTCTGCACAAACACTGAAGCTGCTTTAATCATCAATTTGGTGATGCTTTGGCACAGAAATCACCTCAAAGGCTGCTGTTTTGGAGAAGACAACCCAACAGCTCGTTTCCTAAGGAAGGGCCTCAGTACAGAACAAGTCTTCCTACCGAAGAGATGCTCAGGTCACCGATTTTAACCCCTGCAGTTCCTGTAGCTCTAACCACAGAATGGTAGGGTTGGAAGTGACCTCTGGAGATCACCCAGTCCAACCCCTCTGCTCAAGCAGGGGCACCCACAGCAGCTTGCCCAGCATCACAATGGCCAGGTGGGGTTGGAAGCTCTCCAGGGCAGCCTGCTCCAGGGCTCCAGTATCCTCACACCAAACAAGTTTGTTCTCCCGTTGAGATGGAACCTCCTGGTCTGGTCCCATCCTCTTGCCTGTCAGCCTTTAGCTCTTGCTGAGCATCGATCAGAGCCACTCTCAGATTGTTCTTCTCCAAGCTCATCAGCCTCAGGGCTCTCAGCCTTTCCCTCCTCACAGAGATGCTCCAAGGCCTCTCAGCATCTCTGTAGCCTCCACGGGATTCTCTTCAGTAGTTCCCTGACCTTCTTGAACTGGGGAGCCCAGAATGTGACCCAGGACTCAAGTTGTGGCTTTGGCAGGGCAGAGGGGGGAGAAGAGCCTCCTTTAATCTGCTAGTCATACTCTTCTTCGGGTACCCCATGACACCACTGGGATGTCAGAAGTGCTTTGTAAAACAGTGCATCACCTCCAAGGCACCAAAACCTTTCATTAATCAAGATGTGCACCTTCAGAGGGTCAGGAGCTGCAAAACTACCATCCAGGTCTCAATTAATGAAGACTTCTGCTCCTTTTGTCTTCCTTCTTAATTTCCTTTCTTGGATTTCTCCATCAGGCTTTGGTTACTCAATCTAAAGGTTGCAGCTTTGATCTCCTCTATCTCAGCCATCCACTGTTGAAGACTGAAGCCTGCCTGCTTTAATTAAAGACAGAGCTTTAGGGAGATAATCATCTTGGAAAGCAAGTAGGCTGCTGTTCTGAGCACAGGGAACCCCATGACAAACTGTTCGCATCAAGGGAGATGAAAATTCCTTCCTAAGTGAAATGGATCCCAGGCTCTTCTCCCAGGCCAGGCAGTAAATTTAGCCACTTAGAACAACCATGGCTGGAGCCCAATCCTATTTTAGGGCCACTCTTCAGCAGCAGCCACTGCAGCAAGGCCCTGCAGAGCACCAACCCCTCGGGGTAAAGCAGGCACTTGGTTTTAACACAGCTCTGGAGGGGAATGGAATAGACCTCTGGAAACAGAGTCCAATGCCCCCTGCCAAGGCAGGGTCACCTAGAGAAGGTCACACAGAAATATGTCCAGGTGGGATTTATAATGTCTCCAGTGGCACCACCACCACCTCTCTGGGAAACCTGCTCCAGGGCTCCAGCACTCTTTATATTACAGAAGTTACTCCTCATCTTTAGCTGGAACTTCTGATGTTCCAGTTTGTGCCCATTACCCCTGGCACTGGGCACCACTGACAAAAGCCTGGTCCCATCCTCCTGACACCCACCCTTGAAGTATTGATCAGCACTGATGAGATGCCCTTCAAGCTGCTTTTTTCCAGCCCCAATTCTATCAGCCTTTCCTCATCATAGAAATGTTCCAATTCCCTCAGCACACTTCTAGGCCCTTCCTGTACCCTCTTCAGCAAGTCCCTGCCCTTCTTGAACTGGGGAGCCAAGAACTGGACAGAACTCCAGCCTGCCCAGGTCTCTCTAGATGCCATTCTGTCCTTCAGTCTTATCAACCTCATCACTCTGCACACTTGCTGATGAACGGCTTAGGATGGAAAGAACCTTACAGATCTCCTACTCCAATCTCCTTGCCATGAGAGGTCTACACCATGTTTACACCCAAACTTCTCTGTTCACACAAGGTCTTTTCCTCCAAGCAAGCAACAACCATTTCTTTATGGAGAACAATTCTCTATAAAATTAGCTGGGTATAATTTGGATGGAAGAGCTGAGAGCAGAAAGCAATTTAAGCAATGACTGAATTCATCATTCCTTACTCTCAGGTGCAGTTTTACAACTCCTCTATGCCAACACAAACGTGGCTGCTGCCAAGATGGGAATTCTCCCAGCCCAAGCAGCACTCACAGCCACAGTCACACCAGAGCTTGAGGTCTAGTTGAAAATTAACCTGAGTCAAGCAGTAGCAATAAATCAGCCTGCGGCCACCTCCCTTCCCCAGGATGGCTCTGCAGAGCTGCTCACCTTGATCCTCCACAGCAGCCTGAACTTGAGCCAGCTCAAGTCACCACCAAATCAACTCCCCATCAAGGAGCAAATGTTAGATTCCTCCCTCACATGCTTCTCTACAACCTTGCAGGAGTCCTGTCTGGAGCAGTGCTCTTCTCTGGACTTCAGGTACAGGCCCAGACATCCCTTCCCTGCATCTGCAGCTTCCATAGGCAGCTCAGACCAGAATTACATCCAATTAAATAAATTAGTGGTTTCCAGTTGTCCCAGTCCCCTTCCTGGGCCACCCCATAAGTGCATCACTCCCCAGTCCGTGGGCAGGGGAGCTGGCACCAGCATGGGCTGGGCAGGGAGAGGGGAAATCTGTCCCTTTTAGCCACCAGCAGCTACTTCAAACCAGTTTAAGCTGATCATGAAACTGCACCCTGGGGCAAACATTTCATTAACACTCAGGTGACAGCTGGCAGAGCTGCTGCTAAGAGTTGCTGTGTCCTCCCTCCTCCCACCCTTGGCTGCTCCCATCTCCCTTTGCCTGCCACAAGCATCTCCATCAGTCAGCAGCTCAAGGGACTGACCAGAATTAACCCAACTGGAAGAAACACCATTTTCAGTCAGTTTGAGCTCAGGGTTGAGGTAAGACCTGGAAGCACAAGGACAGGGTGGAAACTTGTGGAAGGGTAAGCTGAGGAGTCAGGGCTTGGCAGCAGAAAGGGCTGTGCTGCAGTGTCAGGGTCTTCAGACTGCATCACCACAGCTGATGCCCCTGGTTAAGAAAACAGTTCATGAATTTTGTACACCTGGGTTTGGCAGCTTCCCCTTTTAGAGAAGGGTCAGTCCCCTTGCCAAACCACCTGCTGGAATAAGAACTCCTTCACAGTTGAGAAGAAAAACTAAAAAAAAGAAAAACATACCAAAAAGCCCTCCTGAACTTTCAAACAAGATACAGCTTTTCATTCCAGCCACAGGACAGGTAAGCTACCCACTCACTCAAGCCAGTTTTAATGGCTCTGGTAACAGAAACCCTAAATGAAATACCTGAAAGGGTCCTACAGATAGGCTGGAAAGGGATTTTCCTTAAGGATGTCTAGAGACAGGACAAGGGGGGAACGGTTTGAAGCTGAGGGAGAGCAGGGTTAGACTGGATTTTAGGAAGAAGCTCTTCAGTACAAGGGTGGTGAGGCTCTGGAATAGGCTGCCCAGAGTGGTTGTGCATGGCTCCTCCCTGGGGTTATTCAAAGCCAGGCTGGATGAAGCTTTGAGCAGCGAGTCCCTGCCCACCGTGGGGAGGGTTGGAGTAGATGATCTGAGGTCCTTTCCAACCTCAGGCATTTTAGAATCGTAAAGCCCTGCGTTGTCAGCCCCTGGGAAAGACTCCAAGTAGCAGTGGTGCCTTTTGCAAAGACAAAGCTTTTATGGAGCAGACATGTCTGAGGAGGAAAAATCTGCAATGCAGCAATGAGCAAAATACACTCAGCTGCTAAAAAAAGACAAATCCTGGGCAGCTTTTTGCAGATTTATTGGCTCTTTTTTTTGTTGTTTTATTTTCACACTTTGGCAGCTGTGGCAGCTACGTGTTGCCTTGGGTCAAAGAACTCCAGTCTAGAAACGAACATTTTAGCAAAGGTAATGCTGGCCTTAATTTAATCCACTGGCCAGACAGGTCTATTTTAAGTTTGGAGATTCACAAAACTGGCAAGAGAAAAGCCTCTGAAAAGGAACCAAACTGAATCAAGACAAGAAGCAAAAGGGGGAAACACAGAAAAGGCAGAACAACGAAGCAGGAATAGAAAGTAGGAGTCAAAAAGGACGTGGAAGCCTTGAACTAACAGAGAAAACTCTTTTTACTTTTAATTTCATGGAATTCAGGGACCTGAAGCTGTCTAAAACTGACTGGAATTAATTCCCTTTAATTTAAGGTAAATTAGGGACCTCAATGTATTTAAACCTGACCAGAATTAATTCCCTTTAATTTCATGGAATTCAGGGACCTGAAGCTATCTAAAACTGACTGGAATTAATTCCCTTTAATTTAAGAGAAATTAGGGACCTGAATTTATTTAGAATGCCCAGAATTAATTTCCTTTAATTTCATAGAACTCAGGGACCCGAAGCTCTCAAAAAAAACCTCCTAGCAGGCCAGCGCTAACCCAGGGATTACTCTTCGTGCCTGCTGTTTCCCAGTGAAGCCTTTGCACTGATTTTCTGATGGTCTCCCGATTAACAATTAACGGCTGGAGCCTTCATTGTGTTTCAGCAACAGGACAGGGAGTTGGTGAGCCGGGCCTGACAATGAGCCTGCAACTGAGAGGACTCCTCCAATTACAGGGCTGCAGGGCCCTGGAGACAGCCCCGTGTTTGGGCGTTGCTTGGAGACAGGGTACACAGGAGCAGGCCACTGCGAGGCAGCCTCAGCCCTGCGCCGCCGCTGCCCTGCCAGGGGCTGCGCGGAGCTCCCGGCGGCGAACTCGACTCTGCGGCTGGATGCGAGAAAGGAGCAAGAGCCTGCGACCGAGCCTGCTCAAGGTTTAGCAACCTGTGCAGTGCGCTTCGCCAGGCTCTGGGAGCTGCTGCGAGCAAAGCAGGATTACTGGAGCCTGCTGTTCCGACCCCAAACCTCCGGGATCAGAACACTTAAGCTGCGTGAGAAATCCGCTTACGGCGAGGCCAAGCGGCGAACGCTCAGCTGCCAGCAGGGGCTGCGAGCCTCCAGCTCACCCCTTCCCGGTGAAAACCTTCACCTTCTGCCTTCATTTCACACAGAGAACACAACTTTTACTCAGGGCGGGGAGCACTTCCTATGAATTGCCCGATAATGAAAATCTAACAAAGCCAAGTACTGGCTCCTGCACTTGGCTAGCAACAACCCCACCAATGCTCCAGGCTTGGGAACTGCCCAGGCACCATGCTCCAGTCCTCACTCACAGCAATTCCTCTGCTCAAAAAGGGGCTGGAAACTGCCCAAGTGAAAAGGACTTGGAGGTGCTGGTTGACGGCAGCTGAGAATGAGCCAGGGTGTGTCCAGGAGGCCAAGAAGGCCACCAGCATCCTGGTCTGGATCTCCACTGGTGTGGCCTCCAGGAGCAGGGTAGGCGTTGTGCCCATGTACTGGGCACTGATGAGGTCACACCTTGAGTACTAGGATTCAGTTTGGGATTCTCCCTCCACGAAGGACACTGAGGTGCTGAGGCAGGTCCAGAGAAGGGAAATGAAGTTGGTGAAGGTTCTGGAGAACATGTCTGGTGAGAAGCAGCTGAGGGAACTGGGGTTGCTTACTCTGCAGAAGGAGGCTGATGAAGACCTCATTGCTCTCAGCAGCTCCCTGACATGAGGTTGCAGTGAGGTGGGGTTGGTTTCTGCTCCCGAGTCTCAGGTGATAGAAGGAGAGGAAATGGCCTGAAATTGTGCCAGGAGAGGGTTAGTTTGGAGATGAGGAAAAATTTCTTTGCTGCAAGAGTGGTCAGAGATTGGAACAGGCTGCCCAAGGAGGTGGTGGAGTCACCATCCCTGAAGATGTTCCAGAAACATGGCCATGGCACTTGGGGACATGGTTTAAAGGCCATGGTGGTGTTGGGTTGATGGCTGGACTCTATGGTCTTGGATCTGCTGGCTTCTCCAACAGAAAGGATTCTATGATCTGTGATTAGTTCACAGATGCCAAGACAGTCTGCATTTGAGCTGTTGTACTTTGCAGAGCCACACCCCAGTCACCATGCTCCAGTCTTCACTCAGCAATTTATCTGCTCAAGAAGGGACAGTCTTGGGACTTAATTGTCCTGTCCCTGGCTAAAGCAGGTGTTTGTAGCCTTAACTCTGTCACCCACAATGTCTGAACATACAGAGCCTCCAGCAGCAATAACAGCTCCCAGCAGCCACCCTCCTTTGCTGTGCAAGGCTCAGCTTGCAGGTTACCAGTTTTCCTTCTATTAATTTTCACTCTGAGATCCTGAGAACTATGGAATACAGCCACAAAGTGGATTTACACCAAAACCTCAGCCCAGCCATGTCTGCCCCAGGATTACTTCTATGACTGAAGGCCAAACTTCCTCCTTACTGATCCCTCTCACCTAAAACTGATTCAGGTATTCTGCATTTTCCTTTCTTGCAAGATCCCCTGGCTCCTCTGCAGTCAACTCCAGGATGTTGCTGTCATTTTGCAATGCAATTAACTTCAACAGAAAACAAGCTGGGTCAAAAGAGCTCCACCTCACTAAGGAGAAGAACTTGTGACCTCACCCAGCTGGCGTCTTTCTGAAAGGCCCTTTCCTGTTGAGACAGCAGGATGGGCCAAGCAGAAGATGCACAACTCCTCCTAGTCTGAAGAAGAGCAGCCTGAAGGGAGATCTCATCAATATTTCAAGGGTGGGTGTCAAGAGGATGGGACCAGGCTTTTGTCAGTGGTGTCCAGTGCCAGAACAAGGGGTAATGGGCACAAACTGCAACATCAGAAGTTCCACCTAAAGATGAGGAGGAACTTCTGTAATGTAAGAGTGCTGGAGCAGGCTTCCCAGAGAGGTGGTGGTGGAGTCTCTGAAGACATTTCAACTCTGCCTGGACATGTTTCTGTGTGACATTCTCTATGACTCTGCCCTGGCAGGGGGGTTTGTCTATCTTCAGAGGTCCCACCCGACTCCCACCATTCTGTGAACTCCTCTGCCATGCTTTTAGCAGCAATGGAGCAGCAGTCACAAACTCCAAGCTTTTTGGCTATTTGATTCCTAAGGAATACATTTTAACCAAATTGTTGTAATCCACTCAACAAAGCAGGAAAAGGATACACGAAAGTTCCCTCCTTTTGTCTTGTCTAGACACCAAGTGCTGCTTTAAACTTGGCTGGCTCAGTGAAGATCGAATTTAACCCTGCTGCCAAGGCTGGATCTGTAACAATGAAGCAGCCCTGCCAAAAGGAGGTAATCAAGCACCATAATCAACGAAACTCACCTGAGATGTGACCACCTGCTGCTGTCAGGCTCGGGCATCTGAATCACCCCAGATCAACCCTACCTTGCCCACCTCCATCTGCACAGCTTTCAGATCAGAGCTGTGCCATGGCAAAGGAGGGGGCAGCTAATGGCTGTCTTCTGTAGGACCTGACACAGTGGGCTGAATGTTCTCCTGAAATACCCCCAAAATAAAAGAAGTAGCTCTAAAGGAGAAAATCTTTCCCTCTGGAGTCTGTGCATAGCATTAGAAAACATTTCTAACACATCAAGGCAGTCTTCATTTAACCACAGGCTAAGAAGATCCCCTGCTTGGTATTTCAGCATTTGCTGATACAATGACCTCTGAAGAGTGGTTCTGGTCACAGGTCCATTATCAGAACCTAAATATACCATAGAACTATCTCAGAAATAATTTCCTTTCAGAAATTCCAAGTCTCACATTACAGCATCAGGTTGAAACAGATCATTACATCACTTCTACCTATTTCAGCTGACTGAATCATGACTATTTTAGGACTGTGACTCTAGGCATAACCTGGTATTAAAATAATTTGCTCTGAAGACCCAGGATCAGATCAAGTTAGAACTAAGGAATCCCAGATTCACCCTCAAAGAGGCAAATACCACCACAGTAGGGCATGGACCTGATGGAGCAGGTCCAGAGGAGGGCCACAAAGACAATTCAAGGGCTAAAGTGCTTCTGCTATGAGAACAGGCTGAAGGAGCTGGTGGTGTTCAGCCTGGAAACCTGCAGAAGAGAAGCCTGAAGCAGGCTACAAGAAGGCTGCAAAGGGACTGTTTGCAAAGGCCACAATGACTAGATGAGATACAATGGTTTGAAATGAGAGCAGAGATTTAGATTGGATGTGAGGAATAAGTTCTATATCATGAGGGTGCTGGAACACTGCAACAGGTTGCCCAGGGAGAGAGTTGAGACCCCATCTCTGGAGATCTTCAAGGTCAGGTTGGACAAGGCTCTGAACAACCTGATCTAGCGAAGGACGTCCTTTGGAGGTCCCTTTTCAACCTAAGACAAGCTATGACTGTGATTACAGAAGTAAGTATCAGGAGAGCTGGGCTCCATCTGCAGAGTGTTGGTGTGCAGCTGTCACTACAGCACACCCAAGGATATTTTTACCTTCACTGTTCAGACACCAAACCCTCCACCTTGGATGGATCAAGCAGCCCTGGATAACATCTCCTTGCCCCCTCTGCTTCCCTGTGGTGTCTCACAGGTCTGGCTGGGGATGGGGACTCAAGCTCCAGTTACCTGCTGTGACGCAAGCACAGTGTGTCAGGTCTGCCACAATCGTTCTGGCTGCCCCAGACCCATTAAAACCTTGTGAAGCCACCTGAGAAACCTCTGCACATGAAAGTGACACTTTATTTATCATCCATGCTTGAGGAGAGCAGACTGAGACTAGAAGGAAGAAATTCTTTGCAGCAAGAGTGGGGAGACACTGGAACAGGTTACCCAGGAAGGCTGTGGCTGCCTCCTCCCTCAGGGTGTTCAAGGCCAGGTTGGACATGACCTTGAGCAACTTGGGCTAGTGGGAGGTGTTCCCTGCCCACGGCAGAGGGGTTGGAACTGGATGAGCTTTGAGGTACCTCCCAATCCAACCCATTCTGTGATTCTATGATTTTAAGGCAAGAGAAGCCTGTGCTCTCCTGAGGCACATGCTCCCTCAGGCCTTGCTGCACAGTCCTGACCCCGCTCACCAGAACAAGAAGCTGAAGCTGTTGCAGCTCCAACAGCTCCTCTGCTTTGTGTCTGTTAATGCTGAATATTTTATTGCTCTCCTGGCTTGATTCAGCAGCAGCAGGATGAACAAAGCCAGAGGAGACAAGGACACCGATGCAAGAGGGTTAATGAATATTTCCCAAATACCTGACTTCAGAATATTTTAATTTCTTTTCCTGCAACAAAACATCCCAAGTATTTCATGCTCTGCCCACTCAGCAGTTGGCACACAAGTCCGCTGCCCAATTCTATAATCCCTTTTTGCTTCTAACCAACAGGCTTCAGCTGGTTCTCTACTGGAGAGCACATTTGTGAAGGTATCCTCAAGCCAACAACATCCAACACAGTTAAAGAGAATCCTTCTGCACCATCCAACATTAGATGTGTTGAGAGAAGTTTGAAAAGCATCTTCTGCATGCATTAAAGGAAACAAAATAACTGAAGCTTCTTCACCCACTGCTCAGGAAAAATCACAGAATCAGAGCAGGGATTGGAAGGGACCTCCAGAGATCTTCCAGTCAAACCCCCCTGCCACAGCAGGACCACCCAGGAACACATCCAGGAGGGTTCGCAAAGTGTCCACAGCCTCTCTGGGCAGCCTGCTCCAGGGCTCCAGCACCCTCACCATGAAAAAGTTTTTCCTTGTGTTCTTGTGGCACCTCCTCTGCTCAAGTCTGCACCCATTGCCCCTTGTCCTATCACTGGACATCCCTGAGCAGAGCCTGGATCTGTCCTCCTGACACTGCCCTGCATATCTTGATCAACACAAATGAGGGCAGCTCTCAGACTCCTCTGCTCCAAGCTAAAGAGACTCAGCTCCTTCAGATCTTCCGCAGCAGGGAGATGTTTCACTGCCTTCAGCATCTCTGTGGCTCTGCTAGACTCTCTCAAACTGTTCTCTGAGGTCCTTTTTGAACTGAGGGAACTCAGAACTGGACACAATATTCCAGCTGTGCCCTCATCAGGGCAGAGCAGAACTGCAGGAGAACCCCTCTGGACCTACTCACCACTCCCCTTCTAATCCACCCCAGGCTACCATTGGCCTTCTTGGCCTTCAAGGGCACATTGCTGATGGATCTCTTCAGATGGAGAAGACAAGGGGTGATGTGGACAAGTTACTGCTGGGGAGAGTCCCATTGGACTACAGAAGAAAGTTTCCTTATGAGAACAGTCAGGCATTGGAATCATCTCCCAAGGGAAGCAGCATAGTCCCCTACATTGGTCAGTCTGAAGACTCAGTTGGCAGGGTGCTGAGCCAGCTCATTTCAACTCCACCATCACCTAGAAAGGTTGGACCAGGTGATTCTTGTGGTCCCTTACAACCTGGCATTTTGTGATTCTGTGTAGCATAGATGCTCCTGTGGAGCTCTACTAACGTAACTGATCTAGTTGGAGGTGTTCCTGGTGACTGCAGGGTGGGTGGACAAGCTACTCTTTGAGGATCCCTTCCAACCTGATACAATCTGTGAATGGTGCAGTCAACACAGGGACCACCACAAGCTTGGTGCTGTTGGACTGGCAGAGAATCACCTCTGGCTTAGGAAACTCCAGAGACGGAGCCTGCTGGTGGCCACACAGACACTGTGGGAAACACCACAGGACATCTGAGCCTCCCACCCTTCCCATGTCATCTACTTGTGGCCACTGGGCAAGGCAGCAAGGCCAAGCCACATCATTGCCAGGTTTTCATGTGGTCTGGAACTGGATCACAAGCCATGAGATCCTGAAGCTGAGGGCTGAGCAAATACTTACTCATCAATTCTCAAGCTGTTGCAGTCCTTGTAAGAGCATCACTGCACCTTGCTCTAGGAGCTGGCTGTGGTTGCTTTCTGGAGCACATCATGCTGCCATGGGTTGAAAGCACAGCAATGCACACCACCAGCAACTTCTTATTTCTCACTAAAAACACAAAGCAAGCTCTCCAAAGGTCCTAATCTGAAGGGTTTTTAAACAATGTAGACTTATACCAACACAAAATTATCTTCTTGGAGGGCTTGGGAGTGCTGGGAGGTTCAATGCTAAGCACCGGGTGCTGCCAGACTAGAGCCAGACCTGTTCTAGGCTGATCCCCAGCAGTGTGGGCAGCAGGGGCAAGGAGGGGATTCTGTCCCTCTGCTGTGCTCTGCTGAGACCCTCCCCTGCAATGTTGGGCCAGCTCTGGAGTTCTCAGCACAGCAGAGACAGGAACCCGTTGAAGTGGGGCCAGAGGAGGCCACAAAAAAAATCAGATCCCAGAGCTGCACAAGGCTGTGTGAGCCTCCCCCAAAGGGTGCAGGAGAGGCAGAAATGTGCAGAGCCCAGAACCTTTGCTGATCCTGCTGAACCTGAGAGGAAGTGTTGAAGGGGTGACTGCTGGCTCTTCGCTTGCTTGGATCTTGGATGGAAACAACACTGTGCAGAATCATGAAGCAGGGTCATAAAGGGTGGAAAACACCTATAAGATGCTGAGTCCAACTCTTACCCCAGCACTGCCAGGTCACCACCAAACCATAGCACTCAGCGCCACATCTCCATGGCTTTGAAAACCCTCCAGGGATAGGGACTCCAATACTGCCCTGGGCATCTGAGGCCAGGGCTTGGCAACTCTTTTGGTGAATAAATTGTTCCTCATGTCCAACCTAAACCACCCCTGGGGCAACTTGAGGCCATTTCTTCTTGTCCTATGACTTGTTCCTTTGGAGAAGAGACCAACTCTCACCTGGCTCCAGCCTCCTTTCAGGGACTTTTAGAGGGCCAGAAGGCCTTCCCTCAGCTTCCTTTTCTCCAGGCTGAACACCTCCAGCTCCCTCAGCTTCTCCTCACCAGCCCCATTCTCCAGATACTTCACCAACTTTGCTGCTCTTCTCTGGGCCCACTGCAGCCCCTCAATGTCCTTCTTGGAGCGAGAGAACCATTTCACAAAGTTCTGCACTTTGCAGCCCACCCAGTAGTGCAGAAGTGGTCAGGAGTTAATGACCAGTTTAGGCTGCTGCAGATGCCAGCTCCAGTCAATGCAGAGCTCCTGTGCCAAGCTCCTGACACAGCTGTTTGGGTAACTCCTTCTCCCTGCCAGCAACATCCCAGTACTCACACGCATTTGATTTCCATCAGTTCCTGACAGTTCCATGAAGTCCCAAAGCCTGCCCACAGCCAGGAAAAGAGAGATCTTCCTAATTCAATCTACTCAGGCATTTTGAACCTGCCATTGAATTAATCTCCATCCAGAAAGATCTACATCAATTTTCTAATTAAAGAGCCCTCCAACTTCATTAGGAGGTAAACAGGAAATGTTTCAGATAACCATTTATAAACACTAGCAGCAGATTCGGCTTTGCTTTTCGTGACCACTCAGCTGTGGACAAACAGAAACCTAAGAGACCAAGCAGAGCAGATTCTGCCTCTGCTCTGATGAGACCCCACCTCCAGTACTGCTTCCAGTTCTGGTGTCCCTGGCATAGGGAGGAGACAGAGCTGTTGGAGACAGTCCAGAGAAGGGCCACAAAGATGATTCAAGGGCTAAAGCACCTCTGCTATGAGAATAGGCTGAAGGAGTTGGGGTTGTTCAGACTGGGGAAGAGAAGGCTCCAGGCAGACCTCAGAGCAGCCTCCCTGTACCTGAAGTGGGCTACAAGAAGGCTGCAAAGGGACTGCTTGTAAAGGTCTGCAGTGACAGGACAAGGGGCAACTGCTTGAAATGAGAGAAGAGCAAAATTAGATTGGACGTGAGGAACAAGTTCTGCACATGAGGGTGCTGGAACACTGCAATAGGTTGCCCAGGGAGAGAGTTGAGACCCCATCCCTGGAGACTTTCAAGGTGAATCTGGACAAGGCTCTGAGGAACCTGCTGTATTGGAGGATGTCCCTGCTGGCTGCAGGGGGTTGGACTGATGCCCTTTGGAGGTGTCTTCCAACCCAAGCCATTCCATGATTCTCTGAATTATGTTACAGTAACACCAATTCCTACTCACAACTTACAGCCTGCCAAGTGGCTCTAAGAAATCCTAAATATAGTTCAGCAGAGCAGCTTCCATGCAGGGCAGGAGCTATTAAAAGCTAAATTCAACCACTCCTGTGGAGTCAGTCACAGACAGGGCCGAGAAAATGCTATTTGTGTACAAGAATTTTTATTTAAACACGGAGAACTAGTGAAGAAGCTATAGGAAGTTAGCTTCTTGCATTAAATAAAAAAAAAAAAAAGGGGGCTTTAAAGTGGTTTGTGGTCTCTTGCAGATTTCTAATTAGTCAGCTCTGCCTGTCCCTGGTTTAAATTACTGCGACAGCCCAAGGGCAGATAGAGTATCTCTGCTAGCATAGACAGAAAGGAGATCCACCCAGTTATCCATCTTGATCTTACAGGCCTTCACCAGACCCAAGCCTTCCAGAGCAGTTGGCTAGAACTATTTTTAATCTGTGTGGACCTCTGCTGCTTGCCCCTAAAAGATGAAAGAAGAAAAGGATGGAGCAGCACTCCTAGCTGTGTCCCCAGAAGCCTACCTGGTGTAGAACTGTTGGACAGTAATGAGTCTCATTAATTATGTGCCTGTGTTCTGTAAACAGCCTGACCCCAGCTCCTCTGTGGGTTCATTCCTCACATGAATTACTCAGCTGTGTACTTCAAAATGCTTATTAGTGGAGCATCTGAAAGCCTTGAATGCCCATACCTCTGAAGGTTTATGTTCATTAGAGATGACTGCGGCTCTACAGCAGAACACTGCCCCAACTTCTCATCACAATCTGTCTCCCTTTGTGATTTACAAAGGCTGGAAGATGAGCACTCATCAGGGGAATTACCTTGTTGACATCATACACAACAAACCTTTGAGTTTCTGAGCCTAACACACAGCTGGTCTGCTAGAACAAGGATCTGCTTCAGGAGCAGCCCAAGGAAAGGCACAAACACAGGGGAAGGTAGCTCCTCGCCTCCTCAAATCCATCAGCCAGCACCTACTAAAACATTTGCAAGTCTGCAGGTGACACAAAGCTGAGTGGTAAGACTGGGAAGACCGAAGGAGTGGATGGGTGCCATCCAGAGGGACCTGGACAGCTGGGAGAGGTGGGCTGAGGAGTCTCATAAGGTTCAATCAGGCAAAGTGCAAAGTCCTGCACCTAGGCTGGGGCAACCCTTGATATCAACGCAGGCTGGGAGTGATGAGATTGAGAGAAGCCCTGCAGAAAAGGACCTGGGAGTGCTGGTGGGTGAGAGGCTGGGCAAGAGACAGTAATAGGCACTTGCAGCCCAGAAGGCCAATGGTAACCTGGGCTGCATCAAAAGCAGTGTGGCCAGAGATAGTGAGAGGGGATTCTGCCACTCTGGTCTGGTGGGACCTCACCTGCAGGCTGCATCCAGCTATGGGGCCCTCAGCACAGGAAGGTCACAAAGATGATCACAGGGCTGGACAACCTCTGCTATGAGGACAGGCTGAGGGAGCTGGTGTTGTTCAGCCTGAGGAAGAGAAGGCTCCAGGCAGACCTCAGAGCAGCCTCCCTGGGGGGCTACAAGAAGGCTGCAAAGGGACTGTTTGCAGAGGCCTGCAGTGACAGGACAAGGGACAATGGTTTGAAGAGCAGATTCAAATTGGATGTGAGGAACAAATACTGCACCATGAGGGTGTTGGAACACTGCAACAAATCGCCCAGGGAGGTAGTTGAGGCCCCATCCATGGAGACATTCAAGGTCAGGCTTGACAAGGCTTCAAGAAACCTGCTTTAGTAGAGGATGCCTCTGCTGACTGCAGAGGAGCTGGACTGGATGCCCTTTGAAGGTCCCTTCCAGTCCAAATCATTCTCTGATCCCATGACTCCCATTTCACAAGGCTCTGTAATCAGATGAAGCACAGACATTTTACATGTGGAACAGAGCTGTTCTGGGTGAGGATGAGTTCTGTTCCTCCAAACTCATGAAGATTTAAAGGAATCAACAGCTCTTTTCCATTAAAAGCAGCCACTGCACATGGCCTCCAAAGAAGCACAGGCCACTGAAAACCATCAAGCTCAGAATGAAGGTTCTTGTCTTCTCCACTCCTCTCTCCTCTTCAATCTTAGCTAAGACGTTCAAGCCATTTCCAGCAGTTCATGCTGCAGTTTGGATGTGGCTCCAACTCAAGCCAGACCCAAGGTGGTTATTTTATGTGATTAGCTGTGTGTGTGTCATGGTCAAGACACCAGTTTATTTTCCTGCATAACTTCAGCTCATGTGTAGCTAATGATTTCCTGGTGAGCCCTCCTTCTGCAGCCCTGCTTCTGGAGAATGATCTCTGACCAGATGTGAGATCCTTTACCACGACATGAGAACCACCACAGGCTGAGACTTGTGGCTCATTCCTCCAGCTCTGACTGCCCTGAGAGAGTTCTGATGCCACTTCCCAAGGAGAGGTTGGCTCAGGCACTGACACCAGCTAACAAACCAGAGGCAGCGGTGCTAGAATAGCCAGTTTTCAGGGAAAGGCAGAAGATATTGGTTCACTTCTTCCTTTTCTCCAGATTTATGCAGACAAGTAATTGATATTTTATGGGTTGAGCACAGCTTTGTTGTTTGCCTCAGCAGAAATCCTTGGAGACCTGCTCCACTTCCAACAAATCTGTCAAACATACTTGGGGACAGACTGAACACTTGTCTTGTTGAAGGCATCTAACAACATCCACAGGATAATTGCTGCAAAATATTTAACTCATCTGTTAATTACTGTGGCATCCTGTTCCACTCAGTTAATCCCCTCTTTAATTAGTTTCCTACGTACATGTAATCATTCTCTATAACACTGCCCCTGCAGACTCACAGGCTGCTCAGAAGTGCCATTCCTCTGCTTGAAGGAAGGTGAGGATGCCAACCTTTGGGAACTGATGTAAGCAAGGCAGCATCACTCATTTGAGGGCCACAAAGATGACTCAAGGGCTGGAGCAGTTCTGCTATGAAAGTAGATTGAGAGAGTTGGAATTGCTCAGCCTGGAAGAGAGAAGACTCTGAAAAGACCTCAGAGTAGCCTTCCAGGATTTGAAAAGGGCTCCAGGAGAGCTGGAGAGGGACTTTCAACAAATGCTTGGAGTGCCAAGGCAAGAAATAATGGCACTGAACTGGAAGAATCTGGCTTGAGACTGGGCATTAGGAAGAAATTCTTCCCTGCGAGAGTGATAGGGTACAGGCTGCCCAGAGAAGTCTGGAGGCTCCAAGCTTAGGATTGTTTAAAGCCAGGTTGGATGGGACCCTGAGTAACCTGATTTAGTAGGTGGTGTCCCTGCCAATGTGTCCCTGTTCTGTGAAGGGAGAAGAATTGCCAGGGGACCTTGCTTGGTCCTAACCATGCACCTCTTTAGCTATAACATTGCTGGGGCCTCACAAGAGCTCCTCAGGTCAGTTAAAAAAACCAAACCAACCAGAAACATCCAGAATCAGTTTATGTTGCTATAGATTAACTTGAGCATTTTAGAATAACTTAAATGTCTCCATTCTTCTCTCCAGTCTTTTAGTGCAACTCAGATTAAAATACTAACCACAAAAATAATGGGTTTTAGGGAAAGTGAATTCGGGGGGTGGGGAGAAAGAGAAGCAAGGATGGGAGGGAGAAATGAGCAATAAAAATGAAACAATTACAGGCACTTGTCTGCATTCAGATGAAACTGAGCTTTACTGCTCCAGACCCAGGCTGAGGGCACCAGACAACCACCTGGTGAAGCATGAGCAATGCTGGAGCCCAGACAACCACACCCCAAGAATCTCAGCTGTGAAACAACCGAGGGCCACAAGCTTCCACCAGGCTTCAGCTGCGCTTAGCCAAAGGTCATCCCCCAACCTTCCAGCCCACACACCACTACAAACAGCTCTCCAGATTTAATTCCTGTTTCCCCCTTGAAGCAGAAAGCAGGCCAGGATGTTTATCCTGCTCAGCACAACACAGATTTATTTGAAATTCCACCTGGGATTTGGGAGCTGTGGGCTCAAAGCATGCAAAAAATGGGCATATGCCAATAATCAGCCCAGCAACGTGTAAAAGCAACATTAATTTATAGGAAATGGGAATGAAAGGATTGGTTTGGAATGTGAAATGGGAATGAAAGGAGGATTGGTTTGGAATGATTTGGAAGTTGCCTCTCTCTTAAAGCAGCACAAACACCCCATTAAAAACCTACTTAACCATTATGAGCTGCCACACTTGGCCTGCTTTATATGTGTGTGTAAGCCCCAAGAAAATAATCAGTGAGTTAAGTGAGTTCTTGGGGTAGAGGCCGTGAAGGTCTAACCTCAGCTGACAGGAAAGCTCATGCTTTCAGTACAAGCACATACTTTCAGATCAGCTTTTCACTGAACGGAGTTTCGGGATGGTGGTGGTGGTGGTGGTGAGAACAGCATAGCAGAAAAGCAGTAAAGGGGCATTTGCACGTTTAGCACAGAGGAGCTGCAGGCAGGGACTTCCCTGTCTGGGCACTGATTGCTTTCCACAAAAATCAAGCTGAGGAACTTTAAATTCTACAGAATTTGGTGGCAATCAACACCTACAAGGCTACTGTTACGCTTCTAAACGTTATCATAGAGGACACGCTTTCTGAAGTCAAAAAAGAGAGAGAAACAGATCAAACAGCTCAATATTAAAACGTTCAGAAAGGAAACGAAAGTCGCAAAACCCCAGAGAGGAAGCGCAAAATGCAAACAGCTGTGTGGGGCCCGAAAAGGCCAAGGCGACCCTCTGACGAGCCACCCTCAGCTGAGGGCATCGCACAGTCCCGCGGGGACTTCACTGTCTGACCCTGCTCCTTAAGCACGACGGAGACCTCGAACAGACCTCAGACATAGACCAGCGCACCCAGAGCTCCGGAAAAGGGAGGTTTCAGTGACATCCCCTCCACCAGCACCCCTCGGGCTCTGCTGAATTCGGTGAAGAAGGGAACCCCGGGGCTGATGACACCTACGAACGGATCGGCCGGAGACCGACGCTGGGTTCACAGTAGCCCAGGGCTCGCTCCCAGCTTCAAAACCGAGAACGGGAACCGTCTTGTTGCTTTTATTTGTTAATATCCGACCAACACTGGCCCTGCCGTCTCTCCTCTGTCCCGCCAACCGCTCTCAGACCTGACAAAAGTTTTTCCTCCCTCAAAGGCCTCGCTCGGGAGAGTCGAGGGCAAGCTCGCCGTGCCCGCTCCCCACCTCAGAGCCCGGCCGTGATTGCCGACGGCCTCCGCCCGGTCCCCGCTCGCAGCTTCGCAAAGCGAAGCGGAACGGAGCCGCCGCCCGAGCCCCAACGGGGCCCGGTCAGGCAAGGCCGCTCGACCCCGGCCCCGCCACCCACCTGCCGACGGTCTGGTTGGCCAGCTGCTTCATCCGGTTAAACTGCTTCTTCATGGCGGTGGCCGCTCCCCCGGCCTCCCGCCGGGCTCCCGCTTCTCCACCGCCGCCACCACCACCAGCCTGCCGCCCCGGCCCGGCCTCCCGCCACCGCCTCCCTCCTCGCAGCCCCGCCCACACCGGAACACGCAGCCGCTTCCGGCCCCATCCACACCATCACGTGCTCATGGCGACAGCCGGCCCCCGGAACAGGTGGGGCCACCGGGACTACGGATGTCCCGCCTAGGGCCTGGATGTCTGCGACTCGCAGCACGGGGAGGTGGATGTCGGGATCACGGGGCGCTACTGCTGCTGCAGGAGCGGTAGCTAGGCCGGGATCGGCGCGTGAGAAAAGCCTTAGAATCCCCTCCCCGTCCCTCAGACTCCGCAGCCTCATCACCGAGCATTCTCCCGTAACTACTAGCCCCAGCGGCCCTTACGGCATGGCGTATTTCCCGGGCGGAGTTACGCAGCCTACACTCTCTCATTGGTCGCGACGAGAATGGACGAAGCCGCGGGCCAATGGCTGCCGAACTACGGCGGGCCGCCTTGCGATGGACGCCCAATGAGGGGCCGCGGGGGGTGGGCTGCAGAGGCGGTGGCGGCAGCGGCGGGCGGCAGAGCCTCGCAGGTTTCCCGGGCTCGGCTTTCACGCCCTCCATGGCGACTGCCGCCCGCGACCCCATCTCCGCTGCTGGCCTCGATGAGGCGGATGAGGCGGTCCGGGGTACCTGCGAGGACGCATCTGTCTGCAAAGGGTAGCGGCCTTTGAGGAGGCGGGGAGCGGTAGGGTGGGGTGGACTGGGCCCCTCTGGTGTTCCCCGGCATGGAGCCCTGGCCCTGGAGCAGTGCTAGCTGGGGCGAGGGGAGGCAGGGTGGGTGGGGAGGCTGCGAGGTACGGACCGGGTCCCGGGAAGCTCGACTGGAGGAGAGGGGAGAGAGCCACTTCTCGCGGGTGCTGCCCCGCGGAAAAGCGCTGCCGTGCCCGGCACTGCTGGTGCCTTTTGTCTGCACTGAGACCGGGAGCTGCGAAGGCCGGCTGGCCCGGGAAGCACACAGAGTTGTGCAGGAGGAGAGTATGCGAGAAGAAACTTCGAACCCTGGTCAGAGTTCCCCGTGGAGAGGGCGGGTGTTTGGTCTGAGGGTACTCTTCATTTGGACCCGCAGCCTGAGCCCTCAGATTGGCCGGAAAGTTTCCAGCTTCTCTGTTCAATATCTGGCCAGCTTTCAGATGAAAGTTTCCTGATCGAACAGCATGCAGTGATAGCCGGGATTGGAAACTAGTGAAATTTGATGTCTTAGGAAAACAATTATAAATTGATATGATTCAAAATTCTTCCCTCGATCTCCTCCAAAGGATGGGTGCTGAGTTTCATTGCCCTGTTGTGCATGGCTGTGAATTTTACTTGTGTTACTCCTTTTTGTGCTCTCCTTTTGCTATTCATGTGGCAGCAAACTGATGGGTGACTGAGCTTGCTTTTGAGAGTTTACAAATCCATTGTAAAACCAGTAAGTTCTGTTGACTGTGTTAAAGCGAGCTCCAGAATAAGTGCAAAGATGTGCAGGGTGATGTGTGGTGTGATGCTTGGTGTGCTGTCTGGGGAACTTCAGACAGAATTCTTCTGTTTGCTGGGTCCTCAAGGAGAAAACGTTTGAGATTAAGGTATTCCAGAACTCCATCATAGAGTGCAGAGGCCATTAAAAAGGTGCTTGTTTAATATGGCAAGAACCACCTTTTTTATTTACTAGGCCATCTGTAACTTCTCTAATGAAATCGTTCCACACACTCAATAGGGTTTTTAAGTGTTGTCTGTATGTGTATACCAGGTTAGAGAGAGCCCTTCTCAGCTGTGGGGCTTTTGGACTAAATCCTGGTGGCCCTAGATCACAATTCTCTTTTTTTCCCTATCCTGGACAGGTTTGCTGTAAGTGTGGGCTACTGGAAGGACCCTTACATCCAGTATTTTGTGAGACAAGCCAAAGAAAGAAAAGCACCTGAAATTAACAGAGGCAAGTTGGCATGTGAACTAGGACAGTGCTAAAGGGTTCTTAATGGGTCTTGAAGAGCATCTGACACATTCCATAACCTGAGCAGTATGGAACGTAGGAAAGGTGTAAAAGAATCAAAGAAGATTTCACAGAATCCCAGCGTGGTGGGGGTTGGAAGAGACCTCTGGAGATCATCGAGTCCAATACTTCTGCTCAAGCAGGGGCACCCACAGCAGCTTGCCCAGCATCACAGTGGCCAGGTGGGGTTGGAAGGTCTCCAGAGGAGACTCCACAACCTCTCTGGGCATCCTGCTTCAGGGCTCCAGCACCTTCACACCAAAGAAGTTTCTCTTCCTGTTCAGATGGAACCTCATTTCTGGTTTCTGCCCGCTGTCCCTTGTCCTGTTACTGGGCACCACTGACAAGAGTCTGGCCCCATCCTCTTGTCCTCCAGCCTTTACCTTGCTGAGCATTGATCAAATCTTCTCTCAGACTGCTCTTCTGCAGGCTGAAAAAAAACCAAGTCTCTCAGCTTTTCTTCACAAGAGAGGTGTTCCAGTCCCCTCATCATCTTTGTAGCCCTTTGCTATATGTTTTTCAGCAAGTCCCCCTGCTTCTTGAACTGGGGAGCCCAGAACTGGACCAAATACTTCAGCTGTGACCTCACCAGGGCAGAGCAGAGGAGGCTTTGACCTGCTGGCCACACTCTTTTACTGACTTCTTCAAAGTAGTAATTCCATCTTGTGTCTAATCTTTCACATGCTGTTCTTTAAATCAAAACTCTGATCCTTTCCTTCCTGCATGCTGAATGCAATGTCTGTACTTGCAGTAATCTCTACAAAGCAATCAGAAATGTTGCTTTGACCCGGGACAGCAGGGTGCAGCAGCTCTGTTCTCTGTGGAGATGTGCACACACACACCAGCTAGAGTTACTGTGCTTGGCTGGAGGTCAGACTTTGATCTACCCCAAAAAACCTCTTTAATCAGTGGATCACATTTTGTTAGTGTTCTGGTTTTGCTGGGACAGAATCCTAGCTGTGAGCTGCAGCAATGCGGAGTCAAGACAGGGCAGGTGCCCCAGGCTGACTGTAAGTGAGTCCCATCCCATAAATAGGGGGAATTTGTTGAGGGTAGAGAATTCTTCTTATAGAATCATAGAATAGTAAGGTTGGAAGAGACCTCAAGGATCATCTAGTTCCAACCCCCTGCCATAGGCAGGGACACCTCCCACTAGTACAGGTTACTCAAGGCCTCATCCAAACTGGCTTTGAACACCTCCAGGGAGGGAGCAGCCACAACCTCCCTGGACAACCTGTTCCAGTGCCTCACCACCCTCACTGGAAAGAACTTCCTCCTAACATCCAGTCTAAATCTTCCCTCTGCCAGTTTAAAGCCATTGCCCCTTGTCCTGTCATAGCAAGATCTTGTCAATAGTCCCTCCTCAGCCTTCTTGNTTCTTGGAGCCTGTTGCTCTTGCTCTGGCTTTTGCTCTTGTAATGGAATCATAGAATTGTTGAGGATGGAAGAGATCTTGGAGCTCATCAGGTGCAGCCACTGGCCTAGAGCTCGCAATCCCACCACACCTGCTAAACTGCCACCACTGAACCACATCCCTCAGCACCACATCCACACCTCTTCTAAATACCTCTCACTCACCTGCTCCTGAGGATGCTTTCCCATTCAGGGTGCCCAGTGTGTGTTTATTGGGTTGAGTACTCAGTGTACTTTACTCTGGGATTAGTTTTGCTATTCCATTAAATTTGTTTTTATTTCAGCCCTTGCATCTCCTCTCCTTTTCTGCTGGTGAGGCCTCATCACTATATGCTGTAGCACACCATGCTGTAGTTTAGCTCCAGATAAGATCTAATTGCAGGCAGTAAAATCCCTCTCCCCCAACCCAATAAACCCTTAATACTTGTAAAAAGTAAATTATTCTTCCTAAGAGACACAATTTTTTAAATAGACAGGCCTTACAGCTACCTAAAAATCTGAGCATTAAGCATCAAATGTTACATGGAAATAATACTTAAAGGCAAACTTGTTATTGGCAGGCTACTATGCTCGTGTTCATGGAGTCAGTTACCTGATCAAGGCTTTTCTAAAGAAGACAGAATGCAACTGTCAGATTGTCAATCTTGGTGCTGGCATGGACACCCTGTTCTGGAGGTTAAAGGTAAGGAGGGCTGAAGGGAGCTAACTGAAAACAAAGATGTGGATGTTTGAAGCACCCCTTGGTGAAGGTGTGCCTGAGGTTGCCCTGCCTCAGTCCTCAGCTTGCTTAGGATGAGTTTAAGCACCTGAAAGCTCAGTGAAGGAGGGGCTGTGCTTTCACTGCCTTGCCATCCCCCCCCAAATATGTGACATGCAGCATTTAGATTTAGAATCATAGAATTGCTTGTTGGAAAAGGTCTTTAGGTTTGAGTCCAGTCATTCTCCAACTCTACCAAGACTGGTGCTAACCCATGTCCCTCAGCACCATGTCTTTGCCTCTTTGAAACAGCTCCAGGGATGTGGATTCCACCTCTCTGGGGAGCTTGTTGTAGTGTTTGAGAACCCTTTCCATCAAGAAGTTTCTTCTGATGTCCAACCTAAACCTCTCCAGTTGCAGTTTGAGGCCATTTCCTCTCCTCTGTCACTTGTTACTAGTGAGAAGAGACTGACCCCAGCCTGGCTTCAATACTTGTCTTACATGAAGCTGATCTCTGGAGGACTTCAGGAGCCTGAACTCCTTGTTTTGCTTTTCTCTTTAAGCCTTAAGATTTCTTTATTAAATCCTATTTTAAAATGTGAATAAAGTACCAAAGTACAGGGTGGTAGAGGCTGACTTGACAGATAAATTCACATTCTCCTGAGTAAATTTATCTGTGTGTCTGCTTTCACGTGTGGGTACAGATTCAGGTCCTTCAGGTGTTACATGATAGCAGCATTGTGAACACATCTCTACCTCACTTTGTCTTCTCATTAACATTTGCCTTTGTAGATTTGGTTTCAGGAAGAATCACAGAATGTGATTGGAAGGGAAGGTTGGAAGGGAACTGCAGAGATCTTCCAGTCCAACCCCTCTGCCAGAGCAGGATCACCCAGGGCAGGTCACACAGGAACACGTCCAGGAGGGTTTGGAAAGTGTCCAGAGAAGGAGACTCCACAGCCTCTCTGGGCAGCCTGCTCCAGGGCTCCGTCATCCTCACCATGAAAAAGTGTTTCCTTGTGTTTCTGTGGCACCTTCTCTGCTCCAACCTGCACCCATTGCCCCTTGTCCTGTCACTGGACATCACTGAGCAGAGCCTGGATCTGTCCTCCTGCTACTGCCCTGCATATCTTGATCAGCATGACGGAGGGCAGCCCTCAGTCTCCTCTGCTCCAAGCTAAAGAGACTCAGCTCCCTCAGCCTGTCCTCATCAGGGAGATGTTTCGCTGCCTTCAGCTTCTTTGTGGCTCTGTGCTGGACTCTCTCAAGCAGTTCCCTGATGTGCCCTCACCAGGACAGAGCAGAGGGAGGGGAGAACCTCTCTGGACCTACTCACCACTCCCTTTCTAATCCACTGCAGGCTGCCATTTGCCTTCTTGTCCACAAGGGCACACTGCTGGCTTATGGGCATCCTGTAGTTCACCACGACCTCCGGGTCCTTTTACCCACAGCTGCTCTCCCAACAGGTCAGCCCCAAACCTATGCTATTCAGTGCATTTCAGTCAGTTGAAGGGGGAAAAAAAAGAAGGAATATTTTGTGAGCTGTGAAGCTTTTCTCTTCCCTGCAATCCTGTGGCAACTATCAATGCACAGTTCTAGTAACTGCCCTGTCACAGTGAGTTAAGAAGCTTAATGGGGTCTGTCATTCAGTTTCTTTCTTCTTGTAAAGACCAGATATGGTACAAATAACATAGAGAGCTTCAGATCAACTTAACCAAGAGCTTCAGTCTTCTGATTCAGAAGGAATTCTTAACTGTGCAGAGCTTGAGCAGCTTGAATGAGCAGCACATAACTGTCACAAAAGGATTGCTGCAGCAGGAGGGACTTGATACAGCTCAGGGTGTCAGATATTAATATCAACAAGGCAGGGAAGTTGGAACTAGATGATCTTTAAGGTCCCTTTTCAGCCCAAACCCTTCCATGAGTCTAAAGTAAAGAGATTTTCTCTGCTCTTGTTGTCAGGGGACACTGGCTGCTTGTAAGGCTGGCTCTGGGTTTGAGGACAAGCTGTAGAATGTGGTCTCCTGGGTAAACTTGCACATCTCAACTGGGTTCACTTTTGTGCTCCTCTCTCCAAGAAGGACATTGAGGGGCTGGAGCAGGTCCAGAGAAGGGCAACAAAGCTGGTGAAGGATCTGGAGAACAGGGCTGGTGAAGAGAAGCTGAGGGAACTGGAGTTATTTGGTCTGTAGGAGACTGAGGGGAAACCTGGCTCTCTACAACTCCATAAAAGGAGTTGGAGCCAGACTGAGGTTGATCTCTTCTCCCAGGTAAAAAGCAATAGCATAAGAGGTAATGGCTTCAGGTTGCCCCAAGGGAGGTTTAGGTTGGACATGAGGAATGATTTCTTCACCTTGAGGGCTGTCAAGGCCTGGCCGAGGCTTCCCAGGGCAGTGGTGGAGTGTTTGTCTCTGGAGGGCTTTCAAAGCCATACAGATGTGGTGCTGAGGGCCATGGTCTGGTGGTTGGACTGGATCTCAAAGGTCTCTTCCAACCCAAACCATTCTGTTTCTATGAAATGTCCTCAGTTCCTTTCAGAGAAGGTGACACTGAAGATGTGTGGGAAATGTCATCAGTTTCCTGTTGTGCTCCCTTAGATCCTGATTATTTGTGAGTGATGTAGTGCCTTGGTTGCTGCATCACATAAACTGTGAGACCATTTCTTCATACTTAAAGGACATTCTCATGTCTCACAGATGGATTTGTTGGTTTGGGTTTTATTGAAGCTGTAGGACTCTTCATGATAGCACTGTTACAAACACCAGTGGGAACTAAAATCAACACTTGAGAACTTAAGGTTCTGTCTTCTTGTCATGTGCATGTGAAACTTGAATGTCCCTAATTCTAGGGCCTTTCTCCAATTCTCAGGATGAAAATCTTCTCCCTAAGAAATATTTTGAAGTGGATTTTCCAATGATAGTTGCACGAAAAATCCATCACATCAAGTAAGTAAAATGCTTGTGTCTAACTGTGGGCAACTGGGTGGAACTGAGCAACATGTCCTGAAGTGGAAGCTGCAGTTATCTCCTCTCTTTTCTGAGAAGCTTTCCTTGCTCTGAGGCTTGGAATAAAGGGTTTGTTATGTAGACAAGTTGTACACAGAATTCTGGAGCTGTTTGGGTTGGAAGTGACCTCCAGAGGCCATCCAGTCCAACCCTCCTGCAGTCAGCAGGGACATCCTCCATTAGAGCAGGTTGCTCAGAGCCTTGTCCAGCCTCACCTTGAAGATCACCTGGAGTGGGCCTTTGCAGATGAGAGGTGATTCTGCCCCTCTGCTTTGCTCTGCTGAGACCTCACCTGCAGTGCTGTGTCCAGCTCAATACAGGAAGGACATGGACCTGATAGAACAGGTCCAGAGGAGGCCATGAAGGTGATTAGGGGGCTGGAGAACCTCTCCTATGAGGACAGGCTGAGAGAGTCGGGGCTGTTTAGCCTGGAGGAGGAACTCCAGGGAGACCTTAGAGCAGCCTNAATACAGGAAGGACATGGACCTGATAGAACAGGTCCAGAGGAGGCCATGAAGGTGATTAGGGGGCTGGAGAACCTCTCCTATGAGGACAGGCTGAGAGAGTCGGGGCTGTTTAGCCTGGAGGAGGAACTCCAGGGAGACCTTAGAGCAGCCTTCCAGTACCTGAAGGGAGCTACAGGAGAGCTGAGTAGGGACTTCTGGCAAGGGCTTGGAGTGACAGGATCAGGGACAATGGCTTTGAGCTGGAAGAGAGGAGATTGAGACTGAAGATGAGGTAGAAATTCTTGCCAGTGAAGGTGATGAGACACTGGAACAGTTTGCCCAGGTAGGTTGTGGATGTCCTCTCCCTGGAGGTGTTGAAGGCCAGGTTGGCTGTGGGGCAGGCTGAGGGAGCTGGGGTTGGTCAGCCTGGAGAAGAGAAGGCTCTGGGAAGACCTTCTCTGCTGTTCCAACTGCAGAAGCTGATAACGTGGGAGCCGTAGGGAGGCAATCAGGAAGCCCCCCAATGATTAGAGGCCAGTATGTTTTCTCTTCCCACAGAAGCCAGTAATAAATCCAGTTGGAGAGGTAGGGCAGCTGGTACTGTGCATGAATATCCTGTTGGAATGTCTGCATTGAGGTTTCTGGAGGATGTTTGGAAAGAATGTCTGGATACCTCTTCAAAGATCACCTCCAGACTGAAGAGTCCTGAGGTGTGAAACTCAACTGCAGCTCCCAAGCCTACCTTGCAAAGGTTTTGGTTTCCAGTAGAGGGCAGAGGAATTCTCTGCTCTGTTTTTGCCTCACTCACACATCTATGTGTTAAATGAAATGTAAGCACACTGCTAAAGGAGCTCAGCTGCTCAGAGATGCTTCTTCCTTCTTCCCACAGATCCAAACCTCCCCTGTCAAAACCAATTATGGAATCCCATTCAGGGGACTCTCTTCTAATAGGTGAGTCATCTGCAGAAGCAGCCAGCAATGTACTGCAGCACTTTTAAAACTTTTCTGATCATTTTGTTCTGCTATGTGGGCAGGCTTTTAATGTTTGAAATGCTGTTTGGACAGAGAATTGAGAGGGAAAAGAGGCTTTTTTGGTGTTTTGTTTTTTTTTTCCCCCTTCTTCTCTTACAGACTCCTGCCCATTTGTTCTGTGTCATGTTAGAAATGTCTTCTCCTGAAGTGATTTTATTCTGCCAGAAAGTTGTTGGGATTTTTTTTTTCCTCTTACAGAAAAGGGAGAATGCTGCTGATAGTCAGCTGCACTGGATTCAGGTGTCTATGGAGGCTCTTGTTAGGAGCACAACAGAATCACAGAGTCACAGAACGGTAGGGATTGGAAGCATCCTCCAGAGATCCTCCAGTCCAACTGCCCCTGCCAGCGCAGGATTGCCTAGGGCAGGTCACATGCTTGGCTGCTCAAGGCTTCATTCAACCTGGCCTTGAACTCCCCCAGGGAGGAGACATCCACAACCTCCCTGGGCAGCCTATTCCAGAGTCTCACCATCCTCATACTGAAGAACTTCTTCCTCAGATCCAGTCTAACCCTGTTCTCCCTCAGATTCAAACCATTCCCCCTTGTCCTGTCTCCAGACACCCTCATGAAATGTCTCTCTGCAGTCTTCCTGTATTCTCCCTTCAGGTTTTGAAAGGCAGCTCTAAGGTCCCCCTGGAGTCTTCTCCAGGCTGAACAACTCCAGCTCCCTCACCCTGTCCTTACAGCAGAGGTGCTCCAGCCCTTGGATCACCTTTGTGGCCTCCTCTGGACTCACTCCATCAGCTCTGTGTCCTCCTTATGCTGGGGACCCCAGAACTGGATACAGTGTCTTGGTCTGAGGTGTCATTTAAGTGACAGAACTCTCCACTGTGCATTTAGAGCTCAGAAGATGACAGCCCCATCTCAGCAAAAGGGCTCCTGAGTGCTGCTGCTGTGTTTCAGCTGGGAGACCTTCTAGCAGACCTCCTGTGCACCCTGGGATGTGCTGCAGAAGCACTGTCAGCAGCATCAGTGTCAGGTCAGTCAGGGGGGTTTGGGTGTTGCTGAACAGCTGTAGGCACCTCTGGTGCAGCCAAATAGCTGCAGGGGTAGCCGGTTGCAGCAGTGTCTTGTAATCAAAACTGCTAATTGGCAAGTCAGAGCAGTCAATAGCAATTAAGATATTGCTGGGTGAAGGTGCTGGGCTGCCTTGTTCCTCTGAAGCTCTTTCTCTTCTTCCTAAGTGCAGGAAGTTTTGCTGTGACCAGGCTGGTGTCAGCTCTGCTCCACTGAGATCTTTGGGGTTTAGGACAACATCCAGAGGCTTGAAGATAGGATCAGAGAATGGTTTGGGTTGGAAGAGATCTTAAAGATCTGAGACTGAGAGACTTGGGGCTGTTTAGTCTGGAGAAGAGAAGGCTGAGAGGGGATCTGATCAATGTCTGTAAATATCTGAGGGGTGTATGTCCAAGGTGCCAGTTCGTTTTGGTGGTGCCCAGCGATAGGACAAGGAACAACAGGTACAAGCTGGAACACAGGAGGTTCCACCTGGAGATGAGAAACTTCTTTAGTGTGAGGGTGCTTGAGCCCCAGAGCAGGCTGCCCAGAGGTTGTGGAGTCTCCTTCTCTGGAGACTTCCAAGGTGATCTGGATGCATTCCTATGTGACCTGCCCTGGGTGATCCTGCTCTGGCAGGAGCTTGAACTGGAAGATCTTCAGAAGTCCCTTCCGACCCCTAACATTCTGTGATTCTGTGATCTGGTTCAAACCCCTGGCCATGGCCAGGGCACCTCCAACAAGACCAGGTTTCTCAAGGCCCCTCTCCAGTCTGCCCTTGAACACCTCTAAGCTTGGAGCCTCCACCACTCCCCTGGGCAACCTATTCAGTGCCTCACCACCCTCCTGGGGAAGAATTTTCTCTTATCGTCCAATTTCAATCCAGCTTCTTGCAGTTCTAAGCCATTGCTTTTGGTCCTGTCACTCCTTGCATTTGTCAGAGATCTCTCTTGTGGCATCTCTGTTGGTTTCAATCCTTTTTCCTTGCATGTGCTTCGATTCCTGGCCCATTGCTGAGCCAATGTTTTCATCCAGCTATTTATGATAATAACCAGATCTTGTTTGCAGGCAGCAATCACCAGCCAGCAGCTCAGCATTCACATGTGAGGCACAAACTATTTTTTTCCACCCATATGCATCACTCTCTATTAATCCACAGCCAATTTATCACCAAGTCACTAATTTCACAAGATCCTTCTACAGGTCTTCACCACTCTGAAGACTTTGCACTTGCCAACAAGCTGCCACTTACCAACCACTTTATTTTCCCAATCATTCTGTGGTGTTGAGCAGCAACATATCTTCAAGCAGAGATCTTCAGCTCCCTCCATGGTGAAAATTAACAACATATGCCCACCCTCCATCCCCAGCTCTGGTCCATATGAGAGACATCCCTTCTCCTAACAGCCACAGGATTTCATTGGCACACTTGGGTGAGGGACACTGTCATAGAATCATAGAATGGTAAGGTTGGAAAGGACTTCAAGGATCATCTAGTTCCAACCCCCTGCCATAGGCAGGGACACCTCCCACTAGTACAGGTTACTCAAGGGCTCATCCAACCTGGCCTTGAACACCTCCAGGGAGGGAGCAGCCATAACCTCCCTGGGCAACCTGTTCCAGTGCCTCACCACCCTCACTGGAAAGAACTTCCTCCTACCATCCAGTTTAAATCTCCCCTCTGCCAGTTTAAACCCATTACCCCTTGTCCTGACATTGCAAGACCTTATAAATAGTCCCTCCCCAGCCTTCCTGTAGGCCCCCTACATATACTGGAAGGCTACTATCAGGTGCCCTCGAAGCCTTCTCTTCTCCAGGCTGAAGAGCCCCAACTCTCTCAGCCTGTCCTCACAGCAGAGCTGCTCCAGCCCTCTGAGCATCTTCGTGGCCCTCCTCT
>VWZE01020231.1:547193-559184 GCA_013396675.1 Eubucco bourcierii
GAGGTTGGCCTGGGACCACCTCTGTAGCCTGTCCAGGTCCCTCTGGATGGATCCCTGCCCTCTAGCAAGTGACTGTGCCACACAGCTTGGTGCCATCTGCAAACTTGCTGAGGGTGCACTGATTCCTCTGTCCATGTCACTGACAAAGATGTTAAACAGCACTGGTCCCAGCACTGACTGTCCTGTCAAAGGACAGCTTTGAAATTCAAGCACTGTGTCAACTGAATCATGGAATGGATTGGGTTGGAAGGGACCTCCAAAGGGCATCTGGTGCAACCCTCCTGCAGTCAGCAGGGACATCCTCCACTAGAGAAGGTTGCTCAGATCCTTGTCCAGCCTCACTTTGAAGATCTTCAGGCATGAGGCCTCACTGACCTCCCTGGGCAACTCAGTTCAATGTTTGTGATGAAAACTTTCAACTTGAAATCTTGGGGAAAGATAAGAAAGGGAGATCAGAATTAGATGTCCCTTCCAACCCAACCCATTCAAGGATTTCAACTCCATCTCTGTTTCTCCTTTGACTTTGTGTGCACATAACCACCTTTAGCACATGACACACCACATCCAAGCAGTGTCCTGCCTGCAGACCTTGGTTACAGCCACTGTGAGTTAAATTGGACATGTTAAACCCTCCAAGCTCTGCTACTTGGAGGAGCAAAGCACCAGCCAGCCCACAGATCCCCCACAAAATGGGATCAAAAGCTAAAACCAAGAACAGAAGTGGATGCCTCATCCCTGAAAGTGCTCAAGGCCGTGTTGGGTGAGGCTTTGAGGAACTTGTGGGGATGTCAGTGGATGATAAACTCCTCATGAGCCAGCAATGGTTGCTGGCAGTCCAGAAGGCAGGTATGTGCTAGACTGCATCCAAAGCAGTGAGAGCAGCAGGAGAGGGAGGGGATTCTGCCTCTCTGCTCTTTTGAGACCCCACCTACAACCACTTCTGGTGGCCCCAGCAGAAGAAGGACATGGAACTGTTGGAGAGGGTCCAGAGGAGGCCAAAAAGATGATCAGAGGGCTGGAGAACCACTGCTGTGAGGACAGGCTGAGAGAGTTGGGGCCATTTAACCTGGAGGAGGAACTCCAGGGAGACCTTAGAGCAGCCTTCCAGTACCTGAAGGGAGCTACAGGAGAGCTGAGTAGGGACTTCTGGCAAGGGCTTGGAGTGACAGGATCAGGGACAATGGCTTTGAGCTGGAAGAGAGGAGACATTGAGACCGGTCTCAATGAGCTGGAACAGGAGACATTGAGATGAGGTAGGAATTCTTGCCAGTGAAGGTGATGAGACACTGGAACAGTTTGCCCAGGTAGGTTGTGGATGTCCTCTCCCTGGAGGTGTTGAAGGCCAGGTTGGATGAGGCCTTGAGCAACCTACTTGTGAGAGGTGTCCCTGCCCATGGCAGGGGGGTTGGAACTGGATGACCTTTGAGGTCTCTTCCATCCCAAACCATTCTGCGGTTCTATAAACCCCACCCCTATATTTTTCCCGAAGATTTCCAGTCGAAAGCTTTGATCAGAAGTGTTGAGCTCTGTGAATTCTGGAGATCCTTCCTGAGGAGCTCTCAGATCTATTTAAAATGGTCAATTTTTAGCAATTGTATCAGCTTGTGCCCGCTGTGTGTGCAGCTCTGCTGGGTACTCTCTGTGCTCCTGTTTGCCAACAACCATCAATGGAGAGTGGAGGGAAGTTGGCAAGGAAATATGTGGAGGAACAAGAACATTGTGTTTGAATGGACCAAAGGAGGAGAAGCAGGCAGCCTGGATGCTGGAAATGGAAGTGAAGTGACTGCTCTGGAAGTGAAAGGCTCTGAAGATAGGAGGACAAATCCATTCATATTGCAGGAGAGCTGATGAGGGTTTAGTGGTGAGCTGGGCAGAGCAGGGCAGTGATTTGACCTGACAATCTCAAGGATCTTTTCCAACCTGAATGATGATTCTGTGCTGTTGACTTCTGAATCACAGAACTTCAGAGGTTGGAAGGGTCCTCTGGAGATCATTGAGTCCAACTCCCCTGCCAAGGGAGGATCCTCTAGGGCAGTTCACACAGGAATGTATCCAGGCAGGTTTTGAAAGCCTCCAGAGAAGGAGACTCCACAACCTCTCTGGGCAGCCTGTTCCAGTGCTCTGTCACCCTCACAGTAAAGAAATTCTCCTTGAGGCAAAACCTTTTCCGTTCCAGTTTGTAGCCCTTGCTCCTTGTCTTATTGCTGCAGACCACCAAAAAGAGATTGGCTCCATCCACTTGACACCCACCTCTCAGGTGTTTGTAGACATTGTTGAGATCTCTCAGTCTTCTCTTCTCCAGACTAAACAGCCCCAGGGCTCTCAGTCTGTCTTTGTAGGGAGGATGCTCAAGTGCCCAAATCATCCTTGTGGCTCTCCACTGGACTCTCTCCAGCAGGTCCCTGTCTCTCTTGAACTGGGGAGCCCAAAATTTGTCACAGTATTCCAGATGTGGTCTCATCAGGGCAGAGTAGAGGGGGAGCAGAACCTCTCTAGACCTGCTGACCACACTTTTCCTGATGCCCCCCAGGATGCCATAGGGTCTCTCAGCCGCAAGGGCACATTGCTGGCCCATGCAGAACTTTCTGGACTCCCAAGGTCTTTCTCCACAGAACTGCTTCTGTTCTTGGGTCACTTTAAGCTTGTTGTAGTTGATTCCTAGTTGTGGTGAAGGTGTTGGCATGTCCAAGTCAGGGAGGCTGGACAGGAAGGTTGCATCAGCTCCTTGCTAACTGTGGGGAGTTGCTGTTGGCTGTGCTGCAGCTCTGGCCAGCAAACCAATCACCACAGAGATCCTTCCCTCTGGCTGGTGGGGATTTGTGTGGGGCTTTTGCTGCTGCCATTATCATGGCCTTGATATAATAACTTAAATAGAAGGGTGTGGGAAGTAGTAAAGCTATTACAGAACATGCACATGGAAAGAAGCCTTGACTCAAAATGTTGAATCATTTGCCACACAACTTTTTTTTTTTTTGTATATATATACTTCTTGGTTGGTTGTGGAGTTCTTTGTTTTGGTGTTGTTTTTTTTTTCCCCTGGTTCCTGTAGTTGTTGAAAAATGTAGCTGGGAGGACCACTGGTGGCATTTTCAGACACTTGGTCACTCCAAAATGAACTGGAGATAGATCTTCCAGGATGTTTTAGCACTGCTTCATTTAGTAGGAATTGATTTTTATCCTTCCCCGTGCTCATTATTTTTCCCTCTCCTGCAGTGGCCAACCCCCTCCTTTCATCCCATCTCTTCAGCCATGTGGCTGCACTTTCTCTCTTCACCTAACTCTTTGTAGGGCTGCAGAGATTCTGAGGGGACTGGAACATCTCAGTGAGGAGGAAAAGGTGGGAGAATTTGGGCCGTTTAGTCTGGAGAAGCCTGAGGGTGATCTCATCAATGCTTCAAGGCTGAGTGTCAGGGGGACGGGACCAGGATGGGACCAGGCTGTTCTCAGTGGTGCCCAGTGCCAGGACAGAGGGTAATGAGCACAAACAGGAACATCAGAAGTTCCACCTAAATGTGAGAAGAAACTTGTTTAATTTAAGGGTGCTGAAGCCCTGGAGCAGGCTGCCCAGAGAAGTGGTGGAGTCTTGTCTCGAGACATTCCAACCCCACCTGGACATGTTCCTGTGTACCCCTCTCTAGGTGACCTTGCCTTGCCAGGGGTATTGGACTGGATGATCTCCAGAGGTCCCTTCCAGCACCTACCATTCTGTGATCCTGTGATACCTACTCACAGATTTGGCCATTCAGGAGCTGTTTCTGCAGCAGTATCCCAAGCAGAGCCGTAGCAGAGCTTGCTCCTGCAGGAGGATAGTGGCTGAGCAGTTTAAACCCACTTCAAACTCACTCTGGGTTGTTCCACTGCTTAGCTTCCTTCTTTTCCTGCTTGTTCAGTCACACTGCTCTGGGGAGAGGGGGAGATGATGTGCTCTTTTGTCCTGATGACTTCACTCTCCTAAAGCAGGACACAGCACTCAGATGTTGTTAGTGCACTGAGAGCAAGGTGTTGTGCTGCCTCTGGCTGCCTTGTAGCTCAGGGCCTTGGGTTTAGTTCCTCTTCCATGCTGGGAAGCGTTTGCAGGAGCTTGCTGCCTGTTGTATCCGAGGCTGAATATTTGCTCCTCACGAAAACATTTTGTGATTTGACTCTACCCTGCAGTACCATCAGTGGGTGACACACAAAGCCTGAATTATGACTTGGTTTTCCCCCTAAATTCATGTCTGATCTGTGGCCAGCAGGAGTAGGGAGGTGATGGTGCCCTGTACTGGCCGCTGGTAAAGCTGCAACCTTAAGTCTGGGTTCAGTTTTGGGCTTCTCTCTCCAAGAAGGACATTGAAGGGCTGGAGCTGGTCCAGAGAAGGGCAATGAAGCTGGTGAAGGGTGTGGAGAACAGGGCTGGTGAGGAGCAGCTGAGGGAACTGGAGTTGTTCAGCCTGGAGGAGAGGAGGCTGAGGGAAGACCTCATTGGTCTCTGCAGCTTCTTGACAGGAGGTTGCAGTGAGGTGGGAGTTGGTCTCTTCTCCCTGGTATCAGGTGATAGAAAGAGAGGAAATGGCCTGAAATTGTGCCAGGGCAGGTTTAGGTTGGAGATGAGGGAAAATTTCTTTGCTGCAAGAGTGCTCAGGGACTGGAACAGGCTGCCCAGGGAGGTGTGCAAGTCTTTACCAAGGAGATACATTGGGGCATCAGGGAAAACTCTACAAACAAAACAAAAATCCTGCCCTGAATCTTCTCATTTTTCTTCCCTCTGCATTCCTTGAAGCCATGGTAACGGGTGGGATGCCTGAGCTGCTTCAGAGTGGCTGGGGGTGAAAGCAGACTTATGGTAGACTCTGCTGCTATCTCTCCATTGCTAAACCCCAGCAATCAGATGTAGAGGACATGGGTGCTTCAGAGAGGAGAGCTTGGTGTTAGTTGTTAGAGCAGAGCAAACTTTGCAATTTCATGTTCCCTGTAGTTTTTCACTTGGTAATTTCAGCCTCACTCTCAAGAAGATGATCAGAACCTGGAGCACCTCTGCTGCTGGGACAGGCTAGAAGAGTTGGGGCAGCTCAGCCTGAGAAGAGAAGGCTCCAGGGGGACCTTAGAGCTACATTTCAGTATCTGAAGGGGACCTACAGGAAGGCTGGGGAGAGACTGTTTAGAAGGGCCTGAGGTGACAGGACAAAGGGCAATGGTTTGAAATTGGAACAGGGCAGGTTTAGGTTGGAGATCAGGAGGAAGCTCTGCACAGTGAGGGTGGTGAGACACTGGCACAGGCTGCCCAGGGGTGTGGTTGAGGCCCCATCCCTGGAGACATTCAAGATGAGACTTGATGTGTCCCTGGGCAGCCTGCTGTAGTCAGAGGTGTCCCTGCTGAGTGCAGGGGGGTTGGACATAATGAACTTTGAGGGTCCAGCCCACTGCAGTGTGTGATTCTGATCTGTAACCCTGAGTCTGCCCACGTTGTGCCCTTTCAGACTCCCACAGCCTGGACTCCAGTCGATATTCCATAGTGGGAGCAGATCTCCGTTTCTCCTCAGATCTGGAGGACAAGCTAAAGAAACACAACCTGGATGTGCAGTAAGACTCATTTGATTTTGTTTGGGTTTGATTGTTTCTGTGATGAGGGCTGGTGGAGGGGTGGTGGTGAGAGTGAAGTCAGGCTTGGGCAGGCAGTGTCTGCAGCCAGAACTCCTTATGCTATTTCCATGGTTACCTTTCCTGAGCCCTTGGAGCAGAAGGAATTGTTCAGACACCTCATGCAGGCTGGGGAGCTCCAAGTCTGTTCCTTGTATGGGCTGTTCTGCAAACTGCCTTTTCATCCTCAAACATTACACAATAGTTTGCTTCTCCTTCCTAAAACACCAAGGGGAATGAAGCATGACTTTCAATGGATACTTCTGCTGGTTGCTTCTCTTTGGGGGCTAGATCTGCTCACACAAGTTAAAGTTCTTGCAGAGCAGGCAGCTGTCATTCCTCCTCACTTCCACTCCATCCCTTGCCCTGCAGGGGATGAGTTCCCACAGCAGCCATTTTCTGCCTCGGAGCTCATAGTTTTCTTTCTCTGCTTCACAAATTGAACTCTTTTAGAGGTTTCTGCAGGGCTAGGAGGAGAGAGGTTTCTGCAGGAATAGCAATCAGCTTGAAATTTAGTGAACAAAATCTGCTTTAGCAGGGAGGTTGGACTAGATGATCTCCAAAGATCCCTTCCAAACCCTCCTCATCCTGTGATTCTGTAATCCTGAGTTATTCCAGGTGAATCCCTGAACTAGAACTGGATCAAAATGTGATCAGTTGCCTGTGGGAAGGCTGCAGAGGGATTGTTTGCAAAGGCCTGCAGTGACTGGGTGAGGACAATGGTTTAAAATGAGAGCAGAGCAGATTCAGGTTGGATGTGAGGAATAAGTTCTGCACCATGAGGGTGCTGGAACACTGCAACAGGTTGCCTGGGGATGTAGTTGAGGCCCTATCCCTGGGGATCTTCAAGGTGAGGCTGGACAAGGCTGTGAGCAACCTGCTCTCGTGGAGGATGTCCCTGCTGACTGCAGGGGGTTGGACTGGATGACCTTTGGAGGTCCTTTCCAAACCATTCCATGATTCTGTGAACTTCACTCTGAAAGCCACTCTCTGGGTTTTGTTGTTCAAGCATTGGGCTTCTGGAGGGGGCAGGATTGGAGTTTTTAGAGCAGATGATGGACACAGCTCTGAGATCTCAGCTATATTTATAGAGGCTATCTGGCTGGGTGGGAGAGAGCATATGGGGAAGCAGAATGCATCCCATTGCCATTTAAGTCTCTGCACTTCCCTCTCCTGAAATCTTGCCTTGCTTGCCTACGTTGCTGCTCCTTGTAGAATTTCTCCTCTTTTTTTTTTTTTTATTTTTTTTCTTTTCCCTGTTCATTCTAGCAATTAAAAGAAAACTCCCTAATTCTAAAGAAAATTACTCGTGTGGATGTCTATTTTTGGGGGTTTTGTGGATGGAGGGGGAAGCTGCAACGTGCAGACTCTGGATTGCATTTGGGTAGATAATGTGAAGTGTACTTCACAGGGACTGAACACATTGGGCTAATTAAAATTCTTCTGAGAACTTTTTTTAAAAGAGAAACTTTTTTTTTTCTTTTTTTTTTTTTTTTTTTTTTTCCACCCCCCTCTTCCAATTTCTAATTTATTTCTAATTTTACTCATCTCTGAAAGAGTGTGGATTGGTTAAATGCCATGGAGATATGGTGCTGAGGGACATGTTTTAGTGGTGACCTGACAGTGCTAAGGGAAGGGTTGGACTTGATCTTCATGGAATCATGGAATGGTTTAGGTTGGAAGGGAACTTACAGCTAGCCCAGTTCCAACCCTCTGCCATGGGCAGGGACACCTCCCACTAGCCCAGGTTGCTCAAGGCCTCATCCCACCTGGCCTTGAACACCTTCAGGGAGGGAGTATCCAAGATCTCCCTGGGCAACCTGTTCCAGTGTCTCTCCACTATCATTGTCAAGAATTTCTTCTCAATCTCCAATCCAAATCTCCCCTCCTTGAGCTTCAACTCATTCAATCTAACACTCCTCTAAGAGCCCTCTCCAGCACCTGCCAGTTCTTCAGAGACACCGGTGTGAGGTGAAGAAACCCACCCTGCTCTTAGCACCTGTGGCCCCACAGGGATGAGATTAAATTCTTGGCACAAAGATTTACCCAACAAGCTTGAGGAAAACTCTGCTGGTGGGAAAAGTCATGGGGATGGGGACAGAGGAGGGACTTTTTGACAAGGGCTTGCAGTGGCAGGACAAGGGGCAGTGGCTTTGAGCTGGAAGAGGGGAGGTGGAAACTGGAGATGAGGAAGAAATTCTTTGCAGTGGGAGTGGGGAGAGACTGGAACAGGTTGCCCAGGGCAATTGTGGAGCCTCCAGCTCTGAAAGTGCTCAATGGCAGGTTGGCTGGGACCTTGAGCAACATGGTCTAGTGGGAGATGTCCTTGCTTGTGGTAGGGGATTGGAACTAGATGATCTGTAAGGTCCCTTCCAGCCAGAATGGTTTGCATTCTGTGTTTCTCTGAATCTCTGCTCTGTAACCATGGGAGTCACCTGTGGTGACTTCATTGCCTGCCAGAAAGCCCAGCTCTAGTCAGTTTGATGATTTCATTCAGTCTTAAATGTCTAGTTCATGAAAAAAGAGGCTCTTTGAAGACACTGTGAGACATGAGATGACTTTGCTTGCCTGGAATCCTCTCTAGGTTCCTCCTGTTTTTACTAGAAATGGTTCTCTTGGTGTTCTGTTTTCAAGTTTGCCAACGTTGCTGGTGGCAGAGTGTGTGCTGGTTTACATGACTCCACAGCAGTCTGCAGAGCTTCTCAAGTGGGCAGCAAGCACTTTTCCAGTGGTGATGTTCATCAATTATGAGCAGGTAAAACAAAAATGGCATTTTTAGAGCTGCCTTATTGCCAGAACTCCTACTTCAGAGAGCAATTTTCATGCTTGTTAAAACAAAGAGCGGGACCCATCCTTTTGTAGAGAGAGCTCCTGCTGCATTCCCGCAGCCAGGGGTTCAGTTTGTAGGTGTCTGGCTCTTTGTGAAGAGCATCCAGCTATGCTGGAAGGCAATTTTGGGACTGTGTTGATCTAAAGTAACTGAGACTTAATCAGTGTGTGGAGACAACTGTGGAGTATTGGTTTAGGTAAGAGAAAGGAGACAGAAATGGTGCTGAACATTGGCCAGGAGTGGATAACATTCCCTAATTACCTCCCAGTCTGCTTTGGCAAAGTGGAGCAAAAATTCACATCAGCATGAACTCAGCTGCTCTGGCTGGAAGTCAAAAGCTGCCTCAGGGGAACTAGGTGGCTCCAGGAATTAGTAAGAGGATCTTCCAAGATGTGAATTGCTGCCACAGAGCTGAACCACTCTGTTGCCAGTGTAAAGCAGAGTCAGTTTGTGGTGCCCAGCCCCTGTGTCTCAAGGCAGCAGCACTGGCGCCGCTGGAGTGGCACTCAGCTTGTGAATGGGAAGGGAGCTGAGGAGATGGTGGCAGTGGGAAATGAGACTTGGTGTTGGAATGTGAGCCCTGAGCTGCTGTAGTGGGTCTGGAGGAGGTTATGACTGGGGCACCTTCTCTATGGGGGCAGGCTGAGGGAGCTGGGGCTGTTCAGCCTCGATAAGAGAAGGTTCCAGGGAGAACTTGGAACAGCCTTCCAGTACGTGAAGGGGCTACAGGAGAACTGGAAAGGGACTTTTGACATGAGCTTGGAGTGACAGGACAAGGGACAATGGCTTTGAGCTGGAAGAGGGAGATTTAGACTGGAGATGAGGAAGAAATTCTTGCCAGTAAGGGTGGTGAGCCACTGGAACAGGTTGCCCAGGGAGGTTGTGGATGCCTTCTGCCTGGAGGTCTTCAAGGCCAGGTTGGATGAGGCCTTGAGCATCCTGCTCTAGTAGGAAGTGTCCCTGCCCATGGCAGGGGAGTTGGAACTAGATCATCTTTGAAGTCCTTTTCAAACCAAAGCATTCTGTGAATGCCTGAACTGAATGTTCTGTACATTTGCTGACCTGGGCAGTTCCAGAGCTTAACCAAGCTGCTGCTCTTCACTGTGATTGTGTCCTTGTGGGAAGGGGAACACTTTTGTCTCCTTCTCTGCCTGAGGTCAACATGACGGACCGCTTCGGACAGATCATGATTGAGAACTTGCAGAGAAGACAGTGTAACCTGGCTGGAGTGGAAGTCTGCAGGTCCTTGGACTCTCAGGTAAAGGGGTGCAGGGCTCTGGGTGGCTTTGATGTTGCACTGAATAAATCCTCTGCCGAATCTGCCTCTGTGTGTGCACTGCTCAGGAGCAGCAGGCAAAGCAGGTATGGGTTGGACCTCTCTCCTATCTGTCCGTTGGTTCCTGTTATTCACAGATTCTGTTGGGTGGGAAGGGACTCTCCAAGGTCACCTTGTCCAGCCCCCTGTGCAGTGAGCAGTGACACCTCCAGCTAGAGCAGGCTGCCCAGGGCCGCAGTCACTGCTGACGGTCGCTCGACATCCCTTGCTTTAGGTGGCTGTACAGCAGATCAGAGCACAGCTCCATCTATGCCCCTAGTTAGTAGCACATACTTAGAAAGAGTCTAGGGGCCCTTCAAAGAACAGGTCAAGCAGATGGCCTAGAAAATCCTTGGGGAGGAGAAGTGTTGGCAGTTGTTTTTTCCTGGAGCCCTCTGAAAACTGCTGCCTGTTCCTTTCCCAGCGGGAGCGCTTGCTGCGGAACGGCTGGGAGGCTGCACATGCCGTTGACATGATGAAAGTCTACAGCTCTCTGCCCCAGGCTGATGTCAAAAGGTATCACTGACAGCTTGCTCAAGGCCAAAAGTCGTCTTCAGATGCCATTTCCAAGGTAGCTCACCTCAGTAAGGAGCATGGGATCCCCTAGTAGGACAGAGAGGAGGCTGGTGAGGTAGACAGAGGACGTCTGAGTCTGCAGAGCCTTAAAGGTGATGCCATGAGGAACATTAATGACCCAGAGGGTTACTGCTGCCAAGGGTAGGCTGGCATTGTTGGGGTTGCATTTGGGTGCCATGTAAAGCATCTGGTGACAGCTGGAGAGGGACTTTTGACAAGGGAGTGATAGAATGAGGGTCAGTGGCTTTTTGCTGGAAGAGGAGATATTGAGACTGGAGATGAGGAAGAAATTCTTTGCAGTGAGGGTGGTGAGACACTGGAACATTTTGCCCAGGGAGACTGTGGCTGCCCCCTCTCTGGAGGCGTTCAAGGCCAGGCTGGCTGAGGCCTTGAGCATCCTGCTCTAGTGGGAGGTGTCCCTGCCTGTGGCATGGGGGTTGGAACTGGATGACCTTTGAGGTCCCTTCCATCCCAAACCATTCTGAGATTCTATGAGAAGTGCAGATGAAAGATGCTACAAAGGTTCTGCAGATGTTTTCTGTGAACACCCAGCCTGCACAACACTAAAGCTGAAAAAGGGGAAACATTTTAATGAGTAACTTGTAAGGTGCAGAATCTGCATCTGAATTGGCACAAATCAGCTCTTAACTACAGGTTGAGGTTAGCTTGGTCACCAGAAGAGATTTAGATGGGATGTAAGGAACAAGTTCTGCACCCTGAGGGTGCTGAAACACTGCCACAGGTTGCCTGGGAAGGTCATTGAGGCTCCATCCCTGGAGATCTTCAAGGAGAGGCTGGACAAGGCTCTGAGCAACCTGCTGTAGTGGAGGATGTCCCTGCTGGCTGCAGGGGAGTTGGATTGGATGAGCTTTGGAGGTCCCTTCCAACCCAAATAGTTCTATAATCCTAAATTTTCCATTGTGGGTGTTTTTCAAAGCATGGGGCTGAACAGGTGAGCCTGCAAGCCATAGGTTGTGTAGCTGGGAGTGGTGACAGTGGAACATATGGCACTTGTGGAGGAGAGACACAGCTTGTGCTTTCTTTGCTGCATTTTTGACTACCTTACTTCTGCTCAGCTCCTTCCGCTTGTCCCAATTGCCAAGAAATGGGTTACATAAACTCTGCCTTTCAGTATTGATGAGGCAGAGAATGTTTGCTGCTTAGAAAAAACTTCCCCAAGTCTTCTGCAGCACTGACACAGCTGGCAGTGGAGGATCTTTTGCCCTTCAGCCTCTTTTGATCCTCCTTTCCACATATTGGTCATAGGGGAAAAAAATCCTAGAATGGCTCAGGTTGGAAGGGACCTCAGAGCTCATCTGCTCCAACCTCCCCACCATGGCAGGGACACCTCAACCAGAATCAGCTGCTCAAGACCTCATCCACCCTGGCCTTGAACTCCATCAGGGAGCAGGAATCTACAACCTCCCTGGGCAGTCTGTTCTGGAGTCTCACCATCCTCATACTGAAGAGCTTCTTCCTCAGATCCAGTCTAACCCTGCTCTCCCTCAGATTCAGTCCAGCCCTGCTCTCCCTCAGATCCAGTCTATCCCTGCTCTCCCTCAGATCCAGTCTATCCCTGCTCCCCCTCAGATCCAGTCTAACCCTGCTCTCCCTCAGATCCAGTCTATCCCTGCTCTCCCTCAGATCCAGTCTA
>VWZE01020233.1:4020-23269 GCA_013396675.1 Eubucco bourcierii
GTTCAAGGCACGTTTGGACATGGCACTTAGTGCCATGGTCTAATCTTGAGGTCTGTGGTGATGGGTTGGACTTGATGATCTCTGAGGTCTCTTCCAACCCTTGCGATACTGTGATACTGTGATACTGTGACCATACCATTGCTTCTGACCAGGACATTTCAGAAGCAGGAAGCATTACTCTGAACAATTCAGTTCAGCCAGTCAATACTTTCATTGAACCACTGTGGCCTTTTGGCTACTGTCCAGTTTCTCTCGGAAAACAGCTTTTGTCATGGTGTAGAGTGAAAGATTTAGCAAGTTACTAAAGGAAGGAACAAAGTCAGGAAAATAATCTTGAGAGTCTTCTGTACACAACCACTCATTTTAGAAAGTTGACAAAAAGCAAGCTATTGACAGTGGAGGTGAGAGGGAAGGAAAGCATATTTCAGTGAAGATATCTTCTTTAACTGCAGCTGTACACAAGTTTGACATCTTTTGTAAGCTGTCTTTAATCAAGTCCCTAGTCTTGCTGCAGTGATACAAGGAAGGACATTTCATCTGCAGTGGATTTACGCATTGCAATCTCCAGGATTTCTTAATTTCATATCCCAGTCTCAGTTGTTAACTGTCTTTCAGGTCAGTGTTTTACTAGCTTGTAGTTTGTCAGCCAGTGCCTTCGGTATCCACTTCCTAGCTACACTTCCAAGATAAAACAGAATAACAGAACGAGGTAGAGTTCAGAAGGTAGATGACTCTTGAACTCTGACCCAGAAGAGGAGACCTACCAGCAAGTTTGATTTATATTGATGTTGGTGACAAGGAAAAAATGGACAGACACCCTAAATTCTGCTTATGCATCCAATGGTAGCCTCCCAGAGGTCTTGGCACCACAGTAAGTGCATGGCCACCACCCAGTGAATGCAACTTGTAAATAGGAAGTAATAAATGAGAAGCTGATGTGGGAAGGTCCCAACGCCACTACTTATTTTTCTTGAATGGCAGTTTTGATTTGGAAGTTAAGAATATCTTCTCTTGAGGTCAAATGAAGTAATCAATCTAAATAAACATTGACAGATCTTTAAAATGTAGGGCTGGAAGGCCCCTGCTATCCTTTCTCACAGAAGCAGAGACAACCCTACCTTGTCTATTTCTGAAGAGCCTTATCCAACCACTTTAAAAAGTGACAACAATTCTAACACCTTATTGAGGTATCTAATAGAATAAATTGTCTGTCCTTACTTAGGCTGGTTTGAGGCTAATTGGAATATTCTAATGAAATAAATTAGATCATTGGTTGTAAAAGAACAATAATGATAAAAATCTGTATCATTTATTGGTTTGCTGAAAGGGATAAAAACAGAATGGGCTGGATAAAAAAATGGATAAAAATGGAATGGGCTGGATAACAAATGGATAAAAATGGAATGGGCTGGATAAAAAAAATGGATAAAAATGGAATGGGCTGGATAACAAATGGATAAAAATGGAATGGGCTACCCAGGGAGGTGGTGGAGTCACCGTCCCTGGAGGTGTTCAAGGTGGGTTTGGACGTGGCACTTGGTGCCATGGTCTAGTCTTGAGGTCTGTGGTAGTGGGTTGGGCTTGATCTTTGAGGTCTCTTCCAACCTTGGTGATACTGTGATACTGTGTAAAAGCCAAACAATTTGTCCCTCTCTGCTCTGGGACACTTCTCCCTTTCACATCCCCTTCGCTCCACTCTAATATCTTTCACTAACCTTGGCTAACCAGATAACAAGTAAGGTTGGATGGTTGTTTCAGTTTCTTTCTGGGAAAAGAGAGAAAGTGACTTTGAGCCCTTTCTGGGTGGTTTCTTTGTCTGGGAGGGAATTTGGATTTCTGTATTATTTCTAATTTGTTTATAATTGTAAAGATGTTGTATATATATACTTGTAAATTGAGCTTTGCTGTAAATACAGTTTTATCTTACTTCCAAGCCACCTGAGCTGGTCTGGTAAATTTCAATATTGTGGGAGGGGAAGTTCCTAACCCAGCACATTACTTCATACTCTCCTTAACCAGACAGAGAGTATGTTAGTTAACACTTCCCACCCTACCTTCCAGTAAATGAGCTCTCTGACAGTCATAGAAACAATAAAGTTGGAAAACATCTTTTAAGTTCAAGTCCAAACACGAATCAGACACCACTGTGCCCACTAAACTATATCCCAAAGTTCCATGTCTACACATTTTTTCAATGCCTCCAGGGATTGATGATGCCTCTCCATCACATCCCTGGGCAGCCTGCTCCAATGCCTGACTATTCTTTCAGTAAGGAATTGTTTCCTGATATCCAATTCAAACTGCTCTTGGCACAGTTTGAGGCCATCTCTGTATTTTAGTTCTTCCTCTAAGACTCTAACCTCCTTGCATTGCTCCATTTCCCTAGAGCCCATTTCTTCGAAGATGCAGGGGGTTGGAACTAGATGATCCTTGAGGTCCCTTCCAACCTTACTATTCTATGATTCTATGATTCTATGTTATCAAGACTGAGCAGAATGCTAAGTCCTTACTTCCTTCCCTATATGCATTACTTTAATCCTTCCTTCAGGACTTTCTTCCTCCTCTTCCCCATTGTTTTATCTGAAGATGGAACAAGACTCTTACCATTTGCAGATCATTTAATCCAACAGGTCTTCCTTACTTAGCATTGCTGCTGAGAGAGCCATCTCTTGTATGTGTTCACACATTTGATTTCTCCTTCCTAAGGGCAAATGTTTACATTTTTCTTGACTTCCATCTGGTTCATTTTGGCAGTATCTCCACTTGATTAAAATTCTTTTGAATTCCAAATTAATCTTCCCAAGCCCTTGCAGTCAATCTCAGCTGTTACAGTAGTGCTAGGACTGAAAACCAGGATGGAAGTGCTGCACTGCAGTGGAGCTAGTATCACTAGGCTACAGGATGGTCATAAAGTGTCACCATAATTAGAGTCATGGAATTTTTTCAGTTGAAAAAAAACCAAAACTGTTAAGACTGAGTCCAATCATTATTTAACTCTAGCAAGTCTGGTGTGAAACCATGTCCCTCAGCACATCTCTGTCTCTTTTAAGCACCTCCAGGGCTGGGGATTCAGCCACCTCCTTGGGGAGCCTATTCCAGGGTTTGAGAATCCTTCCAGCATAAAAGATTCTTCTAATATCTAACCTAAACCTCCTCTCGTGCTTGACACCACTTTCTCTCATCCCACCACTTGTAACTAGAGACCAACATCCACCTTGCTACAACCTCCTTTCAGGAAGCTGTAGAGAGCAAGAAGGTCTCCCCTTAGCCTCCTCTTCTCCAGACCAAACAACCTCGGTACCCTGATCTGCTCCTCATAACACCTGCTCCACAGGACTTTCTCCAGTTTTATTCTCCTTCTCTGATCCTGGACCAGCACCTCAACATGTTTCTTGTAGTGAGGGTCCCATTAGTCATGTTGCCTGAGTTGCATAAAGAGTCACACTCAACTCCTAGCACACAATACATTTTGTTGCTATTAAAGGCAGAGGTTGTGAAAATGAATGTTAATTTGTTTTCTAATGGAGTTTAACATTGTGTGAGAAACAGTTCTTGGACTTTCAAGTTGAAGCAAACACTTGGCCAAAGGGCTACAAAAGACTATAGAGGCTATGCACTTACACAGACATGTCACCTACTCACACAAAAGTGCAATTTATCTGCCTCCAAAGAACATATAGCAAAAGTACATAGGATGCAATATGAATTTCAGGGACTTCAGCATCACTCTATGAGGGGTTCTTCCTTTCTCCTTACCTGCATCATACTCAGGAGCTGTGAGATCTCTTTTTTTCCAAATCCCCTTCAACATTTCTGGGACCTATTTTGTCTCCTTTGCATTTCTCTAAGTGTCTGTAGTATATTCTATGGTAATGCAGCAAATAGTTCAAATTCAACTGCACCTAGTAAGTAGCTTTATAGAATCATAGAACTGTTGAGGTTGGAAGAGACCTTCAAGATGGTCAAATCTGACTGCTGACCTAGGGTTCACAACCCCACCACTACTGCAAAGCTACTACCACTAAACCACATCCCTCAGCACCACATCCACATCTTACCTTGGTACATTTGGAAATGACACTACTACAAGTTTAACACTGTCCTCCCATGCTGCCTTTGACTTCAAGTTCCAGGCTAGTACCTGGAACCTTTCAATTTTTCACTGCATGTTTCAATACTAGATCTTAAGATCATTCTCCAAGAAGCAGAAAGGGTGAAATGCAAGAAGGAAAGATTTATTTCTCCCCAAAGCACTTCATAAAATTTGTGGTCCCAGTTTATAAGCAGAGGTCAATATTCAAAACGTGCAAAGACTTTTAAGATTCACACCAATTATTACATTTCCCAGAAGAAAGTAAATGGTACCATGCCCTACAGACAGTTAACTAGTCCATAAGACTTAGCAAAAATACTTGATGATGACAGCAGGCAGGACTTTGCTCCTTGTCCTGACCAAGGAACAGGATCATGGTAAAAGACCGAAGACCTCTCTGCTCATATTCATTAATATTAAATTAATAGACCAGCAAGAATCTTAGGTTGTCAGAGCAGATGAAGTTAAGAGTCTCTGCAGAATGAAAATGCACTTTGAAGGATGTAGGAAAGAGAGTTTTGAAACAGAGGGGCAAGGGAAAAGGGAAGCTACAGAGTGAATGCCAAAATAAAATGTAGGTACAGAAGAGGCAAGGATAAAAACCACAGATTTTTTATTTAGATATATTTATACAGATCAGATAGAACATACCTTGTCCATAGAATCATCACATTCTCTAAAAATACTTACAATATTCTGAACACTTCCCAAACCACTCCTTGATATACAAGGCAGCAAGAACAAGTTTGTCAGAGTTTTGGTAATTCAGAGAGAGGAATCCAGGCACCGCACAGATCAGAGCTTAAGTCATCACTTGAGATAATGCAGAAGCAAAGTAATGTTTACTACAGCAAGTAATTCTTGCTACAGCACATAAGCCACTATGAGGGTTGGTAACAAAAGGTTTCTAGTGAAGGCCAGAACTGCAACAAGAGAAAAAGGATCATTCTTCTGCTCCTCAGGAAAGCACTGATGTTACAGATACTCATTGCTGTCTCTCAGTGTCAGTCCATTGTAAATATCCACCCTGAAGATGGCATTAAGGCAGACACTCTTACCCTAGAAGGACATCTGGTTACTTAACTCATTTGGCACTACAGAAGAGATCTCATGGTAACAGCCCATGTAGGCTTATTATAAAGAACTTGCAAGCTGATTCCAGCTATAGTATTTTCAAGCTCCATGACTTGTTGCATCTTCAGGAGGAACATCAGAAATTGGAGCCACCATTAATTGATCCTCTGTGAGTGACAGTGCAGGTCAGAGTTTCTCTAAGATGGACTTGGATCCTGAAGTGAAATAGGAAGCATAACATGGGTGGGCTCAGCTATTCCTTCCCTTTCCAGTCAGTTGGTTAGGAGTACCTATCCTCAAATAGGGCCTACTGAATCTACTAATTAGTTAGGCTCTCCTGTTTCTATGCAAATGCTCATGGCTTTCCACGCTGTCTCACAATTTAGACCAAATGGACTTTAATGGATTTAGCTTCTCAAAAGATAATAGTGATTGCCTCAAAATCTGTACAACTCAACATCTGGTTATCAGCCATAGAAGCTCTAGAAAATTCAGAGATACTTCTTGGAAGGCTGGTGTGAGCATACAGATACATAGATAATGTTCTGCTCTTTCCACTGCACAGCTTAAGAAATCCCTGACTAGATTTATCTGCATCCACAATCTGAACTGGCACCCTAAAGTTCAGGACACAAGACTTTTGAAACCAGCCCTTCACTACAAAGAACAGTGTTGGTGCCTCCTATTTTTGTACTGCCTAGAAAAAAAAGAGAGAGAGAGAGCTTTTACCTCTCAGGAGGTCAGTGAGGTATGCAGGATTTCATAGCATCTGTGACACAGGCTGATGCACTACAGTGAAAGTAAACCTAGGAGGAAAGCAGCAGAAGGAACTGAGGTGAAGCCACATGGGCTATTAGCCCCACATTAACACTTAAATAGAGCATTACTTCATCATTTGCCACAGCTCAGATGAGCCCTAACCTTTAGCAGATAACTCAGGAGGAACTAAAAGCGTGGGGGGGCAGGAAGCTAGGATGGTTTTAGCTATTTGAAACATGGATGTGAAAGCAGCAAGGCCTGGATCAATAGATAGAAGTTCAAGGATAGTCTTAAAGATTCTGTTTTAAAACTAGGAGTTACCTCAGGCTGATTCCAACCCAGAATTTCTGTAGTTTGATGCACCTTTATGATATAAGTGACATAGAAGTACAGAGCTTACATCTAGAGTTATTCCACTGGTCCCACAAAAAAAAAAAAACAAACCCACAACCAACCAAAAACACAACAGCAGTAACAACAACAACAAAAAACACACACACACAAAAAAAAAAACAAACAGACCACCACAATTATGGAAATATCACAGGGGTTCTCCTAAACATCATCACTTTCTGCATGGTTCTTCTTTATAACCAGCGAAGTAAGCCTCATGCAGGTGGTGTAGGAGCTTCAAACTAGACGAAGATTATCACTCTATTAAAAACCCTCTGGAAGATGGAATCATAGAATCACAGAATGGTAAGGTTGGAAGGGACCTCAAAGACCATCTAGTTCCAAACCCCTGCCATAGGCAGGGACACCTCCCACTACTACAGGTCACTCAAGGCCTCCTCCAAACTGGCTTTGAACACCTCCAGGGAGCAGCCACAACCTCCGTGGGCAATCTGTGCCAGTGCCTCACCACCCTCACTGCAAACAACTTCCTCCTAACATCCAGTCTAAATCTCCCCTCTGCCAGTTCAAACCCATTGCCCCTTGTCCTGGCATTGCAAGACCTTGTCAATAGTCCCTCCCCAGCCTTCCTGGAGGCCCCCTTCAGATATTGGAAGGCTACTCTAAGGTCTCCTTGAAGCCTTCTCTTCTCCAGACTGCAGAGCCCCAACTCTCTCAGCCTGTCCTCATAGCAGAGCTGCTGCAGCCCTCTGAGCATCCTCGTGGCCTCCTCTGGACCCACTCCAACACTTCCATGTCTTTCCTGTGCTGAGGGCTCCAGAAATGCACACAGGACTCCAGCTGGGGTCTGAGGAGAGCAGAGTAAAGTGGCAGAATCCCCTCCCTTGCCCTGCTGCCCACACTGCTCTTGCTGCAGCTCAGCTGAAATATTAACAATGAGTCATTTTTTCAGAAGAAACTTGCTTTCCTAGTTTGAGATGAAACACAACCAATTCTCTTTTCAGTGATTTTACTTTTCAGCTGGGTCTCTGCACTTTCTGAATTTTATGACATACTTTTTTCAGACACTGTGGGCTTCTAGAAGTGTTAACACTGTATGTTTCTATTTTCTGCTAAGTGAGAGTATGGAGAAAGGCTCTTGCTTATACTCAGTCCTGCAGAAACTAACATCTCCCTATTGAAACACACTTAAGGAATGTACAGATCATACTGAAGTACTGTCAGTGAAAGGATTGCAAGTGAGTGAAAACGTTGAACTTGTGGGGAGGAGTAGGCAGGAGAGGTGACACGAACTTGACCAACAATGTGTTCCATTCAATGGGTGGCCAGGAGAGCAAATGGCATTCTGACCTGGATTAGAAACAGTGTGCCCGGTAGGACTAGGGAGGTTATTCTGCCCCTGTGCTCAGCACTGTTCAGGCCACATCTTGAGTACTGTGTCCACTTCTGGGCCCTTCAGTTCAAGAGAGATGTTGAAGTACTGGAACATGTCCAGAGAAGGGTGACGAAGCTGGTGAGGGGCCTGGAGCACAGCCCTGTGAGGAGAGGTTGAAGGAGCTGGGAATGTGTAGCCTGGAGAAAAGGAAGCTCAGGGCAGACCTCATTGCTGTCTACAATTACCTGAAAGGAAGTTGTAGCGAGGTGGAGTTGGCCTCTTCTCCCAGGCGCCCAACAACAGAATACAGGACACAGCCTCAAGTTGTGCCAGGGGAGGTCTAGGCTGGATGTTAGGAGGAAGTTCTTGACAGAGAGAGTGATTGGCATTGGAATGGGCTGCCCAGGGAGGTGGTGGAGTCACTGTCCCTGGAGGTGTTCAAGAAAAGACTGAATGGGGAACTTAGTGCCACGGTCTGGTTGATTGTCTAGGGCTGGGTGATAGGTTGGACTGGATCATCTTGGAGGTCTCTTCCAACCTGGCTGATTCTATGATTCTACATCATACACAATATAAATATGAGCAATCACAAGGGTCAAATCCTCTTCTACAGCTGCCATTCAAGGAGGACTCTGTTCTCTTGCCTTTGATCACAGTCCCTGAGTTCCTGAATCCAGTTCCTCAATCAGTTGCTGTCTGCTGTTGAGTCCACACTCAGAGTGTGATCTTTAACTTTTAAACTACATTTGTATATATTTTGTTGCTTTCTTATTAATATTATATTCTAATGTCATTTTTACTGCTTCATTAAAGCTAGTTTAGGGTTGTTAGGGTTTTTTTTCCCCAATCTATAACTTCCTCTCCTGTACTCACTTCTGGGAAGGAAAAGTTGGTTGGTTCTCCTTCTGGGAAGGGAAAAGGATTAATAGAAAGCATTTGTCATTCATTCAGTGATCAGTCCATCCTTAACCCCTGGCACTTGCTAAGAAGAGAACTTGGCAGGTGACTTGTTCTCTTTACATCCCTAGAAAGGCAGAATCATCTACCCTTAATGCCTCCCCTGCACAAATCTTCTAATAAGTTACCCAAAATCTCTATGCTGTACAACCATGCCATGGTCTGGCTCCTCATATTGCCGTCTGCCACGAGCTGATTCTCAAATCCTGTGGTCTCCAGCCTCCTGCACAGGAGGAAGTAGAATTAAGCATTACAGAACTGTCAGAAAGGCATGACTTCAGGTGGAAATTCAAGCTCCCTCATGAGAATCCATCCCTGAATGTCTGGTGACATGGGGAGGGTGTGTGAAGAAAAATGAAAGGGGATATTTTCATGACAGTCACACTAGCAGAGTCTGAGCTACAGACTTAAGGAAAAACAAACTCATTCCCAGTTAAGATAAAACACAAAGTTGATTCTACTGCATTTCTTTCATTCATTTTTTTTTTTTTAATCTGAAATATATGAAAGAGGCAAGAACCTATTATAGTGCCTCTCAAGGGAGGCTGCTGATCTTTTATAACTGACTCCAATCACAGAGTGCCTTGAATATGAGAGTTCAGATTTTAAAGAAAAATCTTAACTGATGCCTTCCTACGCAGAAGAGGACTCCACCAACAGAGGGGGAATTGTTACTGAACAAATGTGTTACTTTTGGTGGTTAGTCAAACATAGTATTTCAGGTTAGTGGTGCCATGTTCATCCCTCCAGAAGCCACAGGTGGTTGCCACAGAAGACAGCAGGCAGTCCTCACATATTACCATCTGAGAGATGTCGCCTATCTTTTTCCTCCCACTTCCCTTTGGTGAGGAAGAAGGAAAGCAGAGCCAGATCTGCCTTCCCTCTTTTTCAGGCACCTGTATTATACACATGGCCCTTTCCCTCAGACAATGCAGTGTTTCCTACTACTAGCCAACAAGAAATCAGGCTCCATTCCTATAGTAGGTTTCAACAGAGGGAGTGTTAATTGCCTGCAGCTCTTCAGGACAGAAATTATGTTCAATTAGGATAAGTTATACAAGACCAGGAGTTTAACTTGCAGTTGTAGCCAGCAACATACTGACTGCCAAGTCTGGCACATGTTAAAGAAATCTCTTACTCATCATCCCTGAAGTCTGCAGGTGCTGCCAATGCCCAGTAGCTAAAGGCAAAGTGATATCAGGAGCACCACAGCTGGCTCTGATAAAATTGTCTCACTTAATGACATCCTGGAGTAAGGCCTAGAAAGCTCAACAACAGAAAAAAAAAAAAAAAAAAGATTTGAATATGTGATACACATCAGTTTTGACAGGAGAACACTTCAGTGGTTTAAAGGCAGGATGGAGGCATTGAGGAAGATTCACAGGAATAACAAGTGTTCCAGGGATTGCACTTTGTGTATGGTGGTTACATGCCCCTGCCCTCAGCTCCCTACTCTCCCATGTTCAGAACTAAGACACTGAGACTGACACACTGAGTAAGGCAGCATTGCCTTATGGCAAAGGCAGGCCCTGTCCTCTGCCTCAACTGCTTTTAGTCTACACTGTTTCATTATGGGGTTAACATGAGGGGTACTACTCATTCATAGAATCATAGAATCATAGAATGGTAAGGTTGGAAGGGACCTCAAGGATCATCTAGTTCCAACCCCCTGCCATAGGCAGGGACACCTCCCACTACTACAGGTCACTCAAGGCCTCCTCCAACCTGGCTTTGAACACCTCCAGGGAGCAGCCACAACCTCCGTGGGCAATCTGTGCCAGTGCCTCACCACCCTCACTGCAAACAACTTCCTCCTAACATCCAGTCTAAATCTCTGGTCATTATTGTTGTCATTATTGTTGGTCATTATTGTTGTTCAGGTTTTGTTTTGTTTTGCTTCGTTTTTGAGGAGTGGGAGGTACTTGGAGGGGTGCTGGTTGGTTATGGGTTTTTTGGTTGCTTTTTTGGGTTTTGGTTGGTTGGTTGGTTGGTTGGTTGTTGTCATTGGTCTGGTTTTGGGCTTGGGTGGGGTGGGTTTTTTGGTTCGTCTGTTTGTTTGTTACCCCAGCAGTTTATTTTATTACTCTCCCATTGTAGAGGCTTGAAATTACTCTACTCAGGCTATGGGAATAAGAGAGTTCTGTCTTCCACAGCAAAATTCACTAGATATTATACTCCCAGGAGGATATCTGCTTCCTGAATCAACAGAAAGTTCACAGGAAAAGAGGTCTTTGTGTTTCAAAACCTGATTGCAAACCTGCTTAGAGCAGGAGAATGAACACAAGGAGTTGTAGTTTCATAGAATCATAGAATGGTAAGGTTGGAAGGGACCTCAAGGATCATCTAGTTCCAACTCCCTGACATAGGCAGGGACACCTTCCACTAGTACAGCTCACTCAAGGCCTCCTCCAACCTGGCCTTCAACACCTCCAGGGAGGGAGCAGCCACAACCTCCGTGGGCAACCTGTGCCAGTGCCTCACCACCCTCACTGAAAAGAACTTCCTCCTAACATCCAGTCTAAATCTCCCCTCTGCCAGTTTAAACCCATTGCCCCTTGTCCTGGCATTGCAGGACCTTGTCAATAGTCCCTCCCCAGCCTTCCTGTAGGCCCCCTTCAGATACTGGAAGGCTACTCTAAGGTCTCCTTGAAGCCTTCTCTTCTCCAGACTGCAGAGCCCCAACTCTCTCAGCCTGTCCTCATAGGAGAGCTGTTGCAGCCCTCTGATCACCCTCATGGCCCTCCTCTGGACCTGCTCCAACACTTCCATGTCCTTCCTGTGCTGAGGGCTCCAGAACTGCACACAGGACTCCAGGTGAAGTTAGTTTGCGTTCCCTAGACAGGTGCTTTTTAGGAATTAATCCTAAAAGGTTTTTTTTGTTTGGTTGTTTTATGCTTTTGATGTTGTTGTTATGTTTGAGGTTATTTTGTTATCGAATTGGTTGGATGGTTTTGGCTTTTTGGTTGGTTTGGGGGTGGCAGGGTGCTGGTTTGGCCTTTTTGGTTGGTTGAGGGGGAGATTGGTTTGGACTTTTTGGGGTCTTGGTTGTTTTTTGGGAGTACAGGTTGTACATGAGGGATTTTTTGGTTGGTTGGTTTTAAAAAAAAAAAGTTAGTCTAGATGGAGCAACCACAAGAGTCACACAGGAACAGCACAAACAAATCAGTTTAGTTCATGAACTCTTTAGGGCTGTTCTAGAGCTATCTAGGAGTGATCTCATGATGAAGGTCACACTCTATGAATGGATTTTTGAGTAAATGACGTTGTTTACATGGCACAAGCACCTAAATTTAGAACAAGTATTACCTCCAGATGTTCCCCTTGAAGTGACAATAGCTCCAAATGGAGATGCCCATAGAGCTGTTTCAAAGACAGGATCTTTTCATGGTTAGGCCTTGGTACTTGGACCACAGGACTGCAAAACTGGGTAATTACAAAAATCATTCAGTTCAAGACTAACCACTGTCCTTACCGTTGTCCTTAAAATTGTCATTCCAAACCACCCCTGTTTCTGACCCAGAGAAAACCAGGCCCTGGGATTATACCAGAATCCTTTCCTTTACATTCTGCCCAAGAGGCCAAATAATGCACTACAAGACAGGTTACCTAGGGCAGAACAGCACTGTATAGGCTGATCTTTGCAGTGTCTAAGCCAGAGAGACAACAGGGAGTTTGACCAGCTTGATTTTCACTATGGGGCATGGTTGTGGCTTGCAGACTATAGACCACCCTTTTTGTCATCATCCTTATGCTGTGAATCACCCACATTTTCGTTTCCTATGCAGACTTCCTCTGCATTTTAAGTCCCTTACACTACTTGCAAGTGTTTTTCTGATATGCATGTTCTAGTTGACGAGGCAAGCTCAGAAATCATCTGTTTCCCTTCATAGAAAGGTATCCCTTCCTTTGATCTGAAAGGTTATAGTGACATATTTCAAAGAAGAAATAGAAATCTAAATTTAGGCAACTGTGTTTCCTGTCTATCCCTTGCCTTATTTCTAAGAGAATGATGCTGCCATCTACAATGTCAATGTTTTACTAGTCTCCAGAGTCCTTTACCACCCTTTACCTACTTTGGAGACAATTATTGACTAAGCATCTCCATCCACCTCTGTTTAAACCCGAAGCTCTATCAGAGCTTTTCCGTTGCATGAACCATTACAACCATCTCTTCAATTTAGGAGTTGGCAGCTTCTCTCTGAGGCAGTACCTTGTCTTCACACACCAAGAATCACACTGCAGCTAGTCAGTCATGCTGCTGCTATGGCGATCTGCACTTCTCACAGGAGGAAGCAGCAATTTAGTTCTTCCAGAACAGGGAGCACAAGGAAAGCTAGAAATGCTCACTACAGGTATTTGTGCTGACCAGGGAGCTGCCAAACACTTTATTACTGCCATCAATTCCAATCCTCCAGGACAGGAGTATACATAGTTCTTTAGGCTCCCAGTGACCACAGATGGTTTCTATCTCCTCATCCTGGGCTATCAAGTTCTAATCTTCAGAGGAACAGTGAGTTACTCAGTAGCAACAGAGACTTTTTTTTTTTTAATTCTCAGGAGTCCCACTGTCCAACTGTCCAGGTAACATTATATGATAACATTCATCATGTTTAAAAAAGAAAAACAACCAAACAAAGCACAACACTATTCCATGCCTTATAGGCTTTTGTAAATGAGTCTGGACTTAAACTGTGACTAAACAACATAGTAAACTGTAAGGTTAAGAGCCAGACCCAGAAAGCAGACTCATAACATCTGTTTTCTCTATACCTTAAAGGGCTTAAGGTGTAGACCTTTCAATCCAAATGCTCTAGAAGGCAGCAGAGGATATCAGCAAGACCAGCCTAAAGCACCTCCTGTCCCTCCATGACTCAGATCACTTATCCTCCCCAACCCCATGCCCAGGGGATGGGAAAGCAGCACGAACAATTCAATTCAACATTGCCAAACACTGTCAGCCAGCTATCGACAATGGATTCATATCATTTGAGAGAGCTAAACGTATAAGCTTGGTAGTCATGGAGAAAAGGTTATATTTTTCCCCAGTATGAAAAGCAGGAAAAATTAAAGCACACAGGCTTGAAGCTTTCTTTCAGTTGTAGAAGCTGCCAGCTCTCCTTTCTATCTCTGTCTAATGCTTAACACGTGGTCTTGTGTCACTCTAAGCAGCGGCAGATGTTCTTTCCTTGTAGACAAGGAAAGGTCTACATTCTAGGTCATTTAACATGCAGGAAGGGGAACAGCAAGTCTTACAGTTCACCTGCTGAGGTCAGACCACCACCACCAACATTACACAGAAAATAGAGCTGCCCTAAAACACCCAGACAGACATGCATCAGTTCAAATGCTTCAGGCTCCTAAGTGATGCTAAGATATCCACCTTCCCATCTCTGTCCCGAGGGAAGCACTTATAAAGTCACTGCATACAGCTAATAATCTTTTCAGAAAGCAATTACTGTTTTCTTGCTCAAGTTTTTGCAATTAGCTAGCTCTATGCAGAGAGTAGGTTCTTTGCCATTGACTGCAGGTTTCAGTTTTATCATTTCCACCATGTAAGCTCAGAAAAGATACCTGCCAGAAGAGTCTCAAAGCCTGTACGTACGAACACTACGCAATCAGACAGCAAGGAGGTTTTGGAAGCTTGTGCTTGCTGCAGACCTTTCTTCACCCAGAAAGGTCACAAGCTGATGCCCTCATCATGTCAGTTTTAGCTGCTCACACACCATGATCGAAAGCTGATCTCTGGGGTGAGAGCTTAAGAGGTGTTTCAGTAGAGTTTTCACAGACAAACTAAAGATCATATTACACTCCTGGATTGGAAAGAGGTCGTTTTTCTGACCTGCGTGGTTAGGCTGGTTTTACCTATGAAGCCTCTGTAGCATAGAAACTTGTTACAAACCTCCACTCACCTACTGTGGAAGCAGAGGCTTAGTTTAGCAAGCTGGCACAGTACTCCAGAGCCCTAAGCTCATGTGTATTTACTCCTCCCTCCAGCCATGCAGCAACCATAAACACTTCCCTTATAAGCTTTACCTTATTAATTTCTAATGCTGGTTCAATCACCTCTAGAGCAACTGGGTGAGAAATAACCAGCTTTTATTCCCAGTTGCTAATGTGAAGTACATCCCACCAGTTGCCCTTCTCTTAGGAGAAGGGTAAGATCTTAAGATCAAGTAAGATCAGGTCTTAGAGAAGCTTACAGCAATCAGAAGCTTAGATGCTTTAACCAGAGGTTACTGAGGTGGAGCCTGAACACAGATGTGAGGTAGGTACCCAGACCTTGCAGAAGGTGCAAGATGCTTCATAGCTTTGCCCTTGTGCATATTTGGATCAGCCTTCCCCTTGGAGAAAGTGTGATGAGACCTGCTGCATCAGTGAAACAGAAAGAAAAACAAGGGCAGAAAAAACCTTGCAGCCCTTTGGGGCCACGGCTTTGCCGAGCAATAGCCACCTCAACAGGGCAGACAACTCACACTGAGGACCTAGCAGTGTCTCTTTCACACTGTCTTCACACCACTTTAAACTGCACTGAATCAGGCCCCACAGGTACACAACAGAGAGGACTAAAGGAGAGCAGTGATAGATTGGGAAAGTAAAGTTCTCTCAATTTTACACTCGATCACCCAGCTTTATCTAGAGACAAGAGGAAATCTCATTCCATGTAATTCACTTACCCACAGCGCTCAGAAGAGAAATCATTGCAATGCTGTTTGTGTGAAGGGTGAGAGGCACACTTTTCCAGCAGCAGCAAAGCACACCATGGTCTCCCAGCACAATCACATCACTAAAGCTATTAGGACCAGCCAGGATGAAAGAAGAGAAGCACCAGAGCATCCAAAACGTACTTCCCAAAGGAGTCCCTTCCCACTTTAGTAGCTCCATCCCATTCTCTCTGTCCAACAGCTCATAGAAAAGCTTGTAGGAGAACTCTTTTATACTCCTAATCCAGATGCAATTGGAAGTAAGTCTTGTGTCCTACCTGCTTCAGGTGAGGCTGCTGCATCCTCCATGGGCTGGGCAGTGGGAAAATTTATTTGCACTTTGCAGCCTTGTTTAAAGTCAGTCACCAGCAAGTTTGTGGATGACACCAAGTTGGGGGCTGATGTTACTGGGTTGGAGGGCAGAAGGGCTCTGCAGCAGGACCTCGACCGCCTGCACAGATGGGCAGAGTCCAAGGGGATGGAGCTCAACAAATCCAAGTGCTGGGTGCTGCACTTTGGCCACAACAACCCCATGCAGAGCTACAGGCTGGGGTGGGAGTGGCTGGAGAGCAGCCAAACAGAAAGGGATCTGGGGGTGCTGATTGACATCTGCCTGAACATGAGCCAGCAGTGTGCCCAGGTGGCCAAGAAGGCCAACGGTATCCTGGCCTGCATCAGGAATAGTGAGGTAAAATGATCTTTAATTGCTGCATTCCGGTGCCTGATATAATGGAGGAGAGTTAAGAGACAACAGGACGAAGCAATTTCCAGTCTTATGCCTGAGGAAAAGAACTCAGCTTTGTTGCAGCTCTGTTTGCACAGGCAGCATCCTGAGGGGATGGAAATTTCTCATTTTAAGTTCTCATTATCCTGCCTGAGCAGTGCTGGGGACCACAGTACAACAACAAGTTGCACTTGTCATCAACATTGATGCAAGACAAGAAAAAGCCCCTGTCACTGACCTCGTGGGTCCAGATCAGCGGAGACCCAGCCCTACAAGCCTGGCATACTGTTCTGTGTTTTAGCAGTGACCGTGTGTCTGCAGCAGCTACCGACCCAGGCCATGGTGCAGGGTATTGTTTGGGAATGTGTACTCATGGTACAAAGTGCACTGGAAAAGGACACCTCTGAGGCAAAAAAAGGTGAGATAGAAACACATCTCACCTCTCCCATTGGATATCTAAATCCAAGAATAAGAGTAGAATTAGACTAGATGTTAGGAGGAAGTTCTTTACGGTGAGGGTGGTGAGGCACTGGAACAGGTTGCCCAGGGAGGTTGTGGCTGCTCCCTCCCTGGAGGTGTTCAAGGCCAGGTTGGAGGAGGCCTTGAGTGAGCTGTACTAGTGGGAGGTGTCCCTGCCTATGGCAGGGGGTTGGAACTAGATGGTCTTTGAGGTCCCTTCCAACCTTACCATTCTATGATTCTATGATTCTATGAGTAGGGAAAAGAAGGAAGCATTTTCAAAAAGGGAAAGAAGAAAGAGACATGGAACTACAGGTCAGTCAGTCTCACCTCTGTGTCTGGGAAGACCATGGAGCAGATCTTCCTAGGGGCACTGCTGAGACAGACGAATAACAGAGATTATTTGGAACAACCAACACAGCTTCACCAAGAGCAAATTGTGCCTGACAAACCTGGTGGCCTTCTATGAAAAGGTCACAATATTAATAGACGAGGGATGAGCAACTGACACCATCTACCTAGACCTGAGCAAAGCTTTCAACACTGTCCCATATGACATCCTGATCTCCAAGATAGTAAAGATGAGTCTGATGGATGGACAACTGAGTGGATTAAAAACTGGCTTGACAGCCACGCCCAAAGAATGGCTGTCAGTGGGTTCATATCCAAGCAGAGGCCAGTGACAAGTGGAGTCCCTCAAGGATCAGTTACTGGGACCAGTCTTGTTCCACATCTTCATTGGCAACATGGACAGTGGCACTGAGTGTACCCTCAGCAAGTTTGCCAACACCAAGCTGTGTGGTGCAGCTGACATGCTGGAGGGCAGGGATGCCATCCAGTGGGCCCTGGACAGGCTGGAGAGGTAGGCACAAGCCAACCTCATGAAATTCAACAAGACCAAGTGCAAGGTCCTGTACCTGTGTTGGCGCAATCACAAGCACTGATACAGCCTGGACAATAACTGGCTGCAGAGTAGCCCTGGGGAGAGGGACTTGGGGGTGCTATTGGATGAGAAGCTCAACATGAACCTGCAGTGTGCACTTGCAGCCCAGAAAGCCAACTGTATCCTGGACTGCATCAGGAGAAGTGTGGCCAGCAGATTGAGGGAGGTGATTCTCACCCTCTACTCCTCTCTGGTGAGACCCCACCTGGAGTACTGCATCCAGTTCTGGAGTCCCTATTACAGGAAAGATATAGAGGTGCTAGAGCGTGTCCAAGATGGCCCACGAGCATGATCAGAGAGATGAAGTTCCTTTTCTGTGGAGATACACTGAAGAGAGTTTGGGCAGTTCAGTATGGAGAAGAAAAGGTCTCTAAGGAGACTTCATTATGGCCTTCCAGTATTTGAAGGGGGCCTACAGGAAAGCTGGTGAGGGACTATTTAGGATGTCAGGTAGTGATAGGACTAGGGGGAATGGAGCAAACCTAGAAGTGAGTAGAGTCGGATTGCATGTTAGTCCTTGAGTATAAGGGTGGTGAGACACTGGAACCCTCGTTCAGGAAGGTGATGGAAGCCCCATCCCTGGAGGTCTTTAAGGCCAGGCTGGATGGGGCTTTGAGCAACTTGATCTAGTGTGAGTTGTCCTTGCCCATGGCAGGGGGGTTGGAACTAGATGATCCTTGAGGTTCCTTCCAGCCCTGACAAATCTATGATTCTATGATTTCCTGACACTTCACAAAACTCTCTGGGTATCTTGGTATCCAGTGATCCATGCTCAGCAGGACAGAGCATTGGGGAATGCTGTTAGAAGGCATGAGAGAAAGAGGGAAAAGGAGACCAGAGAGACATTTGCTGATGTCAAAAGCACCTACTGGGCATGTGTGTGCATTTGCCTGTCCACTGCAAGGAGGGGAGCCACCGCCCCATCTCTCTGCCTTTCTCTTATCATGCAATATTAGCATCATTTTTCCTTCATTTTGTAGGCATGATGGTGTTGGGTTGATGGTTGGACTGAATGATCTTAGAGTTCTATTCCAAGCTTAATGATTCTATGATTCTGTTCTATCGTTCCATGAGTCTATGGTGAGCTCCAACAGCAACAACATGATCACACATTCCTACAGCACCAAGACCTGCAGAACACTCACACAGTGGCATAGAGAAGGGAACCAAAACCTGAAGGGTTTGGGAAAAGCCCAGACTTTGATGGCATCCTTAATTAATAATGAAGGAGAGATCATTTTAAGGACACAGTAATATCTTCTGTATTGAGACTCCTGGAGCATCCCTCCTCCCTGCCCTTGTGCCAGGTTCATCACAAAGGCTGCACCAGGCACAATTGGTATGCTTAGGGCTTTTCCTCAGGTGCTTGAAACTGCAGGTAGCAGTGGTATGAAAGGGCACAGTTCTCAGCTCATTTGTTCTACATCTTCAGAGAGAAAGGTAGACATATATTTTCCCCGGGGTTACCAGCATATACCTTCAAGCTAAAGCACACCAAAGGCAGAGGGTATTAGTTTTGCAAAGTACTGGCTAGAAACCTGCTGAATCTAGATTGGTGCTTTTGCCTGAGGTTGCTAGGGTGAAGCAAAGGTGTTGTATTTTCATTGCTTTCCTTTTTGGCATACTCACAGAAACATGAAATGTCAGGGGTTGTAAGGGACCTATGTGGAGAGGTTGAGGGAGCTGGAGGTGTGCAGCCTGCAGAAGAGGAGGCTCAGGGGTGACCTCATTGCTGGCTACAACTACCTGAAAGGAGGTTGCAGCCAGGTGGGGGTTGGTCTCTTCTCCCAGGCAACCAGCAACAGAATGA
>VWZE01020233.1:38269-64868 GCA_013396675.1 Eubucco bourcierii
CCAGGATACCATGTGGGACAGTGTCAAATGCCTTAATTTTCCTGTCCCTATTAACAGGACGGGGAGAAGATGGATGTCTTTGGCTTTACACCACCTTTCATCATTTGGGGGGGGATGATTTCCACCAGTGTTGATGCGTATTAACAGAACAAGTTTGCTAATTGTAGTTTAGACAGGACTAATTGGTCAGATAAGTACAATTGACAGCAAATACTTGAGAGATAAACATATAATTGTATATAGTTTACATTAGACTATTGAAAGGAGTTCCAAAGTGCTAGTGTGTTATCTAGTAGACAGTGAGAAAATACTCATAAACACCTTACATGTTGAGGGTTTGAGTGAGCTGTACTAGTGGGAGGTGTCCCTGCCTGTGGCAGGGGGTTGGAACTAGATGATCCTTAAGGTCCCTTCCAACCTTACCATTCTATGATTCTATGATTCTATGCTTTTGCAGTATAAATGGAGGATGTGTTGACAAACAGCTAAACCAGGTAACCTAAAACTGCTGTTACCTCTCCCCTCTGCCTTTGCTACATGTTTTGGGCCCTTTCTTCTGCTGGAATCACAGGCTGCTAGGGATTGGAACAGTCCTCTGAAGACGATCTCATCCAACCTCCTTGCTAGAGTAGGATCTCTTAGAGAAAATCGCACAAGAACACATCCAAGCAGGTTTTGGATGCCTCCAGAGAAGCAGACACCACACCCTCTCTAAGCAGCCTGTTCCAGTGTGCTGCACCCTCAAAAATGAATTTTTTTTTTTTTTTTGCCTTATATTTACAATGAACAGGCAAGACAGGTATCTGATCTGATATCTCATCACTTTTTCAATAGGAATAGGAGTGAATAGGAATAGGAATGAAGAAAGATCCCACTCCAACCACCGCAAAAGCAGCGACTTCTAGAACTCAGCAAAAATGTCCAATACAGGGTGGCTTCAATATTGTATGAATAATGGCTTCCTGTCACACTCAAAAAGATAATATTTCAATGGTTGAGTTTAGAAAGACTCAAAAGAAGGTGACTGTGATGGTTTGGGAGTTNAACCATCCTTCCACCTTCTCCCCACCCCTGTACCTTACCCCAAGGTTTGCCTTATGTGCAAGGTAAATTAGGAGGATCAGCCAGGGGGGTTAGAAGGAAAGTGGTTAGTGAAAATTAATCAGCAGAGGAGCCAGAGCCAGAAGCTGCTAGACCACCCCAGCTGCTGTTCTCCCAGCAAGAGACAGACAAAGAATGCCTTATCTATATTTTGGTTATTTTTCCCAAAACAATTTTTCAGCAAGCCTGTGAGTGAAGTAGACATCACCATTGTTTTCCTTTTACAGCCTGTAGTGTAATTTTCTCTATTAAAATATTCTAATTAGCCTCAAACCAGCACACTCCCATCTTCCCAAGTTACACTATTAGCCTAAACACAGCAGCACTGGTGCTTTACTAGCTAGGGCAAAGGAAAATTGGTTCAATTGTCAACATTTCACCTATACACTCTCCTAACCTTGCAACTTAGAGCCTAGACTGCAGAGAAATGGTGATTTTGGTTTTTAGCTAACGAACACTGTCCACACAAGGTGTGAAATGACGGAAAAATCTCAACTCACAGCATCATTAGTTTAACTACACTCTGTGGTAGGTGTGATTAGGCCATTATTGGATCATTAACAGTGTAACAGCACATGCAGACAAGTCCAGGTTAGCTTTTGACAAACAGCAAAGCCAGCGCAATATGGAGCTCATTGACAGCAAGCACCCCCCAAAATACTCAAGTGTTGAGAAGGCAGCACTGAAGACTATGCTGTTCCATGACTGTTGATATCAAAGAGAGATTGGCAATGAGCAGAGCTAACTATGCAGCTGTCAGATCCCTGTGGAGAAACAGTAACTCTCCAACCTTCAGGTAAACTGATGAAAGTTCTCATGGCTTTGGGAACCGATGCCCACATTTCGCTGGGCAAAGCTCCACTGCGCTCAATGGAGTTACATTATTTGCAGCACAACCCCAGCCTGTGCTGGAGGATTAAAGCCAGATATTTATTGGGCAATGTAAAGGAAAGAGCATCATCCTACAGTAGACAAAGAATTTCTTCATTAAAGGAAAGAGCATCATCCTACAGTAGACAAAGAATTTCTTCATTAAAGGAAAGAGTATCATCCTACAGTAGACAAAGAATTTCTTCATTTCTATAGGCCACATTATTATGCAAATAATCATCTTTGCTGTCATAAAACATGATGGATCAGGACATAAAATTGAGGTGGTGATGAGCTGAGCATGCTATTCACTCTAAGCACAGGTGTAGCTGGTGTGCCTGTGCTTTGTCAAGGCCGTGAGAACCGTGCTCCTCACGCCTCCACAGGAGATTTTCTGTGCTGCCCTGCAGCTTTGCTTTTTGGACACTGGGTTTTGTTTTGCAGACAGTCAGCAGCACGTTATGCTCACAACAGTTGCCTTTAGGCAGCTCTTCACCACAATGCTGCTGATGTTTCAGACCAGGTGCTTTGAAGCTAAGAGAGTATTTTTATGGGGTGTTCATAGTCCCATGTAGTTGACTTCCCCAGTGACCCAGGCAAGATGCAGCAAATGAAAGGAGTTGTTTTACTAGACACTACCAATTGTGCTAGAGACACTGTCTAAATCTTCAGAACTATTCAATTGTAGAGAAATCTTATTTGGCATGTAGTCAATAGTCCTGTGAAAGAATAGAGTATTGTCCAGCAACATCCCTAGAGGTACCTGGCACATGTAACAGAGGATGGGGATAATAAAAAAAACAAAAAATCCCCAACATGGATTTTCAGAATGCTAATCAGGTTTACATTTTCCTGTAAGCAGGAAAACAATGCTTTCTGGTTTGGTCTGTTTCCCAGAGTCGTTCACACAGCCGTAAGGCTGGAGAGGACCTTTAACACCATTGAGTCCAACTGTAACCCAACCCAACTACTATGAGGACAGGCTGAGAGAGTTGGGGCTCTTCAGCCTGGAGAAGAGAAGGCTTCGAGGGGACCTGATAGTAGCCTTCCAGTATCTGAAGGGGGCCTACAGGAAGGCTGGGGAAGGATTATTTACAAGGTCCTGCAATGACAGGACAAGGGGCAATGGGCTTAAACTGGCAGAGGGGAGATTTAGACTGGATGTTAGGAGGAAGTTCTTTACAGTGAGGGTGGTGAGGCACTGGCACAGGTTGCCCAGGGAGGTTGTGGCTGCTCCCTCCCTGGAGGTGTTCAAGGCCAGGTTGGATGAGGCCTTGAGTGAGCTGTACTAGTGGGAGGTGTCCCTGCCTATGGCAGGGGGTTGGAACTAGATGATCCTTGAGGTCCCTTCCAACCTTACCATTCTATGATTCTATGATTCTATACCATAACCACTAAAGCAGATCCTGAAGCACCACATCTACATGCTTCTTGAATACCTCCAGGGATGCCAACTCAACCACTTGCTGGGCAGCCTGCTCCAATGTCTGACCATCCTCTCAGTAAAGAAATTCTTCCTAATATCCCCTGGCAGAACTTAAACCCATTTTCTCTCATTCTGTCACTAGTTACTTGGGAGACCAAGGTCCACCTCACTACAACCTCCTTTCAGGTAGTTATAGAGAACAGTTAGATCTTCCCTTAGGCTTTTCCTGTCCAGACACCCCAGCTGCTTCTGGCCATTTGCCAGCCACAAGAGAGCTGTGTGCATAGGACCTGTAAAGAGAGGGGTGGAGCAGCTGGAGAGCACACAGAGAGTGAGGGCAGATAGTGAAATAGGAAGGAAAAGATTGCTTTGCCCTAAACCTGAATATTGTGGTGTGTCCTTTATGCCTGAGGGTTAAATACACAGGCATGGCTGCAGTCCTCTACCACCTGAGCAGTGGGACCAGTCTTGTTTAATATTTTTATCAATGATCTGGATGAGGGCATTGAGTGCAACTTCAGTAAATCTGCAGATGATACTATGTTGGGTGAGTGAGTTGATCTGTTCAAAGGCAGAAAGGCTCTAAAGAGGAACCTGGACATGTTAGATAGATAGGCTGAGGTCTGTTGTCTGAGATTCAACAATGCCAAGTGCTGAGTGATGCACTTGAGTTATGAAAGCCTCAGGAACATTCTAGGCTTTGGGTAGAATGGCTGGAAACCTGTCCAACAGAAAAAGACCTGGGGATGTATCACAGTATCACCAAGGTTGGAAAAGACCTCAAAGCTCATCAAGTCCAACCCATTACCACAGACCTCCAGACCAGACCATGGCACCAAGTGCCACGTCCAAACCTGCCTTGAACACCTCCAGGGACGGTGACTCCACCACCTCCCTGGGCAGCCCATTCCAGCAGTCAATGACTCTCTCAGTCAACAACTTTCTCCTCACCTCCAGCCTAAACTTCCCCTGGCACAGCTTGAGACTGTGTCCTCTTGTTCTGGTTCTGCTTGCCTGAGAGAAGAAGGTAACCTCCTCCTGGCTACAACCACCCTTCAGGTAGTTGTAGACAGCAAGAAGGTCTCCCCTGAGCCTCCTCTTCTCCAGGCTAACCAATCCCAGCTCCCTCAGCCTCTCTCCATAGGGCTGTGCTCCAGGCCTCTCCCCAGCCTCGTTGCCCTTCTCTGGACACACTCAAGCACCTCAATGTCCTTCTTCAATTGAGGGGCCCAGAACTGGACACAGGACTCAAGGTGTGGCCTAAGCAGTGCAGAGTCCAGGGGGAGAATGAGCTCCCTGCTCCTGCTGGCCACACTCTTGCTGATGCAGGCCAGGATGCCATTGGCCTTCTTGGCCACCTGGGCACACTGCTGGCTCATGTTCAGGTGGGTGTCAATCAGCACCCCCAGATCCCTTTCTGTTTGGCTGCTCTCCAGCCACTCCCACCCCAACCTGTAGCTCTGCATGGGGTTGTTGTGGCCAGAGTGCAGCACCTGGCACTTGGGTTTGTTGAGCTCCATCCCCTTGGACTCTGCCCATCTGTGCAGGCGGTCGAGGTCCTGCTGCAGAGCCCTTCTGCCCTCCAACCCAGCAACATCAGCTCCCAGCTTGGTGCCATCTGCAAATTTGCTGGTGCCTGACTCGATGCCCTCGTCCAGATCATCACTGAAGATGTTCCAGAGGATGGGGCCCAGCACTGATCCCTGGGGCACACCACTAGTGCCCAGCCTCCAGCTGGATGTGGCACCATTCACCACCACTCTCTGGGCTTGGTCCTCCTGCCAGTTCCTAACCCAGCACAGAGTGTTGGCATCCAAGCCATGAACTGACAGCTGAGCCAGCAGTGTGCTGTGGGGGACAGTGTCAAAGGCTCTGATGAAGTCCAGGTAGACCACATCCAGGCAGACCACATCCAGGTAGACCACATGTTGATCAGGAGCCAGCAATGTGCCCAGGTGGCTGAGAAGCCCAGTAGCATCCTGGCCTGTATCACCAACAGTGCAGCCAGAAGGAGTAGGGACGTGATTATGGCCCTGTACTCAGTGCTGGTGAGGCCACACCTCAATACTTCATTCAGTTTCAGGTTCGTCACCACAAGAGCTAGCATGTGCAGAGAAGGGCAGCAAAGCTGGTGAAATGTCTGGATAAGAGGTCTTCTGAGGAGTGGTTGATGGAAATGGGATTGTTTAGTCTGGAGAAAGTAAATCTTAATGCTCTCCACAACTGTCTGAGAAGAGGTTGTAGTGAGGTAGGGATCTGTCTCTTTGATCTAGTAACTAGCAATAGGATGAGAAGAATTCACCTCAAGTAGTGCCAAGGGAAGTTTAGACTGGATAGCAGAAAAAATGTCTTTCCTGAAAGAAAAGCATTGGAACAAGGCTACCCAGGGAAGATGCAGTCACCATCCCTGAAGGTGTTAAAAAAAAACCCCATGTAGATATGGCACTTCTGGATATGGTTTAGTGGTCATGGTGATATCCAAAAGAATAATGGAAACAAAAAGTGAAGAAATTCGAGGAAATTTCCTGGAATACCTCAGGAGAGATTGCATTTAGCTTGGCTGACTTGCCCCCTACTGAGCAAAAAATATTCTTCACTCAGAATAATACTACTAATTATTATTATTAAGACTGCATACATAATAGCATTACCTTTCAGTCTCCACCAAAATCCAAAACTTGTCATGCCACACATTTTAAGTACAGTGAAAATCTTTTTCCCATCCCCATGAGTCAAGATAGGATAGGAGAAAACTTACCATGACTCATGATGAAAGAGATGGAAATCTCTCCCTCTGGTATCTCCCAGTGCAATTATCTGTCTTCTTGGATCTTCTGTCTCTTTGGCCACAGAAACTCTAAGCTGCATTGAATTATTTTTCACCTCTTTATTCACTGAGGCATCAAGCTGAAGGAAACGTCCAAGGCTACAGCAAGCTTTCAGTTTATCTCACCATGAATTCCACTCTTCCATTACCCTGCACTGTGAAGTTGACAGTGATGGGTTTAGTTTTGACCTAATGTGAAGAAAATATAAGGTGGTACTAGCAATACAAATGTCCACTACAAAATCTAGAAGAGTAGCTCAAATTACCAGTTTAGGTTCTGTTATTTCTTTTTAACACAGGACCACTGGTGTGAGTCCAGAGGAGGACCACGAAGGTTATAAGAGCACCTCTCCTCTGGGAAGAAGGCTGTGACACTTGAGACTCAGCCTCAGCCTGCAGAGTTCAGCCTGCAGAACAGAAGGCTCCAGGGAGACCTTATAGCAGCCTTCCAGTACCTGAAGGGGGCTAAGAGAAAACCAGGGAGGGACTTTTTACAGGGATTTGTCATGACAGGACAAGAGACAATGGATTTAAGCTTGAGGAGGGCAGATTTAGATGAGATGTTAGGAATAAATTCTTTGCAGTAAGGGTGGTGAGACATTGGAACAGTTGCCCAGGGAAGTTATGGATGCCCCCTCCCTGGAGCTGTTCAAGGTCAGGCTGGATGAGACCTTGCATAATCTGGTCTAGCAGAGGGTGTTCCTGCCTGTGGCAGGGAGATTTGAATCAGACAATCTTTCAGGTCACTTCCAATCCAAACCATTCTATGAATATGAATATATGAATCTATGGCACAGTCTTCTACTCTGGGACATGGGAACTGGTTATTGATATCCCCCTACTCCAAATCTCGAACAGGAAAACCTTTAAGACTCTGTGATGGTTTAGGAGTTCCCCACCCCCCCACACTTTGTAAAATGACCCAGACTAGAACTCAGCAGGCTGGAAGTTAAGGACTGAAGCTCTATTTACAGCTAAGCACAGTGTACAAGCAGAGATAGACACTATAGACAGGAATAGTTACAGACATAGACAAGTTAAAGGGAATACAGAAACACAACTCCCCAGCCAGAAATCAGAGACCCCAGGAGGGGCTCCCAACCACTTTTCCACCTTCTCCTCACCCCTGTACCTTACCCCAAGGTTTGCCTTAGGTGCAAGGTAAATTAGGAGGATCAACCAGGGGGGTTAGAAGAAAAGTGGTTAGTGAGGATTAATCGGCAGAGGAGTTAGAGGCAGAAGCTGCTAGACCCAGCAAGAGTCAGACAGAGACTGACTTATCTATATGTTTTGGTTATTGTTCCCAAACAATTCTCCATCAAGCCTATGAGTGAAGTAGACATCATGATGTTTTCCTTTCACAGCCTAGAGTGTCATTTTCTCTATTAAAATATTCTAATTAGCCTCAAACCAGCACAGACTGCCTGACTTCTCACTGAAACAGATAAACTCTACACATGAACTCTACTGCATAAGTTCTGAATAACAGCTGGAAGCTGTTATAGCTCTAATTTTCAGGGCAGATACTTTAGAGGTCTTCCTCTGAACTTTGAAACATCTGGGCTTTCAATTGCATAGCTGAGTCTGGGGATGCTATGGGTTTAGTGGAAAAGTCTGTGGCAGCTTCCAATATTATCTGAAGCCTGTTTGCTTACCAGCAGTACATTGCACATGACAGGCAGCAAAGTCTGAAGACATAGAGCTATAAGGACCATTATCAGTCCATACACTGAAAAGAATGCAGACACTGAAGAAGCTAAAAAAGATTTCCCACAGTTTCCTTTTCTTTGTTCCCTGGGGAGGTCCTTTCCATTTTTAATTTGTGTTGCGCTTTGATGCTAGCTGGGCAGTGCCACAAGGCAACCAGGAAAGTAATCTTTCTAACAAAATATTCTTCTGGATACAAAAAGTGCCAGAAGTTGAAAGAAAAAAAAAAATAAAAGGAGAAAAGAAGAGCATAATCTCAAAATCAACTTGCAACTGATAAAGAACAGAAAGGTCAGGTTCTTCTCAGCATAGCCAGTATTTGCTTTCATATTCACACCTCATTTCTTCACATCAAGAATAAGAAGTGAAAAACTAGTCTCACAGATCAACAAGCATCACCTGCCACGAAAGAAGTTTCTGGGATAGGAGTCCAAATCTCTGAGCCAAGACAGTTGGGTTACCAACTGCATCTGTCACTGACTTGTAAATCACCTTCTCTAGCAATGTCACGAGTTTTCAAGCTCTGAGACAGATCCAGCAATGCTTAGCAAGCTCATGAAGCAAATACTAATGGCAGGAAGCAGAACTAAGAGCTTCAGATGGCTTCAGCATCCAGCTCCATCAAGCAATGCACAGCTGAAATCTCAGTAGCCTTTTATAACCTTCTGGAAAGGTGTGGTTAAACAGCTTTGGTCAGCAAGAGAGATAGAAAGAGCAGAAAACTGGTTAGAGCATAGGTTCCTGCAGGTCTCAAGGCAGTGACTGTGTGAGTTATCTTCTTAATTTTACCCAAGGCTTCCAGTTTCAAATGGAAACTATGAAGAGTAACTTTTTCTGGAAATCAGACACAGAGTGCCTCAAGTTAAAGATGTACTGCCTCCACCCACCCACCACCTCTAAATGAAAATGTCAGCCTTAATTCATGAACAGTTTTTTAAAATCCTTTGATGGAAAGGACTTGAAAAGCAGCAGGTATTATCACAAGCATTCAGCGCTGGCATCAGACGTGTGGCTATTTTATGAGCGTGCAGTGCTCTCCCGCATCCTCCCTCCCTGGGAAGGGAGAATCTATCTCTGGGGCAGGCTGATATTTGCACTTTGTTGACACCTAATAAATAATAATCCAAATATTTGCACACATGGAATATTTTGTGACATTATAGAGCTGACAGACCCTGATTATCCAGGAGCTGCTTTGTGCACAGAGCTCCCATTGGTTTCAAAGTAAGCGCAGAGTTCAGAAGAACTGCAGCGTAAGACCCATGACATTTATGTTTATGAAATAGGAGAGACCTTATCATTCACTGGTTCTGTAGTCACAAAGCCAGAATAGCTGATGAGGGGCCTTTGCTGGTATCTTCAGTATAATCACAGTGCACACAACTGAAGTGTCTTGGCAAGCCTTAAGCGAGCTAGGGAAAACAAAGGGAGATAGCAAAGGGTGCTGCAGGGCAGGAGGAGGGCACTGGCAGAGATGGTCAGTAGAGGCCCAGGCTGGAGGAGGTATGGGGGATGGGGTAGCTAAGAACACTGGGGAAGCCCTACTTGGTTGGGAGATGTTAGGAGGCTACACGGCAGGAGAAGGCACTGGCAGAGCTCATGTGGGGCTTCGGATGCAAACAGCAGGACTGCCTTGTGGGGGGCGTTGAGACAGCCAGTGCAGAAGCTAGCAGAGCTCGTATGCCATCTGCTGCTATGCTATTAACTGCTATTAGTCACTGAGCATCACGAGCATGAAATTTCCTTAGTTGCTGAAAAGGAAGGAGAAAAGCCTAGAATGTGGTTTAACTTTGATTAAGCACCAACAAATTTGGGACAATTTAAACAAGAGGGATTTCAAACATCTCATTGAAGCGTGCTGCAAAAATTCCTTCCTTGCCTGGGGGAGGTATACACAGAGAGTACACCCCATTATACTCCTCCTTCCACAGCACTTTTGTCAGCAAGATAAGGGGAAAGCATTTGCATGCTGTTAGGAAAGGAGCTATGGATTTGCTAAACGGATTTGTATCCCGTTCGGTTCGAGTGATATGGTTCAGCACATTCCAAAAAAGATGGAAGTAGACAGTAGTACAAATAGAAACAGCTTTCTCAATTATGCTAGTTAAGATAGATGTTGGCAGACTTATTAATCCTCATGCTTCAGGGCTTTTGCCGATCAGGAAGAAACATCCTACACCTTGTCATGGGGTAATGCCACACAATGAGAATTGATGTCTCCTTCTCACCCACTAGCTTTGGCTATTTGCTGGGCTAGGACATGAGGCCTCTTGCGACCACGCACGGGATGGTTCAGCTCCCAGAACTGCTCTGCTGATATAAAGGCCACCTTCTGGAAAGACAAATGCAAAATGGAACTGTTGATTTTCCGTGAGCGCTCACCCTGCAAGCCAGACTTACGCTCCTCCAGCTGAGTGAGGAGGGAGATGGAAGTTGGAAGCAAAAGCAACCTAATGTGACTGTCACCCAGGCACAACACAGTGACATGGTTCTGTTTAAACAGCAGGCTAGAGAACTAATGCATTTGCAGATAAAGACTGAAGGCACTGCTTCGAGAAAATTATAATCTCCTTCCTCAGACAGAGAGAGAAGTGAAATGCATCTGCCAGATTATTAGCTGTGAAGGATTTGCTCAATCTTCCTGAGCACACAGCATATATAGCAAGATTTGGCTGCAACACAGGACCAGTCGGCGTCCAACAGTCCTATGCAAGCAGCAGGCCAGAATTTGGGGATGGCCACACCAGCTCTCATGAGTGCCAGGTACTAAAAACAAACTCTTCCATGCACATGGGAGTCTTAGGATAAGATTGGACAAAACAGTAAATGTGATCCTGGGTCTAGCAGAACTAGATCAAAGGCTCTGCATCCATGTCAAAGGAACTGATGAGCTGGTCTAAATCCAGTCTGTTGGAAGAAATTTGTCCAAAGCATTTTGATGAGGTAAGTTTGTGCTCAACTATCTCTCCAGGCCTGTCCTCCTTGTCTCTCCATTTGGCATGGGGCTCCCTTTGCCTGACAGCAAAGCACCCACCGTTATTGGCACAGGGTGAGGCAAGTGGGAATTCAGGCTTTCCCAACGAACCAAATCCTAGCTGAGCCAGTAAAGGAAGCTGTTCTCTCTTCATGACCATACATTATAGCCATTGTTAGTCAGTCATTGTAAAGTACTCTTGGAGCAGTGGCAGATGTCCTATTACACTGAGAGAAGTAAGACACCTGGGTTCGTTACCACCTAATTAGGTTCTCCATGTGATTAACTACTTGTGCTGCAGACAAAGAAGCAAACTACCCAAACGAATGCCAACAGGAGACAAGCTGGCATGGCAGCAGCAGGCACCTGACAGGCACACGCAGATCTGTAACTCATCTGGCTTCCTGATGGGTAGTGAAGGATTTTTAGTAAAAGTTGTAAAACTATAATCAGAAACTCCGACAGCATATGTCTCGTCTGAGGCACAGCTAGGTGCTTTGTGACTTCCACAAACCCTTGTCATCTCGCACACAACATCCATCTTGATATCTACTTCTGGCCTATCTGACCTACCTAAACCTTTATGCCTCCTTGGCTGCTTCTATACACCTCAGCATCTCTGCTTTAGAGGCACCTTCACCTTCTCAGGAGACATTTCACTGTATCTTTCTCTACACCTCTCTTCTAAGCCTGTGCTGTGTATCTGCAAAAGACTATTTTTTGTACCTTTGTCAACTAAGAAAAGCTTCTGTTGCAGAAGCCCATTTGGCTAGTCCTGAGGTTTGGCTGTCTTGCTCTTCTTCCCATTGCATTAAACCCAGCAAGGTAACAAAGGAAGTCTGTAAAAGCATCTCTCTTTATTGAAAGCCTCCTAGCCTGCTAAAGCTGAAGCTGCAGTATTCCTGCACAATCCTAAAGGCAGCAGGCTGGATTTCCTCTTGAGTGCCTGATCCAGCCCAAATACAGATCCACATTCAAGCTGTCTGAAGCCTCCAATCAATCAGTGAATTGCACTGAATGCCCTTAGGAAAAAAAAAAAAAAAAGGATCTTTGATGAGGCTTTGCTGCTAGCAACCAATCCAAATCCATTAGCTTTCACATCTGGAGTTCCAATGAACAATAAAAATGAGCTTGATGGCCTCAATCTTGTCCTCATTTTTCAGCATCACAATAACCTGGCTCCACTAAACACAATTCAGCATGATTGCCTGACTCTGCTCAGACTTTGGGGATACCCAGAACTACTATAGCTGCCAGAGAAGAAGGTCAGGACAGAGAGTGCTTTGGCAAATCTCTCCTTGTTTGAGCACCTATGCATATTAGAGAAAGATAAGAAAAAGTGGAAATGGAGACCATGCTCTGGGGTAGGATCAGGGCTATTGGCAGAGCTTTATGATTGAAATCCACTTGGTATTTTCTCAGTCATACATGAGCATCTGTGCAGGACTATCTCTTCTACAATGAAGCCAGCTCTTATCCAATTTCAGCCATATTTTGAAGAGTTATTGTTACTTCCTCCCCTGTGAAGACTGCTGCTATTCACTCATAAGCTCACCCAAGCCTGTATCTCAACCCCTTCACAATGGAGGGCCTTATCTTGGTGTGAGGAAGGAGGCCTCGCTCTGCCTCTGGCAGGAAGGAGTCAGCTGATTCCAGGTGATCTGAAATGTGAGGAGGTGGCAAGGCAGCAGATGAAAGCTGGGATGATTGTGTGATTTGTGCTCGTGATGAAAGCTGTTCCAACACCTGCTGGACCACACATGCTTGGACTAGTCTCAGTGCTGCAAAGAGACCAGCAAGGTCCTACAGCTGTCAAGCCAGTTGCCTGGCATGTGGGCAGAGCCTGTGGTCTAGAGTACCAGCTTTTAGATGCTTCTCTTGGTTTCTCCAGGAGCTTCCTATGCTGCAGTTATCCTAGTTAACTTTTTTTTTTTTTTTAGTTGCATTTCTGAGGTGATATTGGTGACAAAGTGAGGTGGAGAACCTGATGGCAGCCATTATATGAGGGAACTCATGTCCTTCCAGTGCTGTGTGAGCAACCAGCCCTGACTTAAGATCACAGAATCATTAAGGCTGAAAAAGACATCTAAGATCGTCAAGTCCAACTGTCAACCCAGCACTGCCATGGCTATTAAACCACGTCCCAAAGTGTCATCTCTACCTGTTTTTTGAACACTTCCAGGGATGGTGACTCCACCACCTCCCTGGGCAGCCTGACCACTCCCTGTAAATCCCTGGCCACTCTTTCTATAAATAATTTTTTCCTAATATTCAAAGATTTATCTGGTTTAGATCAACCTGATTTCCAATTACCTTCCCTTACCCTCGAACCCTCCTAGAGCCCTCTCCTATGAAGGACATCTGGTAGAGGCAGAGGCTTTTTTCTCTTTCCTTCTTCTATTTCATACTGCAGCCCTGGTCCAGGCTCTCTAACCCCACCACTCTTCCCTTGCTTTTTACAAAGAAAGAGCCCCGTGCTGAGACCTCTGCTTGAAACTATCAACAGCATCTGCTAATGGGCAGCCTAATAGTCATTTAATGGCCCTGGTAAAGCTAATAGATTTATAGAGAAAATATGAGCAGCAATAGACAAAAAGGAGTGCTCAAAAGCAGGCAAAACTGGCAAAGTATTTCCCACTTGGCCTCAAGTATCTAAAGCCGTGCCTGCAGCTAGGCAGGAGCTTTGCAAGCTTTCCAAAGCTGCTACATGTTCCTGGGAAAGAGATTTCATCCAAGAATGACACTGTCTGCCTGGTCTTCAAGGTCATATGAAGGATTCCCAGGTGGCTTGTAAACAGTTCTGCCAGATGCTGCTACCTCTGGAGTGGTGCAGACCTGACAGGAATGAGGTCAACCTCCTCCAGGCTGAGAAGCAGGTCACTGCTGGAGTCACCACTTTTAATATACTCAACAGTGCAAAGAAATGTCTGTTGAGGCCTCATCCCACAGGCTCCTCTTTCCCAAACTCAGCAGAGTCTACCTACTGGATTTATCTGATCCTGCCAGAATTTATACTAAGCCTTTTAATACTTATTTTTCTCATGTGTAGCCAAAGTTTTATGAGACCCACTAACTCCTGCTCAGGAAACAGACTATATATTTTGAAGGATATTGTGTCTAGCTGGACATGGCATATAAATTCCCTTTGCCACCTTGGTGCCCACTTTTACTCATACAGCCACTGTGGAGTTAAGACCAGTCCATATCTCTCCAGAGCTCCTCTAAAGACCCTTATCACTCTGCACATATGCTGCCTGTGCAGGATGCCCACGCTTGGAAATAAAAGCTGAGCTGAAATGAGTCAGGTTGTTGCCAGATGATCTTGCTGTTTTGGTGACAGTGTTAGTGGCACTGACAAAATAAGGATATGCATGATCTTGACAGACATGTCTCGAAGATATCTGGGGTCAGTAAAAGAGTCAGACAGTTCAGGATGAGGACAGCCTGCCCTGGTGCTAGGAGATGTGATGTCTTGGCACTGCAGCCTGCCTGGGCTATTTTTCAAGTGGTGTGTGTAACAGTGGCAAGAGATATTCTCACACCACACCAGCACATAGAATCATAGAATCATAGAATGGTAAGGTTGGAAGGGACCTCAAAGATCATCTAGTTCTAAGCCCCTGCCTTAGGCAGGGACACCTCCCACTAGCACAGCTCACTCAAGGCCTCATCCAACCTGGCCTGGAACACCTCCAGGGAGGGAGCAGCCACAACCTCCCTGGGCAACCTGTGCCAGTGTCTCACCACCCTCACTGGAAAGAACTTCCTCCTGGCATCGATTTGAAACATGCATCAGAATTTACCAGAGTGCCAGGTGCTCTTTCAGTCCAGCATCATGGTATTATTCTTATGTATAAGCTTGACTCTCCACCTGCTTCCCTATCCCATTCCAACCCAGGGCCAGCCCTGTTCCAAAATGGGACATGTGAAAGGCAGGCTGTGTTTCCTCTCACATCTCCCTGTCCAGTGGCTCTCAATCCTCTCTCTAAGTAAGTCCAATAGTACTGCAGAGCTATCTGTCTAGGATTAGTGTGGTCTCATGCACTCTGATCCTGGAACAGGTACAAGTAAAGGTATGAGATAAGGATACCATCCCTCACAGTTTAAAGCATTTTTCACTCCTTTTCATCACAATGTGAAATTTTTGAAAGACAGGTCCAGGTCCTCAGCAACATCAAATCGATTTCCACACGGGGTCTTATTGACAGGAGAGAGAAAAAAACAGCTCTCTCCTTTTGCTGCATCCTAAAAACTCACCAAGTCCTTATCCAAGAGGTGCAAAAACGCAGTAATGGTGTGACAGATGTGACAGTTTGACCCACTACTAATAAGCAAGCACACTGAAGGTGATTGCATTTCCCTGTGTATCTAAATTCAGTGAACTGCCCTCTGGTTAAAGTAACGTTTCACTGCTTTAAGGGATGAAAAGCATGCATTTAAGGCCTGTGAAACTGGGGGACTGGGGTTTGCTACTGACTTGAGTGGGCTCCTTGCACCTGATTTCATCTTAGTTTTCTTGCAGGTGTGAATTTGAGTTGCCATCATTAATATGAAATGCATCAACCAAAGCAGATCCTACAGAGAGGAGCACAGAGCCCGTGACTGACCAAGAGACCACTCGGACATCAATGCTTGAAGGATACATCCTCTGTATATCTGTAGTGCCCAGCCCCAAGCAGCCTCTGCTGCACCTGGCTCAGGTGGCATCAAGGCCCAGAGGACAAGCAGCTGGAAGACAGGGAGTTGGCCTTCAGCTGTAAGGGGGAACACAGCACCAAGGGTGCACTTCTCCTGTGGAGAACCAGAGGCTACCTTTGCCTTGACAACCATAAAGAAGACCAGGATTCATAACTGTAGGAGCTCCCTGCAGCCAGGAGTTTGAATAATTCACTTCCCAGCAAGAGATATCAATCCTTTCTCCACAACTCCTTCTACCACCTTGTAAGATGTATGAAGGGAAGGCAGGAGGCATTTTTATTGTTTTTATTTAGTTTGTGGATGTTTAGTGTTCCTCGCGATGGGCTATATTCGGTCCTCCCGTGCATGATATTCTCAAGACCTTTATCAGTTAACTATCCTTGCTTTAATTTCCCCCCTGTTCTCACCCCTACTTTTACCTCTTTATAAATTACAACATTCAGGCCTTTGCTGGCTGTAGAGAGCACTACATTGTTCTGGAATAAAATGGACTTTATTCCATTATAATGACTCCGCTTCCAAAGGGGAGTAGTTATACCGGAATAAAAGTATTTTTTATGCTCCAGTCTGAAGCATAATTCAATCATAAATTACATCAGGAAAAAATAAAGCATAATAATAAAATGGCAGTTTGTGCATTGATTAAAGTGAAAACACTCTTCATTCTGGAATATTCCACGTATAAAGTGAAGTTAGTGTGCAATAAGCAGGGGTGTGATTTTTTTTACAGCGCACTAACTATCCTTCTTCCATTCCCTGATAGATACCCTGCCAGAAAACACAAGTGCCTTTAGGTGAGGCAAGTTTGAAAGGGGAATAAACTATTGTACATTAATGTGCACTAGGACTATTCATAAGGGAGCGTGAGGAAGTCAGCAGAGAGCTGAAAATCTGCCACTAGCTGCTCCCCAAGTGACACCCTTAGGGAAGTTCAGGCAGGCCCCAAGGCTGGGACGGCTCTAGTGGAACATAATTCTTCATGTTTTCCCAAGGCAGGAGGCTTTTCTAGGCACATTGATCCTCACAATCAGGGTTTTGAAACAAGCCGTGGGGCCTTGAGGAGTGAGGAATTTGAAGATGTTTTGTTCTTGGGAATAGGGATATGTTGCCAGGAGATGTGCACTGCCACTACCACCCCTCCTAACCCTGCATCAGGATGCAGAATATGTTTCAGGTCCCCCAGAACAGCTGACCAGCCAACTCAATGAAGATAGAGCTTTGTGTCTGTGCTGATACCCCAGAAGGATCGAGCAGCCAACATCACACATATACAGCCAGGGGCTATACTTAGGGCAGTTTCTGTTCACTTCTCTTGTCAGACATTAACACAACATTTGTTCCCAGCACCAGTTTGTATCAGCCAAGAGCTCTTGATCAGACTTCAATGTACCCCATAAAGCAATCGTTTGCACAGAGCAAGGGAAGTGATCTCCTGGCTAGGAGACTTCCCAGGGAGTCTGTCGTTCTCTTTGATTCCATTTTACATTTTCCTTTGTATGAATTTATAGACTATGGAGTTAAAGAGTATTCACATTTGGTAGTTTTACCTAAAGAACAGAAATAAGCTATAAATGCTTCTCAGCTGATTTCTACTAAGATCTGTTAGACAATTACATCAGATAATACTCAGCAGGGAATCATGTGCCCATCCCAGCTCTGCCAGGGAGGCACTGCCTGCTGCCCTCACAGCTGGAGAAAGAATGGGTCTGAGTACAGGAAAAAAAATCAGGATCCTCCCAAGAATGGTACTGTGCAGTGCTTGACAACATCTGAGTAAAATTTACTTGTGGTTCAAAAATGGAATGGTCTGTCATTTGGGAAGCCTGGACATCCAAGATTCTGTAATTGAAGACCTGGGTTTCCCACTAGAGCCCTGCCATGGCCTCAATCCTGCATCCCTCCATCTCTCACAGGTCAGGATTTCCCACATCAGTTTTGCATTTTTTGCTCAGAATACTAAATCACTTCCATACTGAGAACTGGCTTCAGCTGTGTCTCCACTGGTTAAAAAAAATATGTATCCTCAAAATCTAATTACTTAACACATTTTCACTAATGTGATGTTCAAGTATCACTCAATGCCTCCTACAGAAAAATGATATTCCAACACTTTAGCTGCTTGCAGCTAATATTAAGGTGCCTTGACAAAACAGCATATTCAGAAACATCACTGCCCTTAATGTATGCTAAAGGGAACTTTGCACCAGACTTAGTAAGTTAGATGGTGGTTGGACTCAAGGACCTTAAAGGTCCCATCAAAGTGATTCTGTGATCCTATGACTGCCTTCAAGATTGTGTTAGAACAGAAATCCAACTTGCATGGATTTCAGGAGGCAGACACTCAGAAGACTGTGAGAAATCTCCGCTTCAAGGCATGGGCAAATAGAATCTTATGAATTTCTGTGTTATTGCCCTCTATGTTGAAAAACAATTTAAGCTTTGCTAACTACTTCTGCATTGAACGGGGTCAGGAGAGCTCACACATTTTCCTGCCAAAGCTCAGCTGTCAGGATGGTGACATTTAATGAAGGGTGGAGGGGACAGGGTGGTTAGCACATTCAGTTTCCAAAATGGGTTCTCAAAAGCTTATGATCTTAAAGATCTTTTCCAACCTTAATGATTTTATGATCTTTCTCATTCCCAGCATGTGATTTCTGGCACAGAGCATAAAACCCTCCCCCCCAAAAAAAAAACAAGAAAAAAAAACCCCTGGAAACTGGACAGGGCTCCACAGGCAGATCAGCCTAAGGCCATAAATAGGTTTCTCTAGTTCTCAGACCAAAAGTTGAATCCCATGCTACACACTGACTTGCTTACCACACTACTCAAGCCCCTTGTCAAAAGGTTTGGATGAAGCATTAAGTGAACATGGAATTCGAGATGTGGACTGTATCAACAATTACAGTCTGGATCATAATTCAATTATGAATTAAATTTGAGTTCAAAAACCAAACCAAACCCAAACACCATAATAAAAGGGCGATTTGTGTGTTGATTGAAGTGAAAACATGCAGTCATTAGCTTGAGTTTAAATCTTGTTAGCTGTGAGAAGAGCTGCCTGTTGCAAAGAATCTGGTGAGTGCCTGGAGGGATCTGACATTTCTCTAGGTGTTTAAAGCAGAGATGTGCAATCAGGACAGCTTCTGCCCTCCAGGTCATCAGCACTGGAGGTCAGAAAGGAGAGTGGTATTTACTACTAATAATAATCATTCCCACTGTACATTTTGCAATCCCTGGTAGACATCTGTTTGCATAGAATCATGGAATTGTTACAGTTGGAAAAGACCTCTAAGGTTCTCAGGGCCAGCTGTCAACCTAATAATCACCCTGTCCATTAAATCATGTCCCAGAGTGCCAAGTGTATACAGTTTTTGAATGCCTGTGGGGGAGGTGGCTCCCCCACCTCCCAAGGTACCTGTTCAAATGCATGGCCTCACCAATGTTGAGTATAGGGGCACCATCATTTCCCTACTCCTGATGGCCACACTGTGGTACAGGCCAGGATGTAAGTTGCCTTCTAGGTCAATTGTTTCACATTCAGCCAGCTGTGGATCAACACCCACAGGTCTTTCTCTGCTGAGTATCTTTCCAGCCACTCTTCGAGGCCATAGCCCTGTATGGGGTTGTTGTAACCCAGGTGCAAGAGCTGGCACTTGGCCTTGCTGAACCTCATACAACTGACCTCACTCCGTTGACCAAGCCTGTTTGAATCCATATGCAGAACCTTCTTATTTTTGAGGAGATCAACACTCCCATCCAATTTGGTGTCTTCTTCTCATGGGACAAGAGCTGGCAAAATATCACAATGTTTAGGCAGAAGGGATGAAACTGAGACAAAGGCAGAGGATGGGAGATGCTTGCTCTGTAGACCATAGGTTAAACTTATTGTGGCTTTTGGGGCTACAGACAGAAAGGCGAGAGAACTGCAGTCAGCATGTGGGGAAGACCATGAGGTCTTTACCCGTCCCTGAGGGATCAAAACAAGGCAATGAGGATCCTGAATGAAAGGCATATCTAACTGGCAGTATTTCTGCAGCCCAGAGAAGTGCTTAGAATATCAAAACTAGGACATCCCTCCCCTTGGCCTTTCTCTTGAAGGTGTACAGGGAACTGTAGCTTGTTAGGAACTTTTCCACTTTGTCTTTGGTGGGAAAGGCAATGGTATGGATACCAAGGGCAGTGTGCAAACAGCTGATGTTGCAAGAAACCCAAGAGTCTGGTGTGCTAAGGAAGAAGAGTTAAGAAGTAGCTGGATGAAATAGAACAACACTGTGGAAAGCATTCTGGTTGTTGCCTTGTTCTCTTCTAGCAGTACTTAAAATCTGCATTTCCCTTGCTGTAAAATATGGTGGGTTAAGGAACATCCTCCCCAACTATTGAAATTTACCAGACCAGCTCAGACAGCTTGGAAGTAAGATGAAGCTATATTTACAACAAAGCAGAATTTACAAGCACATATATACACAGTATTTACAATTATATACAATTTAGATATAATACAGAAATCCAAACTCCCTCCCAGACAAAGAAAACTTCCCAGAGGTGGCTCAAAGCTACTCCCTTTCCCCCTCTATTCTTCCAGACAGACAAACAAAAACAACCAGCAAAGTTTACCATGTTATTTGTTAGTGGAGAAATATCAGAGCAGAGTGAAGGAGAAGTAAAATGAAGCAGTGTCCCTGGATGAAGTGGGACAAATTGTTTACATCTTGGCTTTTTATGCCTCTCAGCAAGCCAACAAATGATAAAGACTTCATCATTATTTTCTTTTTTACAACCAATGATCTAATTTCTCTCTTTATAATGACAGAAGCCAGCACAGCACAGCACAGAAGTCAGCACAGAAGTCAGCATCCTTGAGGGATGCAGAAAGCCATATGCTCTTGACCCATTCCTCACAACCCTGACAACGCTTTGTCCCCTCTGATCTGTGTTGTGGATAGGGCAGAGAGCTCAAAAGCAAGCCTTATGCATCCTAGAACTCCCTCATACTCACTATTAAAACATCAACACATCTCCCTCCCACACAGTGCTGTACATCTTCCTTCACAAGAAGACTTCCTCACCCCACTGGGTTCAGGAGCTTGTCCCTTCTTCGAACATTTTGAATAACCTTCCCAGGTAACCTTGGTGGGACACACAAAGGCTCCTTGAAGGCCTTTCTTTCTCATGTATTTCATACCTCTCCAGAGCCAAGCACAATGTGTTCCCATATTATAAGAGAATAATTGCTTTTCCTCAGCTCACACCCATACTATTTTTTTCTCTTCTGCTTTACAAACTGCTCTTGCAGAGAAATATGTCCCTGCACGAGAGCATTAGATCGAATTTTTAGATCAAATTATCCTTCTGTTCTGTAATAGTCTCTGTAATTACTCCCTGTAACTTTGCTTTTGCTGGTGATCTCAACCATCAGGCAATTTTCACACATCTCACCAATAGAATTCAAGTACAAGCAAATATTAGAGTGAGTGTGAATTTATTTTTATTTATAAATTACTTAACATAGAAAAAAAAAAGAGAGAGAGAGAGAGAGAGAGACAAGCTCTCGGCACTTAGCAAATTACTGACTTGAAATAGATGTTGCAAAATTTCCTGTGCTATATAAATGTGGCTGTGTTCCTGTGCAGACTGCTCTTGGTGAACCTGTGTTAGCAGTGGGGCTGGAGCAGATGATCTCCAGAAGTCCCTTCCATCCCCTACCATTCTGTGATTCTGTAATTCACAGTGTAAGGATGCATTCAGAAGTCTTGAGTTTTCAATGCAGACTCCTCAGCTCCTCAAAAGCTTAGGCACAGAATCAAGATACCTACCAGAGAAAAGCAAGCTCAGTATTTCACACAATCACAGAATGGCAGGGGTTGGAAGAGACCTCCAGAGATGACCTAGTCCAACCCCACTACTCTCACAGGTTCACCCAGATCTGGTTTTACAGGAACACTTCCAAGTGAGATTTGAAAGCCTCTGGAGAAGGAGGCTCCACAACCTCCCTGGGCAGTCTGGTCCAGTGCTCTGGTACCCTCGAAGTAAAGAAGCTTTTTGTTATATTCTAATGTATCCTCCTGCACTCTAGTTTGTACCTTGCTGCTCCTTGTCCTGTTACTGGGCACCACTGAAAAAAAGCCCAGCCATAATACATATTTTTATGAATGTATAAATACATATTTTTATGTATTTATGAGATCCCTTCTCAGTCTGCTAATATGTTGGTGTTGGACTCCTTCCAGTAGTTCTCTGTCTCTCTTGAAGAGGGCAACCTGGAATCAAACACTCCAGGTGCATCCTCACCAGGGCAGAGTAGAGGGGGAAGGGAATCTCCCTTGATCCCAGACTACTCTTGACCTTCTTAACCATGAGGGCACGTTACTGGTTCGTGGAGACTTTGTTGGCCACCAGCACACCTGGGTCCTTCTCTGCAGAGCTGCTTTCCAGCAGCTCAACTCCTCACCTGTACTGATGAATGGAGTTATTCCTCCCCAGGTGCAAGATTCCACATTTGGCCTTGCTGAAATTCATGCTGTTCACCTCTGTCCAACTGTCTGGCCTGTTTCACCTGTTTATGTATGTCTGAACTGAACCTCTTTTAGGCTCTTCATAACTCCATCTGGGAGTTTGCAGTGAGGGTGGTGAGGCACTGGAACAGGTTGCCCAGGGAGGTCAAGGCCAGATTGGATGAGGCCTTGAGTGAGCTGTACTAGTGGGAGGTGTCCCTGCCTATGGCAGGGGGTTGGAACTAGATGATCCTTGAGGTCCCTTCCAACCTTACATTTCTATGATTCTATGATTCTAAATTGTCCTTCAAGCTCTGTGGAGAAAGAGATACCATGGTGCTTCCAAGCAGCCTCTCCAGTGCTGTGATATAAAGGAACTGCAACTTTCCCTCTTTGTCATACATCTTTGGTAGGTTACCACTGCATACATCTGCATGCCCTGAAAGGCAGGGCCACAGCCTCACAGAAACCTGTACAGCATCTAACACAACTGGGCACAAAACAGAGTTTTTCCCTTCGTATAGTATTTGTAAGATTCAACCTAGACCAACAAATGCATTGACCCCATAAAATAGGAAAGTGTCATTCCAGAGATCAGAAAATGAAGCAGAAAGATAGGCCATGTAGCAGCATGCCAAAGTTCACACACAAAGCCTGTGCCAGGCCTGGGAATCAGGTCTTAATTGAGTATCTTAATGTTCTTGTCTCTCCTTTTGGCACTGCTGAGATATGAAATAATAATAATCACAAAATGTGCCCAGACACTAGGAAGATCATCACCTTAATGCAGGTAATAGGAGTAGCCAGCATCTGCGTAATGCAGAATCAGAATGGTTTATGATGGGGAGAACAAGATGTAGTTTTGAGCTTAAAAGCAATTAAAATTTCCTACCTAAGTTTTGCTTAATGTACTTCCAAAGCCACATTCATCTGCTTGCAAATATGTGACCCTAGGAGTTCAGGTTTCAATGCAATAGAAGGGCATATGCTGGCAGAATGACAGCAACTGAATGGCATCTCATCTGGATCCAAAAACGTACAGAAAGGGAAACACTCATTATTCTAGAGGCTCAAAGACAATTTCAATCCATTTTAACTCTAACAGTTCCCCCTGTGGCCTCTTTAAACCTACTGAATTGGAGCAAAGTAGTGTAAGAGGCAGAGTTTCATCTTCAAAGGTGCAGTGAAAATATCCAGGTTGACAAGAGGGCTCAGTTCAGGAGGTTTTGTGGGGTTTCACCGTGGACTTTTAACAATGGTCTTCTGCAGCACCTTTTATCTGTGCCTCTCACTGTACTTCAAAGATATTGTCTGATGTCTCACCACATTGCTTCTGTGAAAGGTGTATTATTGTCTCCATTTAATTAACAGGGAAACTGAGGCAGTGATAAAGGGAGTGATTTGTTTGGAGTCTCACAGAGCACCAATAGAAGACCCAGGATTATATATGAGCTCTCTTGATGTTTTAGGTTGCCCTACCCATTTTTCCTCCCTGCCCTGTTCATGCTTGCCTCTTCAGTAACAGTCCCCTCCCTAAGTCCGGAGCTGTCAGGAGCTCTGAGGGATATGAAAGGTGTGCTGAGCTGGGCAGTGATGACAGCAAGACAAGCAGCAACCCTGCCTGCTCTTTCAGAGCAGTTCTGAGCATATAGATAAATCTCACTGGCCCAGATGAGAAATCATAACTCAAACAGCCCTATCCTTATCCTAGCAGTCATCATTTGCAAAGTTATACAATGAAGTGAGAGGAAAATTCCTCTTCCCTCTCCTGTCTCTCTGGTGCTGCACAGTGCAACAGCTGTGCTAGAGAAGTGTATGACCTACACCTTACTGTGTACAGTTCTGAAGGTCCCAACACAAGAAGGACATGGAAGTGTCAGAGTGACTCCAGAGGAGGCCACGAAGATGATCAGAAGGCTGGAGCAGCTCTGCTATGAAGACAGGCTGAGAGAGTTGGGGCTCTGCAGCCTGGAGAAGACACCTGATAGTAGCCTTCCAGTATCTGAAAGGGACCTACAGGAGGGCTGGGGAGGGACTATTTACAAGGTCTTGCAATGACAGGACAAGAGGCAATGGGTTTAAACTGGCAGAGGGGAGATTTAGACTGGATGTTAGGAGGAAGTTCTTTGCAGTGAGGGTGGTGAGACACTGGAACAGGTTGCCCAGGGAGGTTGTGGCTGCTCCCTCCCTTGATGTGTTCAAGACCAGGTTGGAGGAGGCCTTGAGTGAGCTGTGCTAGTGGGAGGTGTCCCTGCCTCTGTCAGGGGGTTGGAACTGGATGATCTTTGAGGTCCCTTCCAACCTAAACCATTCTATGATTCTGTGATTCTAAGTCAAGGAGAAAAAACCAACAAAAACATTTCTGGGGTCCAGACTGGAAGTTTTAGTCATGCTGGATGCTATTGGCATTCACTGTGCACCTCTACAGAGCTACTTGCTTATCCCACAATCACACACATGTTACAGCATCACAGAATCATTAAGGCTGGAAAAGCCCTCTGAGATTCTCAAAGCCAACATCACCACGCACACTAAACCATGTTCTGAAGTACCATCTCTGCACATTTTTTTTAACATTGCCTTATAAATATGTCCTATTTATGCACATGCACATGTATATATATAATTTTTTAAAAAATATATATTTATATTTATAGTCCTGCCCTTATATGTGTGTGCATACATATGTATATTGCTTCAACCGGTTGTGACTGGCAACAGTGCGACAGATGCAAAAATAAACATTGATGTGACTCTCCAGAGAACAGTCAAGGAGCAACCCTGAGAATAGAGAATTACTGCTACCACCCACACAAGGTCTTCTGCTTAATACCTTGACATACTTATTCAAATCTCAACACTGTAAACTGTGGCAAGATCAACATGTTGAAGTCCATATATTGCCCATGCCTGCCGAGGCAGAAGCCAGTAGTCCTCCAGACATGTTACAGTATTTTATCTCTTGCTTGGTGCCCCACTTGCACAGAAATGATGATTGCTATTTCAGGTACAACCAGTTCAGAGTTCTTTCTGATTGCACCTGAACACACAGACATGCCTGTTCACGGGCAAAAGCGAGTGGAAGGAACATCCCCTCAATTTACCTCTGTCCTATTGTTCTCTCATAGCATGTGAGGGATATAACTATCTTTAGGATGACGAGGGCATGCAGTGGAGCCTGCACTCTGTTTGCAGTGTGGGAATTGAGGAGATGTGAGAGTATCATTTTGAAGACATTCCAGTGTAGAGGCTGGGCAGCTCTAGTGAAAGAGCTCTGGAGAAACTGGATCTAAGCTGAGGGGATGCAGGGGGTTAGAGTAGGGGCAGTTTGCTTGAAGTGGGCTGCCAAGAAGGTCATTATGGACATCATAGGATGATAAAATGGTAGGGGTTGGAAAGGACCTATAGTGATCATCTAGTCCAACCCCCTTGCTAAAGAAGGTTCACCTGGAGTGAGTTGCACAGGGGCATGTCCAGGCAAGTTTGAAAAGCCTCCAGAGAAACTCCACAACATCTCTGGGCAGCCTGGTTCAGTGCTCTGGCACACTCAAGGTACAGAAGTTTCAATTGAAAACTTCTAGTTTGTAGTTTCTGCCCCTTGCCCTACCACTGGGCACTACTGAGAAGAGCCCAATGCCATTCTGAGGACCTCCCCTCTTTAGATATTGATAAGCATTGATAAGATCCCCTCTCAGTCTGCTCTTCTCCAGGCTAAAGAAATCTGAGTCTCTCAGCCTCTCCTTGAATTAGAGATGTTTCAGTGCCCTCATCATCCTCATGGTCCTCTGCTGAGCTCTCCAGTAGTTCCCTTCTGCTATGATAGTACTGTGATAGTGTCACAGTCTTAACAGACATCTAATGTAGAGGAGATTCAGAGGATTAAAACCAGGAATTTACTCTTTCATTTTCATTATTGCAAAGATGAAAGAAGCTGCCTCCAGAAGGGAATTCAGGAAGCAATTGCATAAATGTTTTGTAACTCACTAACAGGAAGCACAAATTAAAAGGTCATGTCTGAAAGATATCTCTGTTTTGCTTCCTTAATCAAAGCCACACTAAAAGAGACTTTGATCCTATTCCAAGATGTCCCACACAGGGATGTTCTGAGGTAAGTCAAGTCCAGTTCCCTCACAAAGCTGAATGGGAGATGGTACCAGTGGACACTGGAGACTGCTGAGACACTCCAGCTGCACCAGCACACTGTTTCTTATCATAGAAATCATAGAGTGGTAAGGTTGGAAGGGACCTCAAGGATCATCTAGTTCCAACCCCCTGCCATAGGCAGGGACACCTCCCACTAGCACAGATCACTCAAGGCCTCCTCCAACCTGACCTTCAACACCTCCAGGGAGGGAGCAGCCACAACCTCCCTGGGCAACCTGTTCCAATGCCTCACCACCCTCACTGCAAACAACTTCCTCCTGACATCCAGTCTAAATCTCCCCTCTGCCAGTTCAAACCCATTGCCCCTTGTCCTGTCATTGCAAGACCTTGTAAATAGTCCC
>VWZE01020233.1:85875-108912 GCA_013396675.1 Eubucco bourcierii
TGGCAGGGGGTTGGAACTAGATGATCCTTGAGATCCCTTCCAACCTTACCATTCTATGATTCTATGATTCTATCATCAAATGCAAGCACCAATGCAATACCACCATGTTCACTAAGCCATGTCCCAAAGCGCAACACAGAAGAAACCTGAGATGCAGCACTTGGAATCTTCCAGAGTCAGTCTCTGAGTTTTCCTTTGGATCTTTGTCCAGTGAGAAAAGAATGCCCCAAAGCCAAGCCAGGAAAAGGATGGTTTCCTTAAAGCCATATGAGCCATCAGTTTAAAGAAACCTTGGTGGTTTCAAGAACCCAAGGAGAGTTTTCACTCTACTTTCCAATATTCCTCTCTAAATTCACTTGTGTTACTACAGAAGGTAAAGCTCTCCAGTATTTTGCTACAATCCACATGTTGTATTCACTCTTTGTCTTCCACATTTACACTTTTCCAGTACAAAAATTACTTGCATTTTCAGGCCATGGAGTTTCTCTGTGTGCTTGCTATTGCTTATAGTTCCATTAACAACCATCTCTTGACTATTTTCCAAATACTCTATTATTTTGCTGTAGACAAAAATCAGACTGAAAAGATGCTTATTTGCAGGATGGTTTATTTTCTGAAGGTCACTCACTTTTCTTAAAGCTTTCAGTACCTTCTCAGATCTCCCTGTATTTTTTTCAGAAATAATTGTTACTCTTGCAGCCAAATTAACTGTATTCTAGCACACACATATGTACAGCTGTTTGCCTGTAAGGCAACTTTTCAGTTTTTCCAGGCTTGAGAAGATTTACCAATAAACTGCACTCTCTGCCACAGAACTCTCTTGTATATTTTCCATTAAAGCCAAAACCATTGTCCTTGTGGTCCTGACTGCATCTCTCTCCTCTCAAACCTATTGTCCCAGGTTGGGAACTATAGAGTTAAAAACATCCTCTAGGGACTTGAAGATTGTTATTCAATCCCATAATTCTGCTCTCTCTTCTTAAGCTCAAAGCAAGGCCAGCTTGTGCTCTTTTCTTCCTCCTCCAGCCTTGTGCCAGGCTGCGTTATCAGGACAAACATGTAAGGATAGGCCTGGTTTGAGGCCTCCAGAGGTTGTGCTTAAGCCTCTTGGATGGCAGAGGCATGGGGGTGGTGGTGGGGGAGAGGATTGGAGCACTGGAGATGATAGTTTTAGTTTTGGGTTGGGGGAAAATTCAGGGGGTTCGCTTATGGATTCTGTATCTGCTTTGTAATTTCTATCTGTAACTCTCTCTGCAAATATAATTCTGGTTTTTTTTTCCTCCAATTCATTTGAGAGCTTCACTCTGTCAGCTCTTTAAACCCTTGACAGAACAATTGGTGCCCCGTGTGAGGAAAATCACCAAAATTAATGTACCAGGTTGGAGTGGATCCCTCCCTTGGTAGAATAAACTCACCATAACACGTATTGTTTTTTATGAAGTCAGGGGAAAAAATATTTCTTATAGTTTAAACTAAATATAACAGTATAGGGAAAAATGCAACTACTACCTATGAGGACAGGCTGAGAGAGTTGGGGCTCTGCAACCTGGAGAAGAGAAGGCTTCCAGGAGACCTGAGAGTAGCCTTCCAGTATCTGAAGGGGGCCTACAGGAAGGCTGGGGAGGGACTATTGACAAGGTCTTGTAATGCCAGGACAAGGGGCAATGGGTTTGAGCTGGCAGAGGGGAGATTTAGACTGGATGTTAGGAGGAAGTTCTTTCCAGTGAGGGTGGTGAGGCACTGGCACAGGTTGCCCAGGGAGGTTGTGGCTGCTCCCTCCCTGGAGGTGTTCAAGGCCAGGTTGGAGGAGGCCTTGAGTAACCTGTACTAGTGGGAGGTGTCCCTGCCTCTGGCAGGGGGTTGGAACTAGATGATCCTTGAGGTCCCTTCCAACCTTACCATTCTATGATTCTATGATTCTATGACAATAACCTGAGGGAAGATGGGGAAGGGGTCAAGTGGCAGCAAAAGCAGCAGCAGCAGCAGCAGCCAAAAGAGCAGCAGGGGAAGATGGCAACAGGCACAGGCAAAGCAGCGGAAGCAGCAAGCAAAGGTCCAAGCTGTGCTTCCAGACATGAAGCTCTTGATGCTCCAATGAAATTATATTAACTTATCTATTGTTGCCATTATATGGCCTATCCCCAGAATGTTCACCCTAGAGCTTCCACCTCCAAGTTTCTCTGTTTTGAATGTTTTGGGTTTTTTTTATGTCTGAGGTAGGAATCAGCCAACTCAAACAGCCACACCTATTAGGGTTTGAGATTCCTGCAGAAACTGGATCGTTGCCTGCCAGCTCTGTCCTGAGGCTTTTATAGAGACTGCTTGATGATCCCAGCTGGATCTGAGCAGGAGTGGATGGGTCCTTAAGGACCAAAGCATGCTGGTAGACTGCCTTGCCCAGAAGACCCTAAAAGGCTCCCATACATGCTCTTTAATAACTATTTTACAACTTGTCCTTTCCATTTTCAAACTGCTCTTTTTTTTTTTAACTTCATCTCGTTCCACATGCTCCAGAGTGCCAAACTGACAATCTCAGCCATTTTTAAGCCATCATTAATTTCTTTCCCATTCTCATTTACTAATAGCCCTCGCTTTCACCCTACTGCTACTTTCCCCTCTCTGATCTGTTTGTAAAGGCTTTTCTTATTCTACTTTAACCCATTAATTTCAATCTATTTCTCATCTGTCAAGCCAGACCTAATCCCTCTGATGGCATGTTTTATCAGCCAGGAATTCATCTCCTTTCTTTCTATTATGCAGCATTATCTCAGCTGCCTCACTGAAATCTAAGCATAGCAGATCTCCTGCACTTGCTTTTATCATCTAAGGCTCTGACTCACCAAGGTAATGCCACCAGGCTCACCTGAATTGTTTCACTGAGGTCAGGCACTGAAAGTTAGAGGGATAGCCTCAAGACCCTTTTTCAGCAAGGGGAGGTAAAAGCTCACTTGCTGCTTCTCTGTGGAAAGAAAAAAAATACATATGGAGGGAACAGGGACAGAGGAAAATGCTTCAAAGGGGAATTTCCCTCTGTGTTCTTAATCAAGAGATGTCATGCATGTTCCCCACTCCATCTCCTGCTGAGAGAGGAAGTAAGGGAATCTGCCCAGAAGACCTGTTCATCCTAGTGCTTATCCTTGGGATCCCAGAGGAAGTGCATAAACTACAGACAACAGATACAAGGGCTGCTTGCAGATGTCAGCTCCATCCTTCTGGCACCTCCCCCTGTTACTGCTGTTCTCAAAAAACAAACACTCAGCGAAACAAAACCCAAAACCAAATCCCTGTCATTTGAATGGGGCACTCTCTCAAAAGGCTCTAATCCACAAGATGTCCTCCACTGGTTATGGGGAGGGAAGGGGTTGGAGCTGTGTGTAGTGTGCATATGTCTTAAGGAGTCAATGATATTGAAAAATAGCCCTGCAGGAGGATTAATTATGTGATCCGGAGCAAAGAAAAATGAGCAAAAAGAGTGTTTGAAAAATTCCATCACTCTCCTACCCTCTCCCTGCTTCACTCTCTCATTTGGAAGCTCTCTCAGATGATTCAGTCTCTCTGGATGCTTTGATAAGCCCTTTTTCTTGTTTCTTTCCTGCCCCAAGCAAATATGATTTGATTTGGCTTCCTTTTCCTCCCCTCTCTGGTTTGAGGTATGCACTGGTGGCTATCTGTTCAATTCCATCTCTCTGCTTGTTCATTTTCTATACAATTCCTTTACACGCCCTCCCTTCAGCCAAATCTGTTTTGTTTTGTTTTGTTTTGCTTTGTTTTTAATCTACCTTGTATTTTAAGTTGTCTTGATATTGTTAGCCTTTGGGTTTATGAGGCTGTGTTTTCAATACTTTCCCATTCTCTCTTTTTCCCTTCTCCAGCTCATACTAGGGGACAGCTTTGCATTCTTTGGTATCAACTCCATAATTGGTTTGCAGAAAGTTTTAGCATCTCTATTAGAGATATGTCAGAACCAATACCACGGGCCTGACGCCCCAGCGATAGAAAGTGAAGAACTAGCAAGGCAATGAGAATCATTTATCACTTGCAAGGGCAGATTGAAGCTACTGCGTCCAAAAAAATTGTTTGAAATTATGAGGTTGTCTTCCCCTCTATAATGAACTGAACCAAATGTCCAGACAGCAGAAATGCATCCAGATCTAAGCTCTAGTTTTGGATGGGCAACATTAAGTAGACTGGGATTTTCCTTTAGATATGCCAATATCTCCACAATCTCACATGCTCCTGAAAAGTGAGCTCTTGAAAAGTGAGCTCGCAGTTCTGGAGCCCTCAGCACAGGAAGGACATGGAAGTGTTGGAGCGGGGCCAGAGGAGGCCATGAAGATGATCAGAGGGCTGCAGCAGCTCTGCTATGAGGACAGGCTGAGAGAGTTGGGGCTCGGCAGTCTGGAGAAGAGAAGGCTTCGAGGGGACCTGATAGTAGCCTTCCAGTATCTGAAGGGGGCCTACAGGAAGGCTGGGGAGGGACTACTGACAAGGTCTTGCAATGCCAGGACAAGGGGCAATGGGTTTGAACTGGCAGAGGGGAGATTTAGACTGGATGTTAGGAGGAAGTTCTTTGCAGTGAGGGTGGTGAGGCACTGGAACAGGTTGCCCAGGGAGGTTGTGGCTGCTCTCTCCCTGGGGCTGTTCAAGGCCAGGTTGGATGAGGCCTTGAGTGAGCTGTACTAGTGGGAGGTGTCCCTGCCTATGGCAGGGGGTTGGAACTAGATGATCCTTGAGGTCCCTTCCAACCTTACCATTCTATGATTCTATGAATTATCTGGACACTGTTTGTTGGATTGAAAAAAACATTTCAACCTCTACTTTCAACACACAACAGAAGTTGGCACTCCCCAAACTTTCTTACATCTAACTGATCACCAGCTCAGAAGTCCATGGTTTAAAATATTTCTGGGATTTTAAACCTCTTGCAGAAGAAAATTGCTGCCCACTCAACGCATGAGTGTCTCTGATGAAATATTCCTTTCTCAGCAGTGTCTTTTGCCTCAATGTTTTCTTACAGCAATAATAATAAACAGCAAACCAAACCAAATCAACCAACCAACCAAACCATCACCAAAAAAACATACCAAAACCCCAAACAACCCTAAACAAACAAACAAACCTCTTATGCTTTGACTCTGAAGTATCTGAAAGCTTTGTCATTATTTCCTAGCAGTCTGATGTAGTTCTTTCTGTTTTTTTTTTCTTTTTTTTCCCTGTGTGTGTGTGACCACTATATAAAATATCTCCTTATTTAGGTTTTGTCACACTTCAGTACTGAGAGCTCATTGTTTGCTACAGGTACAATCGTTATATTTGTGTCAAAATGATCTGTTTCTTTGCCTCATTTAACTCCAATGTACTCCAGTTGAGATAAAGCAGAATACATAATACCATTGTCCCCAAAGAAGCACTTTAGTTTCTCGACATATCCAAACCAAACTCATTGTGTGGATATGTCTAAAGGGAGTTATTTTGGCCATCCACTCTAGAAACATAGTTTGAGTCCCATCAGCAGAGACAAGTGCCTTTCACACAGAAGTGAGAAGAGTCCAGCTGCCACCTCCTCCACTTTTGGCCTTTAATGTGCTAATGAAAATAAAACTTTATGTGACTCAGTCTAGGTGAGCTGGTCTTGTGATGAGGTGGTACCCTGAGAGAAGTCAGTTAGAGAGAGGAACATGCATAGTCTTTTTTGTCTTTTTCCTTTTCACTTAATTTTTAATATTATCCCCCCAAAATACAGGACAAAAGAAGAGATAAAAGGTCATAGAAATCATAGAATGGTAAGGTTGGAAGGGACCTCATGGATCATCTAGTTCCAACCCCCTGCCATAGGCAGGGACACCTCCCACTAGTACAGCTCACTTAAGACCTCCTCCAACCTGGCCTTCAACACCTCCAGGGAGGGAGCAGCCACAACCTCCCTGGGCAACCTGTGCCAGTGCCTCACCACCCTCACTGCAAACAACTTCCTCCTAACATCCAGTCTAAATCTCCCCTCTGCCAGTTTAAACCCATTGCCCCTTGTCCTGGCATTGCAAGACCTTGTCAATAATCCCTCCCCAGCCTTCCTGTAGGCCCTCTTCAGATACTGGAAGGCTACTCTCAGGTCTCCTGGAAACCTTCTCTTCTCCAGGCTGCAGACCCTCAACTCCTGTAGCCTGTCCCCATAGGAGAGCTGTTGCAGCCCTCTGATCATACTGGTGGCCTCCTCTGGACCCAGTTTGGTGACCAGGATGTCATGTGGGACAGGGGTTGTCTTGCCAAACATTCACAAAGTATCCTAACATTTTGACTCAACCTTTCGTTTCTATTTGGTGCACAGATCCTTCTAAATTAAAATTTGTTACGATGCTTGAATCTGTAATCTGTCAATGATTCAAAGTCCAAGCTCTCTGGGCATCTAATTGACCCTATAACATGTACCTGTTAGGAGAGGTCAGATTACATTTTCACATGTCTGTCTTAGCCATGGTCATTGCAGGATGTCAAAGCATTTTCAAAACATTTGCCAATGCATCCTCATAGCCCACATTGAAGCTAATCAGCATTGCCTGAATCATCCATTCAGTGTAAAAAAGCAGCAGTGATTTGACAAGGCTCTCACAGGTGGAAAGATAACCAAGCACCTTATTGCCTTATTACTTTATAACCTCATTGCCTACCCACTCCCTGCTACATCTAAGTAAGAAGAGCTAAGTTGGGCAATTTATCCTATTCTGCTTGTTTCAAGAGCTTTAGAGGGAGCCTTAGCTCATTGCTTCACAGGAAAGCACAGACTTTTTGCCCTGTACCTGCTGAAAGCACACTGACATCACACTGTAACTATGAAATCATGCCTATGGGGTCACTTGAAAAGAAAACATTTTTCTAATTAATATCTTCTCTTTTAAAAACAATAAACTCAATCTTCTCTTTTAAAAACAATAAACTATCTTCTCTTTTAAAAACAATAAACTCTATCTTCTCTTTTAAAAACAATAAACTCTGTCTTCTCTTTTAAAAACAATGAACTCTATCTTCTCTTTTAAAAACAATAAACTCTGTCTTCTCTTTTAAAAACAATGAACTCTATCTTCTCTTTTAAAAACAATAAACTCTGTCTTCTCTTTTAAAAACAATGAACTCTATCTTCTCTTTTAAAAACAATAAACTCTGTCTTCTCTTTTAAAAACAATGAACTCTATCTTCTCTTTTAAAAACAATAAACTCTGTCTTCTCTTTTAAAAACAATGAACTCTATCTTCTCTTTTAAAAACAATAAACTCTGTCTTCTCTTTTAAAAACAATGAACTCTATCTTCTCTTTTAAAAACAATAAACTCTGTCTTCTCTTTTAAAAACAATGAACTCTATCTTCTCTTTTAAAAACAATAAACTCTGTCTTCTCTTTTAAAAACAATGAACTCTATCTTCTCTTTTAAAAACAATAAACTCTGTCTTCTCTTTTAAAAACAATGAACTCTATCTTCTCTTTTAAAAACAATAAACTCTGTCTTCTCTTTTAAAAACAATGAACTCTATCTTCTCTTTTAAAAACAATAAACTCTGTCTTCTCTTTTAAAAACAATGAACTCTATCTTCTCTTTTAAAAACAATAAACTCTGTCTTCTCTTTTAAAAACAATGAACTCTATCTTCTCTTTTAAAAACAATAAACTCTGTCTTCTCTTTTAAAAACAATGAACTCTATCTTCTCTTTTAAAAACAATAAACTCTGTCTTCTCTTTTAAAAACAATGAACTCTATCTTCTCTTTTAAAAACAATAAACTCTGTCTTCTCTTTTAAAAACAATGAACTCTATCTTCTCTTTTAAAAACAATAAACTCTTCTATTCTTGACCTGGTTTTTTCTCTTAAAATGTAGTGGGCCAAATTCACTTGGGAATCTCAGGTCAGAAATTCTACACAAGAAAAAAAAATCTGGCTCAGAAATAAAAAAAAACAAAAACCCAAAACCCTGAAAATTAAAAATTACTTTTTTGATCCATCATTACACAACCTCATTTTCTCCTGCCTTAGTTCTTTTTTTCCCCTGTTCTTGATTGTGTCTTTCTTTATTGGTATTCTAGTCACATGCATCATCCCATCCGGTTTCTCTAATGCCAACTGAGTCATCTTTGTTTTCATGCATGAGAACTTCTCACTGTTCCTGCTTAGTCATTTCTCAGATTTCTTGTATTGAGACACTCACAAAATAGTTTTGTCTGCTTTCTCTTGTGCCCTTTAAACTCCTTCTTCTTTTTTGTCGCATTCGCTTTTTTCTTATACCCAGACAAACCTTGAGACATAGTCAGACCACACCTCCTGCTCAACTTTGGGTGTTTCTTCAGTCAACAAACCGTGCTGGTTTGAGGCTAATTGGAATATTTTAATAGAGAAAAATTATGCTTTAGGCTGTGAAAGGAAATCATCATGATGTCTACTGTACTCATCCGCTTGTTGAAAAATTGTTTGGGAACAATAACCAAAACATTAGATAAGTCTCAGTCTCTGTCTGACTCTTGCTGGATCTAGCAGCTTCTGGCTCTGGCTCCTCTGCCAATTAATCCTCACTAACCACTTTTCTTCTAACCCCCCTGGTTGATCCTCCTAATCTACCTTGAGCATAAGGCAAACCTTGGGGTAAGGTACAGGAGTGGGGAGAAGGTGGAAGGGTGGTTGGGAGCCCCTCCTGGGGTCTCTGATTTCTGGGAGGGGAGTTGTGTTTCTGTGTTCTCTTTAACTTGTCTATGTCTGTAACTATTCCTGTCTATAGTGTCTATCTCTGCTGTACATTGTGCTGAGCTGTAAATAGAGCTTCAGTCCTTAACTTCCAGTTGGCTGAGTTCTAGTCTGGGTCATTTTACAAAGTGGGGTGGGGACGGGGAACTCCCAAACCTTCACATTGGGTGTTTCTTCAGTTAACAAGCTTCATGCCTGACTATAGCTGCATTCAGTTCCTATGAACCATTATAGTTCAGTCATCTTTGCTGAGAAATCATCAGTGGGCTCCTGCTCCATCTCAGTCCTCATCCTACATGTCTCTCCAGCACCTACTCTTCTGTCACTCACCGCAATGTTCTCAGTAGGGGTGGCAACAGGATTTTCATATCCCCATCTCTTCTCTGGCAACAACAGCCCCCAGAAATATATAAAAACATATAAAACAACATGAAGCCCTACACTCAACATGAGCCTGCAGTGTGAGTGCAGCCCAGACAGCAACCGAGTCCTGGGCTGCATCAAGAGAAGCGTGGCCAGCAGGGCAAGGGAGGGGATTCTGCCCCTTTACTCTGCTCTTGTCAGACCCCACCTGGAGTCCTGTGTGCAGTTCTGGAGCCCTCAGCACAGGAAGGACATGGAAGTGATGGAATGGGTCCAGAGGAGGTCACGAAGATGATCAGAGGGCTGCAGCAGCTCTGCTATGAGGACAGGCTGAGAGAGTTGGGGCTCTGCAGCCTGGAGAAGAGAAGGCTTCAAGGAGACCTGATAGTAGCCTTCCAGTATCTGGAGGGGGTCTACAGGAAGGCTGGGGAGGGACTATTGACAAGGTCTTGCAATGACAGGACAAGGGGCAATGGGTTTAAACTGACAGAGGGAAGATTTAGACTGGATGTTAGGAAGAAGTTGTTTGCAGTGAGGGTGGTGAGGCACTGGCACAGGTTGCCCAGGGAGGTTGTGGCTGCTCCCTCCATGGAGGTGTTCAAGGCCAGGTTGGAGGAGGCCTTGAGTGAGCTGTACTAGTGGGAGGTGTCCCTGCCTCTGGCAGGGGGTTGGAACTGGATGATCCTTGAGGTCCCTTCCAACCTTCCTCTTCTATGATTTTGGTTGGAAGAGACCTTTAAGTCCAATTGAATGTACCTTTATGCCTACTTCTCTTTGCCATCCTCTGTGACAGATACAACAGAACACAATGAAACACACAAGCAGAACAGACACATATTCCTGACTGATATCTGAACTTAATTTAGTCTGAATTTAATTGCTTAAGAAGGAATGGTGAGTAATTTTCACTGCAATAAATGCACATTTTTTTTTGGTAGCTGTTGCTGTGTGTTTTGGAGGTGCCTCTGTAACACCATCTTTTTTCCACCACTCAACTTCCCACTATGCCACAGATTCACTCATTTGCTTAGTCTCCTTTGTGGTCTCTCCTCACCAGGGTTAGATTTCCTAGATTAGGACCACCAATGCTTTAAATTCTTCAATTCCCTGTTTCCCAATAAAATGAAGGAACTCAGTGGAGTCTGAAGGTGGCCTAAATGGATGAACTCTGCCACCAAGGCCTAAAAGAATGAACTCTGCCACCAAGTCCTCCAGTCTCCGGCTCCTTCCCCAACCACACTGTATGAATGTTTCTGATTCAAGGATGCTCCATGCCTAGGAGTGTGCCCAGTTTTGGCCACTACCTTCTTAAAAATTAATTATAATTCTCCTCTGTCATGAATATAAACTTTTGTGTCTGCCACACAACCGCTTCTCTTTTTTGAGACTCCCTTAAGACAGTTTCAGGCTCTGCCTTGGAGTCATCCACCTTTCTCCAGTCTTCTTCCTATATTCCATCCATCAGCTCCTGCAACCACAGTAAAAGGAATTACACCTCCATGAAACTGGCAATTGGAATTTTTAATAGTACTAAAATAATTTAGTCCATACCACAGGTAATTTTATTAACAGTCAATATTTTCTACCCTAAATGACAGATTTATTACAGCACATTATTTTTATTATTGAGTATAATCATATCCCCATGCTACTGAAATCCCCTGGGCATCCACAGCACTCGAGCAGTAATAAATATCCAATGCACAGAGGAGGAAAAAAAATTTACTAAGGTGAATTTAAGGTTGTGGGCACATATCAGTGGTTTGAGTGCATATTGCCTCTCAAGAACATTGGAGTTAACAAGTTGTTGGCAAGCAACAGGACAAAACACTCCTCATTCACTACACACTTCTGTCCTACATCCCACATAAGTTTTATGTCATGAGGGTTTTCTCCAGTTATTCTCTTATCTCTCCGATGGACGTATTTATAGAAGAAGAAAATAGAATTGTTTCAGCTGGAAAAGACCTCTAAGACCATTGAGTCCAACCATCGACATAACACCACTCTGCCCATTAAATCATGTCCCAAAGTGCCATGTTGACTTGTTTTTTTGAACACTTCCAGGGATGGAGACTCCAACACCTTTCTGCGTTTTCCCGCAGCAGTTAGTACAAGTTAGGCCCAGCTGATGATAAGGTCAGTGTGCAAACTCTATTTAACTTCATGGGATAATGAAGGACTTAGATTTAAGAACAGAAGAGTAACTTAAGCAAGAATATGTCAGGAGCCATTTCTCCAGATGAGAAGAGTGAGAGCACCAAGAGTGGCAGCAGGCAGTTACTGGGCATTGAGGGAATTTAAATGGGACAGTTGAGTCTCGGGGACTCTTCATCTCTGTCTGACAGTGCCTGGAGTCACTTGTGAAGAGAAGCAAAGGGACTCCACCACTTGACACTGGGACTGTGTATGATACAGCTGGAGCTGCTACACTGACTCATCTAATTTTTCTTCTGGGCAACCCTCCCAATGAACAGAGAAGTTGTGCAATTGATCAAAATGCATATATCTGTGATCAAACTGTTATTAGTACCTAAGTCCATTTAGTCTCTGCAGTATCATTTGGTCCTAAATGGCAACAGTCCTATCTCCCTGCATGTACCTCTATCCAGCATCCCTATAGGCAGCCAATTGAAGCTAGGACCAGAAGCAGCACATGTTGTGTTTCCTCTAAGCTACGCATATCCTCAGCAGCCAGTTGACAGTCCACACTGGGTGAGTAACACTTCAGCTCTCACTTCATCTTCTCTCCCAGTGAGGGCACTCATTTAAGCCTGTCTCCCCAGTTCAGCCTCCAGTTTTCCTGGTACTAATAGGAATTTCATATTTCTTTGAACTACCAATCCCATTGGGAAATTTGGTTGAAATTAGTCAGCTGATACCAGAGAAGATCAGAACTGACAGGTCACCATGCAAGCAGACAAAATCATTGCCTGTCCCTTGCTTCCTAAGGAAACCAGAATATAAAAAAACCACAACCAACCCTCTGGAAATTGAAAAATGGCCATTAAGGTGAACCACTCAAACAGAACTCCTGTGCAGCTTGGACAGCATTCTTACAGAAAAAAAACGTTTCACCATTTCCCCTTCATTGAAGAGCTTTAAAGCTATGCACCAGAGGGTACAAAACTGTTTGTTATCTACTACAAATAATAACCATGCCTCTTTGTTACCACATTAACCTTTGGTCTTCTTCAGGTAAAAAAAACCTCACAATCAGGGAAGATGAGGTTTATCTGTGGAGGCAGGCGAGTGTAGCATGCAGGAGCACTAAAACAGCAGGGCACGAGGTGGAATTGTCAAACTTAACCTCATAGGCTGCTAAATACCTTCTAGAGCAGCTGCCTGACCTCGGCATCTGGCAAGGTCACAGCTCTATGCTGCACAGGGAAAGACTGCTTTCACCATGCTGCTTGTGTAAATGAGGATTTGTGTGCTGTGTATGACTGTAAATAAAGTAATAAAGCTCTCTGCTTCAGTTTAGAATTTTCTGGTTCTTTACAGTCATACAGGGGACAAAACTACTCACAGCTAAGTTCAGCTCTGTTTTGCCTTATGCCAAGGGCTCTCCACAGTAGAAAACGGACAAAGAACTTCAATGATTCTGTGAGGAACTCAAACTTGTCTCTCCAGTTGCCTAATAATTGATACTGCTTTTTAAAATGCTTGTATGTTACCTCCTCAGATCACAGCACTTTTTGAGAAAGAAACCCCAACAAAAAAACCAATTCTTTCCTTGCTGAGTTGAAGTATTTCTGCCAAGAGCTGCACAGCTTCTGGGGTTCAGGGCTACTGTTCTTCCCCTTGGGTCACACTCCTTGGCTGGTCTACCTCTCCCATGATGTGGTATCTTGTGAGAGGGCACCTACAGCCTTGCTTCATGCAGGATGCTTTATGCCCTTCTAACATGCATTAGAAAGTAGCATGGAAAAAACCCAAACAAAACCAAACAAAAAAACCCAACCAACCAACCAACCAAACCAGCAAACCCAAATCCAACATCTTTCCCTTTGCAGATCAGCATAAGCACATCTGGAACTCTAACTCTTTGTGTTCAGCACTCCTGTTGTTATGAGGAAGGGAGAATTAAATCTGTAACTTATTTGTTAATAGACGTAGGCCAGAAATTTAAAAATATTTAATATTTTACAATATCATCTGTGAGTTCAGTGGGATTTGGGTGTCTAAGAAAATAAGGTCCTTTGAAGAGCTAAGTCATAAAGAGCTTTGAGATCCTTGACTGAAAGAAGCTATAAGCAGTACAAAGAATCATTGGCTACACAGGCAGGAACTGTCATTATCATCTTCTTTCGCAATAGCAAACCCCTGTATAACAGTTCAACACATCAGGCATTAAGGGAGAGAGATAAGATATTCCTAAAATAGGAAGCTTCCTTTAGTAACACTCTGCAAATTGCTGAGCTGATGGAGAAATTCCTATCTTCTTAATGCCTTTTGTATTGGATCTTTGGCCCACTAGAGTATTATTCCTCACAATAGAACTAGGGGGGGGGGAAAGAGATTCTGCAATAATGAGTGTTCAGCTGTGTAATGTTGGTGCTCAAAAGCACTGCACAATACACCAGAACACAACCCATATGAAGGGGTTGGAGCTGGCTCTGGGGCTGGCTAGAGCAGCAAGTATCTGTCTCAATCTCCTTGTAGCTCCTGCAAGCTTAGCACAGTCCATGAAGCCAATAAAGAGCTAGAAGGAGGAGGAGGAGGAAATGTTACAAGACAGAAAGCAAGAGAAGGACATTTGAATTTCATAAGACAGGTTAACCCCGCAGGGCTGAGAGAAGCAAAAACAACTTACTCTGAATAAACATGATATGGAAATCACAGAGATAGAATTGAGCATGAATTTTATCTAGGAAACTACAGCACAAGCTGGTGTGAGATGCCATCAGGAAGGAATTGTGAAAACTGAAGACAAGGGAAGTGATCTTACCAGCAACATCTGAAGCACAGACTCCCTGTTCCCAGAATCCAAACTGTTTTCTCTGACAGGCTATGGGATAGAGATGCCCATTGTCCAGAAGCACCTCCCATTACAGCCCTCTTACTAAACCACCAGGCTGAAAAGTCTTAGGGGAGCACATTACAGGGTTCTGGTTTGCCATCTTCCAGATCATATCCCAGCATTGTCAATTTCTAGTTGACACATTCTGAAATGGTGGCAGGGAATGGGGCAACAGTTAAACAGCAGTGACTTCTGTGGGCCAGTGCTTGAATCTACATCCCAGGCTCCTCAGTGAGGGTGGTGAGGCACTGGAACAGGTTGCCCAGGGAGATCGTGGATGCTCCCTCCCTGGAGGTGTTCAAGGCCTGGTTGGATGAGGCCTTGAGTAACCTGTCCTAGTGGGAGGTGTCCCTGCCTATGGCAGNCAGGAGTGCAGTAAGTCACCAAGCCTAGGTACTTCATTCTCTCTCAAGAGCAGGAAAGATGGTAAGGGATAATACACACACACACACATATGCAGAATAGAAGCAGGCACACTCTGTGCTGAAGCTTCATGCCCTTGTCCCAGGTTGTCCTCCTTAGCATGACTGATCATCCCAGACAAGAAGGAGTCGATTTACACCCGTTCTGAGTGTATAAAGGTGTTTGACATATGAGCTCCAAAGAGCCTAGCTGATGTGATTTAGGATGTTACCTCTCTCCAGCTGTCTGCCCTGTCCCTCTGCCAGAAGTTACTGCCCCAACAGCAGGTAAAGCTGAAGAAACATGTGCCTGCACCTTGAACGCTCTGGCTCAGGTTGATGTATTAGCATAAACTACCAGTGAAGGGTGGGTTTGTGCTAATACATCAGATGAAAGCTGTGGCCACTGGAGCACAGGCATATGTCTCATTCTGCCAACTTCCCAGTCATTTCCAGCAAAGAAGCAGAAAGGACAGCAGAGGGTATTAAAGTCATGTGTGCTGGATATAGCTAGTCTTATATATACAGTACTCCGATGAACACACTCTTTTCAAGTCCATTTTCTTAAAGCCTGGTAATCTGCAGACCCATTGATGCACAGCCTGGACAATGACTATCAAGTATTGTAAGACAAGCAATCAATGCTAAGGAGTGCACTTAAGATGGCATAGCTACAAGCCTGCTTAGGGCAGGGAGGGAAGGGTGACATCAGTTACCTCCCTCACAGACCTCTTCAATCACCTGGGAGAATGCCAGCTCATACCCTGGCTCAGCATCCTCAAAGAAAGTTGAGAAGTCATCCACCAAAATAAAACTTCTTTAGAATTCTTAAAAAATTACTAGGAGGGGAAAAAAAAAATATGCAGGAGTGGAAAAAAAAGGCATAAAAATCTGGCCAGCTTGTTCTAATATCCATTTCTGCTATCAGTGTCAGTGATACACGTTTATGCTAATCGTTTCTTTATCTCATACAACATAGGACTTGCTTTTTACCTGAAAATCGTTTGTGCTTTGGAAAATCCTCTAATGCACTGATTTGCTCTGCTTTCTGTTGTGTGCTCTTCACTCTCTTGTTTGTTTTGTGCTTCTATCTCTTGCTTATGATCTCTCTGTATGCTGAAAATCCAGTACAAACATTTAGGGGGAAAAAAAAATAAAATAAGAAGATCATTTTTGTTTTTTGAGCAGAAAATTTTCTTCTGCCTCTCAGAGCATCTATTTTGGCTTGTATTTAATTTTTTTAATAATTCATGAGTATATATATAGAGAGAGAGGGAGAGAGATCAGATCTTTCCTTGTTTAGTTTCTACAGCAGTGGGTGCTTTATAAAAGTCAGTGTAGAATCAGCAGTAATCCATTTGTGACACACTCATCTTTTATAAGAAGATGTACCAATTATTTCTTTTAGTATACAATGGGTACAAAAGCTTTATATTTTTTTACCTATTTCTTTTTATTTAAGGACTCTTAGAATTGTCTGTTCTAGTACTTCGAGTGGTCTTAGCTTGAGGATAGGACTCAAGGGCCTTAGAGGTCCTTTCCAACCAAAACCATTCTATGACTTGCAGTGTGCACATGCAGCCCAGACAGCCAATTGAGTCCTGGGCTGCATCAAGAGCAGTGTGGCCAGCAGGGCAAGGGAGGTGATTCTGCCCCTTTACTCTGCTCTTGTCAGACCTCACCTGGAGTACTGTGTGCAGTTCTGGAGCCCTCAGCACAGGAAGGGCATGGAAGTGTTGGAGCGGGTCCAGAGGAGGCCATAAAGATGCTCAGAGGGCTGCAGCAGCTCTCCTATGAGGACAGGGATTATTTACAAGGCTGCCCAGGGAGGTTGTAGCTGCTCCCTCCCTGGAGGTGTTCAAGGCCAGATTGGATGAGGCCTTGAGTGAGCTGAACTAGTGGGAGGTGTCCCTGCCTCTGGCAGGGGGTTGGAACTAGATGATCCTTGAGGTCCCTTCCAACCTTACCATTCTGTGATTCTATGATTCTATGATTCTATGATTCTATGATTCTATGATTCTATGATTCTATGATTCTATGATTCCATGATCCATGCTTAGGGCAGCCCTGAACTGGAGACCACAAAAGACATGAATAAGGTGAATAGCATATTCTTTCTGAAGTATTCTAGCACAGGCTTAAAGACTAATGTATAGAGAAGAAGGATGGAGTCCTAGAGCTTTTCTTTTCCACAGCAGATTTATCAACCCAGAGTCTGCATGGGGAATTCACTTGCCTCTTACTTTTCCTTGCTGATTCAGTTAGAGTTCAATGCTTTTCAACTGCCTTGTTCACACCACTTCTGACCTTTGGAATCTCAGGTTAGTCTATCATAGGAACCCAGTTTTGAATGCTCAGCTACATACCAGAGGCCACAGTGACTTCACTGATTATGGAATATAAACTCAGGAGGCTGATGTGAATCACAGCCTGCCTAGAATGCACATCCAGTCAAGGGAGAGAATCAGCCATCCTAGAATCAGCCATCCTAGAATCAGCCATCATAGAAGAAAAACTGTAGAGCTTTAAACATTTGGTTGTTCCATGGACAATATAGAATCATAGAATCATAGAATGGTAAGGTTGGAAGGGACCTCAAGGATCATCTAGTTCCAACACCCTGCCAGAGGCAGGGACACCTCCCACTAGTACAGCTCACTCAAGGCCTCCTCCAACCTGGCCTTGAACACCTCCAGGGAGGGAGCAGACACAACTTCCCTGGGCAACCTGTGCCAGTGCCTCACCACCCTCACTGTAAAGAACTTCCTCCTAACATCCAGTCTAAATCTCCCCTCTGCCAGTTCAAACCCATTGCCCCTTGTCCTGTCATTGCAAGACCTTGTCAATAGTCCCTCCCCAGCCTTCCTGTAGGCCCCCTTCAGATACTGGAAGGCTACTATCAGGTCCCCTCGAAGCCTTCTCTTCTCCAGGCTGCAGACGCTCAACTCTCTCAGCCTGTCCTCATAGCAGAGTTGCTGCAGCCCTCTGATCATCCTCATGGTCCTCCTCTGGACCTGCTCCAACACTTCCATGTCCTCCTTGTGCTGAGGGCTCCAGAACTGCACACAGTACTCCAAGTGTGTAATATTGTAAGCCAGACTCTGATAGCTCTGGGAAAAAAGCTTAATCCATTTGTTGTTACACTGCTCATTGTTCTTTAACTTAGTTCCCACAATACCAGGCACACCTGTGCCTTTTAAGTGCTTTAACACTTAATCTGAATGCAGCTATCATGTGCCTCAGCCAGTGCAGCCAGAAATCACAGATCATAGAATCATGAAGATTGAAAAGCACCTCTAAGATCATCAAGTCCAGCCATCAACCATACTCCAAAGTGCTATGTCTACACATTTTTTGAACACCCTCAGGAATGATGACTCCACCACCTCCCCAGGCAGCCCATTCCAATGCCTCTCCACCCATTCAGCAAGGAATTTTTTCCTAATACTAAACCTAAATTACACTTAGTGCAATCTGAGGCCATTTCTTTTCATCCTATCACTAGTTACATGGAAGAAGAGACCATCCCCAACCTGTCTGTAACCTCCTTTCAGCTATAGACAGTATCTAGAAAGGAGAGAGCCTTTACTAAAAGTGCTGCTGTTGGTTTCAGTCTCTGAAGCAGATTTTACAGACCCAGTAGTTGAAATCCTAAAGCCTCAACAGGCAGAGAACAGCTGCTCCTCCTGCCCTCTCCAGCCTTGAGAAGGTTACTTGTGGTAACTAATTTAATTATTTACTTATATCTGCTTAAATGATCACTAAATGACAGGAGACTCTCTATGATTGAGCCTTTCCTGGAAGAATTCTGCTGTTTCTGTATTTGACTTGAGATCTGTTGTTATACAAAGCTTTTTTTTTTATTTTATTTTTTTTGCATGACAGAAGCCCCATGGCTTTGCCAGTTCGGATTGGAAGCAGAGGACTTTGAAGCCACCCTGGGGGTTTTCAGGCAGAACAACCATGAAGCTAGAGCTATAAATTTAATCACTGTTTATTGACGTGGTGATGTTGGGTGTATTGATGTATTTTATTGCTAAGCAGTGCATTCTCCCCATGTTCTTTCCCCCTTGAGCAGATTAACTGCACATTCCAAAATGCTGTCCAGCAGACAGCCATGTCATACTGTTTTCAGTTTGCTTGCCTCCCACATAAAAGAACAGCTGTGAATGTCAGCTGAAGCTGATTTCTCCTGCACAATGGCCTATCATTTTTGTAAAAATAAATAAATAAGTGGCAATCATTCATTTGTTTTTCATGGATATAAACACTCTGGGTCAAACTCAAAGTGACTGAAATGATATTGCGTTTTAGCTCTGGTTGATAAGTAGTTGTAATTTACAGGCCAATAGAACTGAGCAGATAGAAAAGCAACTACCAAGTAGAATTAAGATAAAGAACCTCCCACTCTCACTTTGTCTTACACCTTTCACTGAGCTGCTTTCACTTCTGCATCATTTATTTCCTGACTGTACTCTCTTGCAAGTTACACTAAGTTGCTGCCAGGTAACATACAGGACCATTTTTATCACCTTTGAGCAATGCCCAATTACAGAGCAAGATTCCAGAGACACTGATTCAGTCCAAAACACACGACCAAAGCACATTCTGCAGGGAGAACAAGCACAAGATGAAGTTGTTATAAAAACTGTAGAAATTTAAAGAGTAACTAAAAGCACAAAGTGTCACCAATGTGTATAGTTTGCCCTCAAAAATAAGTGTCTGATTGTCACAAGACAGGTTCTAAAACATCTAACAATATTCTTTACCCTTGTTCTCTGCACACAAGTCTTGGGCTTGCCCAGGTGTGTGTAAAATGTGGTGCAGTTGCTTCAGAAGGACTGTAGAACATCAAAGCCTGTCAGCAGGATGCATTGATTTCCAGGCCAGAGAAAAACTTGATTAGCACCCATCTTTGCACTGCTCTTTTCCACACATCTGAAGGGCTCTGAAAGATCAGAGTATAATGGATTTGAGTAGCAAGGATTTTCTAATATGCCTGGTGCCTTGCAGTGGCCATTGTCTGGAACTCCTCCCCACCTTGCAGCTTTCATTTAAGAGTGCTTTGGGGCATTATCTCCAATCATTATCCCTCAGTTGGTCACCATAGTATGGCAGTACTGTAAAACATTGTGAAGGCAAGCACTTCAGAGCCATGTCAGTACCAGCACATGAATTCAAGTGTCTAATTGCCATACAGTAGTTCTTATTTGATACACAGATTCTTTAGAGTTGATACCAAGCATTTTCCACTGAAAATTAGTATTGTTTTGAAAGTGAATATATATATATACACACACACATATATATTCAATGATCTGGATAAGGGAGTTGAGTATATCTTCAGTAAGTTTGCAGAATACACTAAGTTGGATAGGAGTTGTGATCTGCTGACTGCTGAAAGGTAGGAAGGCTCTACAGAGGAACCAAGGCTGTATCAATAGGCCCCTATCAATTGGATGAGATTCAACAAGGCCAAGGGCTGAGTCAGTTGGAACACAACCCCATGAACACTCCAGGCTTTAGGCAGAGTGGATGGAAATCTGCCCAGCAGAGAAAGACATGAGGGTGTTGAGTCACATCTGGTTGAACACAAGTAATGTGGCCAGGTGGCAAAGAAGGCCAGCAGCATCCTGGTCTGCATCAGTAATAGTGCAGCCAGTAGGATCAGGGAAGTGCCTCCCTGTACTCAGCACTGGAGAGGTCACACCTTGAGTACTGGTTTCAGTATGGGACCCTCACTAGAAGGAAGACATTGAAGTGCTGTAATGAGTCCATAGAGGGACAAGGAAGCTGTTGAAGGGTATGGAGAACAGATTTTGTGAAGAACAGCTGAAGGAACTGGGATTGCTTAGTTTGGAGAAGAAGAGGTTTAAGGAAACATGAGAGGACCTCTTGAAAGGAGGTTGTAGAGAGGCAGGTGTCAGACTTTTTTCTTCAGTAACAAGTCAAAGGACAAGAGGAAAGAACCTCAGGTTTTACCAGGGGAGATTTAGGTTGGCTGTTAAAAGAAACTTCTTCCCTGAAAGGATTCTTAGCCCCTGGAACAGGCTCCCCAGGAAGGTGGTTGAATCCCCATCTCTGGAGGTGTTTCAAAGATGCAGAAATGTGCAGTTGAGTGGTAAGTTTTAGCACCTGACTTGGTAGACTTGGTTAGACTCAATGATCTTAAAGGTCTTTTCCAACTGAAATGATTCTATGATCCAAGAAAGCTGTGTTGGCAATGGTAAGAATGTGTTAGCATGTACAAGATACAGGTTTATGATTTCTGGAAGCATAATGTTAAACCTTCTCACACTGTACCTATTGCAATGTTTTCACCCTTCCCTCCTACTGGAGACTGGGAAGATCAATCATCATTTGTGGAAAGCCCATTAAAAATACAAAGCTTCCCATTCACACTGGTACTCAGTGTGGAATCATAGAATCATAGAATGGTAAGGTTGGAAGGGACCTCAAGGATCATCTAGTTCCAACCCCCTGCCATAGGCAGGGACACCTCCCACTAGTACAGCTCACTCAAGGCCTCCTCCAACCTGGCCTTGAACACCTCCAGGGAGGGAGCAGCCACAACCTCCCTGGGCAACCTGTTCCAGTGCCTCACCACCCTCACTGCAAACAACTTCCTCCTAACATCCAGTCTAAATCTCCCCTCTGCCAGTTTAAACCCATTGCCCCTTGTCCTGTCATTGCAAGACCTTGTCAATAATCCCTCCCCAGCCTTCCTGGAAGGTTGGAGACCTTCTCCTTAACAGACCTCAGTCTAGGAACACAACCTGAGGACTTACTCATAACACACAAATGGCAGATGAGCACTAAGGGCTATATCCAGTGTATGTATAACACCTCCCACATCCCAGATGAGTGGTTTTCAAGCTGTGGTCTGCAGTCCTCTAGAACTGTAATCTGTTCCTGTCTCTGATGACCACTGCAAGGCTCTACACGTGGGAATTTCCTGGAGGTATCTGCACATGCCTTCAAAAGTAGAAGGGATCAGCAAATTGAGAGGAGGGGAAAATCCGTACAATGAAAGCATTTTTAAAGGCCAAATGCATCCACGATAAGAGCAGAGAGGAAAAGCTCCACGTGACCCCAGGCACCCCCATACAAAGTATTGCTATCAGCAAGGGCTAAGACCCCATCAGCCTCCTCCTTCCCCTCTCCTCCTGTAAATCCACATCTGATTAAAAATATTAATTAACTGTCAAACCCTCCCCCGCTCTATGTCAATTAAATCCGTTTTATGTCCATTTTATCTATCCATCCAGATGCTTTAATTAGTCTCCATGATTGCAATTCATCAGCACTTCCTAGGAGTAAAACACATCAGCAGCCTTCTGCCTCTCTCTCTGCACAATTTACACAACATCTCACCTAATGGCTCTCTGAGCCCAACTCATGTTTGGGCTCAACCACAATGCAAATACCAATAATAATTAGTATGAAGGGAACTGTCTTTCCATTTCTAGCTAAAAAGTTAATATTGTGTCTTCATAATCCACAATACAATGATTAAGTAGTGCCATTTGTGTCTCCTGATTCCCTAATGTAATGACTTAGTGCCACAGGGACACACACATTATCTCTCCTGTTTGTAAATTTTTAGTAGTTTATAAATCCATCACGGCCTTACTATGCAACCTCACCAGCTCTCTGAACCAAAAAAAAGAAAAAAAAAAAAAGTTTAAAATTAATAATGAATGATAAAAGTTGGGGGAAAAAAATTATTCAGGCTTCATTAAATGATAAAATCCATCAGGAGCCGAGGGCAAGGACAGGGGCAGGGACTCAGTTAATTTGTGAGAGCAACGTAATTTTGAATTGTTGGAACGATAAACCAGTGGAAATTTGTAATACAGTTTTAGTTTGAAGGTCATCCTAAGGAGAAAAGGCCAAGTAGCTACCTGACCTTCTTCACAGGAGAGAGAGAGAGAGAATATATTCTGCTAGCTTGGCAAAATCCAAAGACTTCTGTGATCTTAGATTCATAGAATCATAGATTGGGTTGGGTTGGAAGGGACCTCAAAGGTCACCTAGTTCCAAGCACCCTGCTGTGGGCAGACACCCTACACTAGACTAGATAGCTTGAGTGCACCCTCAGCAAGTTTGCAGATGACACCAAGCTGTGTGGCACAGTCGACTTGCTAGAGGGCAGGGATGCCATCCAGAGGGACCTGGACAGGCTGGAGAGTTGGGCCCAGGCCAACCTGATGAAATTCAATAAGGCCAAGTGTAAGGTCCTGCACCTGGGTAGGCACAATCCCAAGCACAAATACAGGCTGGGTGGTGAATGGCTGGAGAGCAGCCCTGAGGAAAAGGACCTTGGAGTCTGGGTTGATGAAAAGCTCAACATGAGTCTGCAGTGTGCACATGCAGCCCAGACAGCAACCGAGTCCTAGGCTGCATCAAGAGCAGTGTGGCCAGCAGGGCAAGGGAGGTGATTCTGCCCCTTTACTCTGCTCTTGTCAGACCCCACCTGGAGTACTGTGTGCAGTTCTGGAACCCTCAGCACAGGAAGGACATGGAAG
>VWZE01020234.1:0-11236 GCA_013396675.1 Eubucco bourcierii
TAGCACAGGCTGCCCAGGGGGGTTGTGGAGTCTCCCTTTGGAGATATTCAAACCCTACCTGGCTGTGGTCCTGTGTGATCTGCTCTGGGTGATGCTGGTCTGTACCGGGTTGGACTGGAGGAGCTTTGGAGGTCCCTACCAGCCCCTGACACTCTGTAAGTCTATGATTCTAAGTCGTTCGCTTGCAGTCATTTCTCTTTAACATTTTATGTTAGAATCAACAAATAAACTCTTTCTTATTAATGTTTTTTTGGCCCTAAAGTCAATGAATAACAGTTTCAAGGCTCAGCATGACAGTGTGCTGGGCCATCTCACTTAATCTCTATTCTTACCCTGAAAGGTTAGGCTAGGTGATCCTTGAGGTCCCTTCCAACCTGGTGTTCTGTGAAGCTCTAACTCTTTCTTCTGGCATAAATGCACAACTTCCTTTTATTTTTGGAAGAACCAGATCTCTAAAGATTCAGCATCATAGGATGTTAGAGGTCAGAAGGGACCTCTGGAGATCTTCCAGTCCAATGCCCCTGCCAGAGCAGGAGCAGAGAATCCAGCACAGGTCACACAGAAACACACCCAGACAGGGCCGGAAAGGCTTCATCATTCCAGAATGGTGGGGGTTGGAAGTGACCTCCAGAGATCACCCATTCCAACCCCTTGCTAAAATTAGGGGTGCCCACAGCAGGCTGCTTAGGATTGCAATGTCCAGGCAGGTTGGGAATCTCCCCAGAGAAGGAGACTCCACAGCCTCTCTGGGCAGCCTGTTCCAGGGCTTACAGTAAAGAAGTTCTTTCTCATGTTGAGGTGGAACTCCTATGCTGTAGTTTATATCCATTGCCCCTTGTCCTATGCCAGGGCACAAGGCTGGCTGTCCCCTCCCTCTTGATCCAGACACTCAGGGAAAGGAGGGAAAGACTTCTTAGGACTAGACAGAAGAAAGAATGGTAGAGATGTGGAATGGGGAGAGAGATTACCTAGACAGTAAGAAAGCAGGAGATGCCTGGTGAGGTGCTGTGAGGCCAGATCTTACTGCATCTTTAGCCACACATGTCTTTGCCAGGCATGTGCATCTATGTGAAGTAGAGGCTGAGCTGAAGGTCTGTTTTTTTGTTAGATTCACTAAGAGAAGAGGATGAAAACTGCTCCACATCCTTGCAACCTGCAATTTGCTAATCCTGCTCACAGTGACTAGTCCCAGCAAAGATACTCTTTGGGTTTTGCATTGCTTTTATTTGAGCCCTAGTGAGAACTGTTACCCAGCCACTGACACCTGAAAGGGCCTGGAGTGCTCTTCTCCTTAAAGCTTAACCCATTTTTGAGCCCTAGTGAGAACTGTTACCCAGCCACTGACACCTGAAAGGGCCTGGAGTGCTCTTCTCCTTAAAGCTTAACCCATTTTTGAGCCCTAGTGAGAACTGTTACCCAGCCACTGACACCTGAAAGGGCCTGGAGTGCTCTTCTCCTTAAAGCTTAACCCATTTTTGAGCCCTAGTGAGAACTGTTACCCAGCCACTGACNACCTGAAAGGGCTTAAAGTGCTCTTCTCCTTAGAACTTAACCCATTTACAGAAATGCTGAATTCTCCAGAGATTCCTCCTTCTTCCAGTGTTCCTTGATGGTGCTTCCCAGACTCACCAAAGGAGTATTAACTAACCAATGTGTCTGCACAGGAACCATCCTCGATGACCTTGGAGGCAAAAAATGCATCCCCAGAGACAGCTGCCCCTGTATGTTCCAAGGCAAAGTCTACAAGTCTGGAGGGACTTACTCCACTCCCTGCCAAAACTGGTACAGTTGCACTAACCCAGCAAAGGAATTGGTGCCAGAGTGTTGATGAATTGCTTTCTGTTCTTCTCTCCAAAACTGGTACTGTTGTGGACTCAATTGCACTGACCAAGCAAAGGAATTGATGTCAGAGTGTTGATGAATTGCATTCTGTTCTTGTCTCCATTTCTCCTCCACCTATTTCTAATGTTTTTCTTAATGCAAAACCCGGGTCTGAACTTCAACAATATAGGAAAACTTGGAGGCAGTCCTCAACCTCACACAGTTGCCACCCCCTCTCTTCCAACTGCCAGCAAAACCTGAGCTCAAGGGTTCAGACTGCAGAAAAATGAGACTCTAGGCTGGTTAGAAAGTGAGGCAGGGAGTCCTACCATGTTAATAATTTAGATTTCCAACCACCTCTGGATCTACAGAAGGCTGGCTCGAGGCCTGGATCTCAAACGTCCTAATCCTTGAGAACAGTCTGATTAAGAAAATAACCCTGTCACTTGAACCCCTCTCCACCCTGCACTAGGTTCGAGGTGATAAGGCCTCAAATTATTCTTAAACCAGTTTTATTTCTTGCTCTGATGCTTATCTAGTGAATGTTCTATGCAAGCTCCTGCGACACAGCACAGTTTCCATGGTCATGGCTGTAACCTTTACTGCAGGGAGGAATGAAATATGCAATGGTGCGTGGTGGGGCAGGCAAACCCCTTTGAATGGAGCAGCGCTGCTGCGGGCCCCTTTGCACAGAGTAGCGCTGCTGCTGCGATCCCCTTTGCACGGAGTAGCGCTGCTGCTGCGAGCCCCTTTGCACGGAGTAGCGCTGCTGCTGCGATCCCCTTTGCACGGAGTAGCGCTGCTGCTGCGGACCCCTTTGCACGGAGTAGTGCTGCAGCGATCCCCTTTGCACGGAGTAGCGCTGCTGCTGCGAGCCCCTTTGCACGGAGTAGCGCTGCTGCTGCGATCCCCTTTGCACGGAGTAGCGCTGCTGCTGCGAGCCCCTTGGCACGGAGTAGCGCTGCTGCTGCGAGCCCCTTGGCACGGAGTAGCGCTGCTGCTGCGGGCCCCTTGGCTCGGAGTAGCGCTGCTGCTGCGGGCCCCTTGGCACAGAGTAGCGCTGCTGCGGGCCCCTTTGCACGGAGTAGTTCCTGCATATTAAGGCAGTAACTTCTCCAAACTGTGGTTCTGAGGGACTGACCCTGATGTGCTCTGGATGTTTTCCAGCCAGCCAGAGTCTCACTCCTCACAAAGCCTGAGCTGCTGTGCTGGACTTTTCTCCCCTCCTCTGCACATCTCTAAGAACTCTCTCTGCTCCTTATCTCAGGTCTTCCAAAATTAGCTACTGCATCAGCATCCTGATGTAAGGTTGCATCAAGTAGCCTAAAATGCTGCAAAATCCTACTTGGAGAGGTTCTTCTTTCTTTAAAATTCAAGGGAATTATTTATGCCCTGAAAAACATTTCTTACTTGACCAACTCCAGGTGTCTGCAGGAGCTGATTCAAAGCCCAGTCCAGTTAAGTCTGTCACTGAGAGGCATTTCACCTTCAGACTGTAAGGGCCTAATTTTATGTCTTCCCCAATGAGGGATTTTTGATAAGTAGCTGAATACCAAGCCTAAAACAATGTAGATTCAGATGGTAGATGTTAGCTCACCTTTTGCTCCTTTCAAGCTATGTTTCTTCTAACTGCACCCTTTTGGATCCTGTGCAGCACTTGCAAAGGAGGCCACTGGAGCTGTATCTCTCTGCCCTGCTCTGGAAGCTGCCATGTAGATGGAGGATTCCACATCACCACGTTTGATAACAAGAGGTTCAATTTCCATGGCAACTGCCACTATGTCTTAGCTAAGGTATGAACAATCTCCTGTCTCACTACTAAATCACAGAATTGTCAGGGCTGGAAGGGACCTCAAGGAGCATCCAGTCCCAAACCCCTCTGCCATGGGCAGGGACACCTCACACTAGATCAGGATGCACAGAGCCACATCCAGCCTGGCTTTAAAAAACTGGCAGGGATGAGGCTTCCACCACCAACCTGGCCAATCTGTGCCAGTGTCTCACCACCCTCATGGGGAAGAACTTCTTCCTAACATCCAGTCTGAATCTACCCATTTCTAGCTTGGATCCATCCCTCCCTGTCCTATCACTACTTGACACCCTATAAAGTCGCTCCCCAGCTTTCTTGTAGCCCCCTTCAGATACTGGAAGGCCACAAGAAGGTCTCCTCAGAATCTTCTCCTCTCCAGACTGCACAACCCCAACTCTCTCAGGCTGTCCCCATAGCAGAGCAGCTCCAGCACTCTGAGCATCCTCATGACCCTTCTCTGGGCACATTCCAGCACCTCCAGATCTTTCTTGTAATAAAGGCTCCAGAACTGGACTTGATGATCTAAGAGGTCTTNCGGCTTATAGAATCATGGAGTGGTAAGGTTGGAAAGGACCTCAAAGACCAACCAGGTCCAAGCCCCTGCCATAGGCAGGGACACCTCCCACTAGTACAGGTCACTCAAGGCCTCATCCAACCTGGCCTTGAACACCTCCAGGGAGGAAGCAGCCACAACTTGCCTGGGCAACCTGTGCCAGTGTCTCACCACCCTCACTGCAAACATCTTCCTCCTAACATCCAGTTTCAATCTCCCCTCTTCCAGTTCAAACCCATTGCCCCTTGTCCTGGCATTACAAGACCTTGTCAATAGTCCTTCCCCAGCCTTCCTCAGACAGGGCTTGAAAGTCTCCAAGGCTGCTGTAAGGTCAAGGCTGCTATAAGGCTTCTCCTCTCCAGACTGAACACCCCCAACTCTCTCAGCCTATCTCCATGGGAGAGCTGCTCCAGCCCTTGAGAGGCAGGAGGCAGTTAAGCTGTGCTGAAGCTTTGCAGACTTCATTAAATGGCACCAATCCAGCAAAGCACTTCACAGATGCTCAGCTTTATATCCCACAAAGTGTCCTATTTGCAGTGGTTTGGAAGTCAGCTGCTTGATGCTTTAGCATCAAAGTTTTGCAGCTTCAACAGTTTCAGGTCTTATTTGACTAAATTAATTTCCTTAGTGGCTGTATTACATGCAGGTGACTGTATTATACACACACACAGGGTCACACAAGATGTTAGGGGTTGGAAGGGACCTCCAGAGATCAAGACCAACCCCCCTGCTAGAGCACAACCATAGAATCTAGTGCAGGTTGCACAGGAACACATCCAGACAGGGCTTGAAAGTCTCCAGAGGAGAATCCACAACCTCTCTGGGGAGCCTGTTCCAGTGCACTGGGACCCTTACATTAAAGAAATTCTTCCTCATGTTGAGGTGGAATTTCCTGTGCTGTAGTTTCCATCCATTGCCTCTTGTCCTATCCCAGAGCATAACAGAGAAGAGTTTGTCCCCTCTCTCTTGACCCTTCAATTTAAGCATTTCTCTTGAAGGCTAAACCAAGCGAAGGAGCAAAAATCCTTGTAAAAACTAGATGGAATTCCAGGTGGCTGTCCACAAATACAACATCCAGCCAGGCTGAGAGCAAGGAAGCAGAGTGCAGAGGAAAGGCAGTGAGGGTTATTGATTTGGGCAATGAAATAAAGCAGGTTGCAGCCGGAGATTAAATGCCTCAATCCTTTCATGTTTCCATTTTAGTCTTCCAGGGGTTTTTCTCTCCCTGCTGCCTCCCTAGGAGATGCTAACAATGTCTGCACATCTCTTTTTCCATATCTTTTCAGAACACTGATGACACCTTCGTGGTGATTGGGGAGATCATCCAGTGTGGGACATCAAAGACAATGACCTGCTTAAAGAATGTATTAGTCACCCTGGGAAGAACTGTAAGTAGCTTGCTTTACTTAGTGACACATGGTTGCACCTATGTTTAGGTTCAAAGATGGGATTTCTCTAGCACTCCGGGCTCAGTTTGGTCTGTTGCAGCCCTGAGACTGCAAGATTCATACCAGCAGGTGGTTTGGTGCATGTGACCATTGGTTGTGTTCTACAAGGGTTCTTTCCTCTCCACTTCTTTTGGATTCTGCCTTTCCCATTTTATTTACAGGTAGATGGCTAAAAATCATAGAATCATGGAATGGTAAGGTTGGAAGGGACCTCAAAGATCATCCAGTTCCAACTCCCTGCCATAGGCAGGGACACCTCCCACTAGCACAGATCACTCAAGGACTTGTCCAACCTGGCCTTGAACACGTCCAGGAAGGTTGTGGAGCACAGAATCACCCAATGTGATAAAAGGTCACATTGGGTGATTCTGTGCTCCACAACCTCCCTGGGCAACCTGTGCCAGTGTCTCACCACCCTCACTGCAAACAACTTCCTCCTAACACCCAGTTTCAATCTCCCCTCTGCCAGTTCAAACCCATTGCCCCTTGTCCTGGCATTACAAGTCCTTCTTAATAGTCCCTCCCCAGCCTTCCTGTAGTCCACTTCAAATGCTGGAAGGCTACTATGAGGTCTGCTGGAAGCCTTCTCTTCTCCAGGCTGCAGAACCCCAACTCTCTCAGCCTGTCCTCACAGCAGATCTGCTGCAGCCCTCTGAGCATCTTTGTGGCCTCCTCTGGACCCACTCCAACACTTCCATGTCCTTCCTGTGCTGGGGGTCCAGACCTGCACACAGGACTCCTTATTGGCTTTCCCTGTCTTTTCCACGACTTCAAACCTTTTCACTTTTGAAAAACAGAGATTTCTAGGTGCAAATATCCCTTTCTCTTCACAACACTTCTGAGCCCTAATTCAGTGAGTGAACAAGTACTTGCAGTGAAGGCCAGAAGCTTCTCCTCTAGAGGTTATGCCACAACTCAAACTGAATTCAGTGGCAACCAAATTAGGGCTGGTATTTAGGCATTCCTCTGATTTTACAGATCCTTTCTTTACACCTGGTATTTAAGCAGTGCAGCCCTAACCATCTATAATCAATAAAGCAAGGTAGAGCTCTCCAAAGGACAAACCTACCTAAGGCATGAGTTGGTCCTCCAGAGGGGCTTTTCTCCCTCTATTGAGGAAGTCTGAGTCAGGTAGCTCTCATTTTGGATATGTTCCCTTCCTAAACCTACACATCACATCTCCATGTGCTTCCAGGTAACTAACCTTGCAGATACATGAAAACATTCAAAGCTGTTGCTTATGAAAGGGGTTTTTAATTTTTTGTTATGGCCTACAGATTTGCTCTGTTTTACTTTGTGACATCCAGACACTGAACTACTCTGACCCCAGAGGTGACCATGCTTTGAAGACACTACTGCTTAATGCTTAATAAAGCTCATCAGGTTGCTCTAATCTGTCTCGTGCCTACACATTCACCACTGTGGGGTTTTTCTTTTTTACCTTTCCCCTGCAGACTATAAAAATATGCTCCTGTGGGAATATCTACATGAACAACTTCATTGTGAAGCTACCAGTAAGCAAAGGTAAGTGTCCTTCTTCACATCTTCTCCAGAGTAGCCAACTTCTATTTACAGAGGTATTCCTGCTCCTTTCTCTGAAAAGAGCATGATCCTTCTTATTGTTGGCTCACTTGGGATTTGGACTCCTTGGGAATTCTGGGGTTGCATTGGATGAACTGGTAAAAGAATTCATAGAATCATAGAATGGGAAGGTTGGAAGTGACCTCAAAGATCATCCAGTTCAAACTCCCTGCCATAGACAGGGACACCTCCCACTAGTACAGGTTACTGAAGGACTCATCCAACCTGGCCTTGACCACCTCCAGGGAGGGAGCAACCACAACCTCCCTGGGCAACCTGTGCCAGTGTCTCACCACCCTCACTGCAAACAACTTCCTCCTAACATCCAGTTTCAACCTCCCCTCTGCCACTTCAAACCCATTGCCCCTTGTCCTGGCATTACAAGCCCTTGTCAATAGTCCCTCCCCAGCCTTCCTGTAGGCCCCTTCAGATACTGGAAGGCTACTCTCAGGTCTTCTGGAAGCCTTCTCCAGGCTGAAGACCCCAACTCTTGTAGCCTGTCCTCATAGGAGAATTGCTGCAGCCCTCTGATCATCTTTGTGGTCTCCTCTGGACCCATTCCAACAGTTCCATGTCCTTGGCTTAGGCTGGGAGAGATCTTAGAGATCATCTAATCCAACCCTCCTGCCATGGGCAGGGCTGCCTCTCAACTACTCCAGGTTACTCAAGGCCCCATCCAACCTGGCCTTGAGACAGAACAAGGGGGAATGACCTCAAACTGAGGCTGGGGAGGTTTAGATTAGACATTAGGAAAATGTTTTTCATGGAGAGAGTGGTCAGGGACTGGAATGAGCTGCTCAGGGAGGTGGTGGAGTCACCAACCCTGGATGTGTTTAAGGGTCATTTGGATGTGGTGCTTGGGGCTATGGTTTAAGGTGAGCCTTATAGAGTAAGGTTATAGGTTGGACTTGGGGATCCTGAGAGTCTTTTCTACCCTGTTTGATTATGTGATTGTGTGATCTCCAGGGAGAGAGTATCCACAACCTCTCTGGACAACTCATTCCAGCGTCTTGCCACAACTGCAGTGAAGAATTTATTCCTAAGATCCAAACTAAGCCTATTCCCATTTACTCAGCTTCAGAAAGATCTTCTTTTTTTCCTCCTTCTTTTTTTCTCCCCTCTTTAGATGGCATCACCATCTTCAGACCCTCTACGTTTTTCATCACAATCTTGAGCTCAAGTGGAGTCCAGCTCCGGGTGCAGATGAAACCTATGATGCAGCTCTCCATAAAGGTTCATCACTCGTATCAGAACCGCACCTCCGGTAGGACTCAGCACACTCCTCCTGTTGGCTTTTAAACCAGCCCAGAGCTGCTTGGCTGTCACTTTAAGTGATGGTAGTGAGTGCTGTAGCCATGGTGGTGGTGGTGGCAGGCACTGCAGCAGTGGTGGTGGCACTGTGGTGATGGTAGTGAGTGCTGTAACCATGGTGGTGGCACTGGTGGTCATGGTAATGCTGTGGTGGTGGGCACTGCAGCAGTGGTGGTAACACTGTGGTGGTGTTAGTGGGCACTGCAGCCATGGTGGTGGCACTGTGGTGATGGTAGTGGGTGCTGCAGCTGTGGTGGTGGCACTGTGGTGACGGTAGTAGGTGCTGCAGCTGTGGTGGCGGCACTGTGGTGATGGTAGTAGGTGCTGCAGCCATGGTGGTGGAACTGGGGTGCTGGTAGTGAGTGCTGCAGCCATGGTGGTGGCACTGTGGTGCTGGTATTGGGTGCTGCAGCTGTGGTGGTGGTAACACTGTGGTGATGGTAGTGGGCACTGCAGCTGTGGTGGTGGTACCTGTGGTGGTGTTAGCGGGTGCTGCAGCTATGGTGGTGGCACTGTGGTGATGGTAGTGGGCACTGCAGCTGTGGTGGTGGNTGGCATCACCATCTTCAGACCCTCTACGTTTTTCATCACAATCTTGAGCTCAAGTGGAGTCCAGCTCCGGGTGCAGATGAAACCTATGATGCAGCTCTCCATAAAGGTTCATCACTCGTATCAGAACCGCACCTCCGGTAGGACTCAGCACACTCCTCCTGTTGGCTTTTAAACCAGCCCAGAGCTGCTTGGCTGTCACTTTAAGTGATGGTAGTGAGTGCTGTAGCCATGGTGGTGGTGGTGGCAGGCACTGCAGCAGTGGTGGTGGCACTGTGGTGATGGTAGTGAGTGCTGTAACCATGGTGGTGGCACTGGTGGTCATGGTAATGCTGTGGTGGTGGGCACTGCAGCAGTGGTGGTAACACTGTGGTGGTGTTAGTGGGCACTGCAGCCATGGTGGTGGCACTGTGGTGATGGTAGTGGGTGCTGCAGCTGTGGTGGTGGCACTGTGGTGACGGTAGTAGGTGCTGCAGCTGTGGTGGCGGCACTGTGGTGATGGTAGTAGGTGCTGCAGCCATGGTGGTGGAACTGGGGTGCTGGTAGTGAGTACTGCAGCCATGGTGGTGGCACTGTGGTGATGGTAGTGGGTGCTGCAGCTGTGGTGGTGGCACTGTGGTGACGGTAGTAGGTGCTGCAGCTGTGGTGGCGGCACTGTGGTGATGGTAGTAGGTGCTGCAGCCATGGTGGTGGAACTGGGGTGCTGGTAGTGAGTGCTGCAGCCATGGTGGTGGCACTGTGGTGCTGGTATTGGGTGCTGCAGCTGTGGTGGTGGTAACACTGTGGTGATGGTAGTGGGCACTGCAGCTGTGGTGGTGGTACCTGTGGTGGTGTTAGCGGGTGCTGCAGCTATGGTGGTGGCACTGTGGTGATGGTAGTGGGCACTGCAGCTGTGGTGGTGGTAACTGTGGTGGTGTTAGTGGGTGCTGCAGGCATGGTGGTGACACTGTGGTGATGGTAGTGAGTGCTGTAACTGTGGTGGTGGTGGCACTGTGGTGCTGGTAGTGGGTACTGCAGCCATGGTGGTGGCACTGTGGTGATGGTAGTGGGTGCTGCAGCTGTGGTGGTACTGAAGTGGTGGTGGTGGTTACACTGTGGTGGAGTTAGTGGGCACTGCAGCCATGGTGGTGACACTGTGGTGATGCTAGTGGGTGCTGCAGCTAAAACAGATAAAAGATAAAATTCCAAATCATTGGATTTTATGGTGCCTTTGGTAAAATCCATAGCCTCCCTGATACAAGCTGTTGGCTAAACCCTTCCATCTGCTGAAGACAGTGAGGTCATTTCTGTGATGTTTGGTGTGTGCAGAGCTCTGTTAGGCTCTTTCTGTAAATGCAAGCCTTCATCAGAGGCTTGTGAGATGCAGCCTGTGTTCTTGGGCTCACCTCCCATCTCCTGTTTATATCCTCCAAGCTTTTTGTGCTTCTGTCTGTGCAATGGGATTACATCCTGCCTCCCCACCCCACCCCCAACCCGTTTTCTTTTGCTTTTGCAATTTCCTTTTGCTTAGAAGCCTTTGGGGAAGGCACTTCTCTGCCTGCCAGTGTTTGCTGAAGTACATTTAAGCAGCTCCTCATCTTTCTGCTGTCACTAAGTGCTACTGTAATGGGAAAAAAAAGAAGAAAAGAATGAAAAAAAAAGAAGAATTACACTCTAAAGACAGGGTCCTGCCTGGTTTGTGGTAACATCAGGAAGTCTCTGAAGGAAAATGGGCATCTCTCAGGCAAGGTTCATTATAGAGTCAACAGTGTTCATCTAGAAGCCATTCCTCTTCCCACTCACACAGCAGCTTCTTCTCTTGTTTTTCTTTTTTTTTTTTTTCCTGTCATCTTCCTGCCCTTCCACACAAGGTCTTTGTGGCAATTTCAATAACATCCAGACTGATGACTTCAGAACAGTCACTGGAGCTGTGGAGGATTCAGCTTCTGCTTTTGGCAACTCCTGGAAAACCAGAGCCAGCTGTTTTGATGTTGAGGACAGCTTTGAAGATCCTTGTTCAAACAGTGTGGATAAAGGTAGCAGGCTTTTCATCCCTGGGTTATGAGTGCTAAATAATTTTCACATGTTGGGTTACAAAAAAAAACCCCAAACCCCAAACCCCACCCTTTCAAAATCTCAAAACCCAAACATCAAAAGGCACCAGCTTTGAGGCTGGTACAGAGA
>VWZE01020234.1:11303-52015 GCA_013396675.1 Eubucco bourcierii
GGGGGGAGGTTCTAAGATGACAGCTTTACTTTTAAAAGACACCAAAAAAAAAAGCTGCACTGCTGGAGAAAGAACCAACACTCATGACTTGAAAAAACACACCCAGCATCAGTGAGAACAGGATGGGATTAAGGCAGGGTGCACTTTGGTTGTTAATATTTGGGCAAAATTTTCATCCAGTCTAGATTGTTACAGCACTGCTGATGTCTAAAGGGGGTAAGTTACCAACACTGCTGTTGTGCTCTACCAGGAGCCTTGTCTGGTTCTCATTTTCACTGGGTATGGATTTGCCCTAAGAGGTTGTGGAGCAGGGATGCCATCCAGAGGGACCTGGACAGACTGTAGAGCTGCCCAAGCCAACCTCATGAAATTCAACAAGGCCAAGTGTAAAGTCCTGCACCTGGGTAGGCACAATCCCAAGCACAACTGCAGGTTGGGTGGGGAATGGCTGAGAGCAGCCCTGAGGAAAAGGACCTGGGGGTCTGGGGTGATGAAAAGCTCAAGATGAGTCTGCAGTGTGAGTGCAGCCCAGACAGCAACTGTGTGCTGGGCTGCAGCAAGAGCAGTGTGGGCAGCAGGGCAAGGGAGGGGATTGTGCCCCTTTGCTCTGCTCTCCTCAGACCCCACCTGCAGTCCTGTGTGCAGTCCTGGAGCCCCCAGCACAGGAAGGACATGGAAGTGTTGGAGTGGGTCCAGAGGAGGCCACAAAGATGCTGAGAGGGCTGCAGCAGTTCTGCTGTGAGGACAGGCTGAGAGAGTTAGGGCTCTGCAGCCTGGAGAGGAGAAGGCTTCCAGGAGACCTTNAGGCCTTGTGTGACCTGTACTACTGGGAGGTGTCCCTGCCTGTGGCAGGGGGTTGGAGCTGAATGATCTTTGAGGTCCCTTCCAACGTTATCATTTGTGATTCTCTGGAGACTTTCCAAACTCACCTGGATGCATTCCTGTGTGAACTCCCCTGGGTGATCCTGCTTTTTTTCAGAGGGCCAGTGGCATCCTGGCTGCATCAAAAGAAGTGGGGTTGGAGCACATGTCCAACCTGGCCTTGAACACCTCCAGGGAGGTCACCTTGAGGAGGCCTTGAACACCTCCAGGGATCAAAAGATCACATTCTGTGCTTCTGTGCTCCACAACCTCCCTGGGCAACCTATGCCAGTGTCTCACCACCCTCACTGCAAACAACTTCTTCCTAACATCCAGTTTCAATCTCCCCTCTGCCACTTCAAACCCATTGCCCTTGTCCTATGAAGACAGGCTGGGAGAGTTGGGATTGTTCAGCCTGGAGAACAGAAGACTCCAGGGAGACCTTAGTGCAGCCTTCCAGTACCTGAAGGGACCTACCAAAAAGCTGGGGAGGGACTTTTAACAAGGGCTTGTAGAGACAGGATGAGAGGCAATGGTTTGAAGCTGGAGCAGGGACAATTTAGGTTGGATATTGCGAGAAAGTTCTGCACAATGAGGGTAGTGAAGCGCTGGAACAGGTTGCCCAGAGATGTGGCAGAGTCCCCATCCCTCAAGACATTCAAGATCAAACTTGATGGGGCCCTGAGCAGCCTGCTCTGGTTGGTGTTGCTGCACACTGCAGTAGGGTTGAAGAAGATGACCTTAGAGGGTCCCTTCCAACCTGATGATTTCCGTAGCTCTATACACACAGGGTTCAGACTCTACTCTCAGTATTGCCACATGCAAATGAAAGCTGCAGCTCACAGCCACGCTCTGCTCATTGCATGTTGTTGTGTGACTATAAACCATTGCCTGACTCTAAAGGATTTGGAAAGCTTGATGGAAAATGATGAAAATGGGAAGGCTTTGCAGGTGTTCTGCAAACATAGCCACAGCAATAATGTTAGCACTTGGCAGGTGAAACCTTTCCTTTAGGGACATTGCTGATCACTCACCCACCTTGATATTCTAATGTCTTGTATTTCCCTCTGACATTATCTGAACACTTCAGGGCACTCCAGTTCAGTGTGATACCTGATAAGGATATCAATCCAGATAGTGAAATGGTTTAAGTGACTCTGGACTCTTTCTCTCCCATCAGAGAAATTTGCCCAGCATTGGTGTGCTCTCCTGTCTAACACAAGCAGTGCTTTTGCTGCCTGCCACTCTGTTGTAGACCCTTCTGTGTACATCAAGGTAAGGCATAGGTCTAAACGGATGCTTTAATCTAGTCCAGAGAGTGATCTGCCATGAAGGCAGTTTGGGATGTGAAGTAGGGTTACAGTAATGCCTGTTTGCAAAGCAGCTGACTGATGCTGATGAGAAAAACAATGGTGTGAGAGCTTATGCAAGGTTCTATGGCAATATGAAGTGACTGCAGTCACTGTTCTGTGAGAAAGAGATTAAAAAAATAGATTTACCATTCCTGCAAACCTCTCATTCTTGCAAAAGACAAATTTGTTTCCATGTGGAATGATCCTGAAGGTCTTTCCAACCCTAAAGACTCCATGATTCTAGGAATCAGCCCTCTGAGCTGGATTAAAATTCACATCTAGGGGGAGAACATGTACTTATACCATTTCTGTGCCATTTGTTGCTGTGGAACCTTGTTACTCTCCTTGTGTTTAGAATGCAGAAGCTGTCCATGAGTACTTTTGGTGTACAGGTCTATAATGCTATTTAGGAGTTGACTGAGCTAGAGAGTTTGTGAAGAGTAAACACAGAAAATGACTGTAGGGAGTCTGTGTGATGCAACAAAATGAGAAAAGAGCTGATCTGAAATTTGCCCTGAAAGAGGATATGTCATTAGATATCTTCAAAACCGTGGCTGATGCTTTACCTCTTCCAAGTTGCCCTTGTGGCCAAGAGAGCCAATGGCATCCCGAGGTGCATCAGGAAGTGTCTCCAGCAGGGGGAGACACTGCCCTGTCTCTGCGCTGCTGAGACCACTCCTGCAATACTGGGTCCAGTTTGGGGCTCCCCAGTTCAGCAGAGACAGGGACCTGCTGGAAAGAGTCCAGCAGAGAGCCATGAGGATACTTGGGGGACTTGAGCATCTCCCCTATGGAGAGAGACTGAGAGTCCTGGGGCTGGTTAGTCTGGAGAGGAGAAGGCTGAGAGGAGATCTGAGCAATGTGTACAAATACCTGAGGGGTGGGGGTCAAGGGGCTGGGGCCAAGCTCTTTTGGGTGGTCAGCAGCAACAAGCCAAAGAGGAGCAGCTACAAACTGGAACAGAGAAGGTTTCAGCTCAACATGAGGAGAAACTTCTTTGGAGCGAGGCTGACAGAACCATGGAGCAGGCTGCCCAGAGAGGTTGTGGTCTCCTCTGGAGACTTTCAGAACTCACCTGGATGCATTCCTGTGTGAACTCCCTTGGGTGATCCTGCTTGGCATGGGAGGGTTGGACTGGGTGATCTCTGGAAGCCCCTTCCAGCCTCTAAGGTTTTGTGATTCAGTAACCAGGCCTGCCTGAGAACTCATGCTAACTATGAGTAAAACAGGACTCTGCAACTTTCAGCAGCCAGTTCCTTATGGATATGTCTGTTACTGCTGCTGATCTCATCAGATTTTAATCCATGGTTCATAGAAGTGTTTTCCATGACACCAGTAATGGTAGGATGGACAAGTCTCCAGCTATGCAGCATGACCTTGAGTGCCTGTCTGTACCTGGGTGCTTCTACACAGCTACTCAGTTGAAAGAACCTGAGCTTTACACCTCTTTTATCCTTGCTTAACTGTTTCTTTAGGTGTCATTCCAGATGCTTTCCTATGAAACCACTCTCTGTTGTGCACCTGCCTTTTAGGTATTATTCCAGATGGTTTCCTATGAAACCACTCTCTGCACCTGCCTTTAAATCTGATGTTTCTTACCTACATACTAGACACAAAAGTGGCAGCCATTGCTCTGCAGCATTTTCAATTCTCTATGACATATTTTGATGTCTCCTAGGTTGTACACCCTCGTGGGAGGCTGGGATGGACTTTTCATGCTGCTTCAATGAACTATAGGTGCCCTTATGGTTCTCATCCATCCATCCATGTCAGCCATAACTTCATTACAGTTACATGGCTGTGCCATTCTGCCATTGATTTCCTGCTTCTCAGTGTGTCATTAGCAGTGTTTCATTTTTTTTTTTCTCTTAGAGATATCACAAATGACTTTTCATGGTGCTTCAATGAACTATAGGTGCCCTTATGGTTCTTATTCATCTATCCATCCATGTCAGCCATAACTTCATTGCAGTTACATGGCTGTGCCATTGATTTCCTGCCTCTCAGTGTTTCATTAGCACGCTTTTTTTTCTCTTAGAGATATCACAAATGAAGCTTCATTGACAATAACACTTTTCTCCTGTTTTATTTTTTTCCCATGTGTTGTTGATTGACTGCTTTTTTAATTCCTGTCCCCTAGAAATGTATGTATGACACCTGCAATGCTGAGAAGAGTGAAGTGGCCCTGTGTAGTGTGCTGTCAACCTACTCCAGAGACTGTGCTACAGCCGGCGTGTACCTGAAGGGCTGGAGGCAGGACATCTGTGGTATGCACCCTAAAATTCCTTGCCTAGGAGGGAACAGCTTCAGGAGAGCCCAGGCTGTGGCAATCAGTGTCTGTTGTGCTGCATTAGGGAGGTCTCTGAAAAATAGAATAAGGACAAACTTTATAAAAACCCTCTGCTGCCGAAATCAGTTCATGCTCACTTCATCCTGCTATGATGCACATTCCCTGTGTGCAATATTAGGTGAATTCAATGTTCAGAAAAGCAAAAGTGCATGAAATCACCACAAGGAGTTGCAATCACATTAGTTTTGAACCCATGGACCTCTCCTTGTATTTTAATTCTGGCAACTAGTTTGCAGTTCATCTCAGCCTATAAAAATAAGGTAGCACTCATGTACTTGGAGCGTTGGCAGTCCAGACAGCCAACCGAGTGCTGGGCTGCATCAAGAGCAATGTGGGCAGCAGGGTAAGGGAGGGGACTCTGCCCCTTTGCTCTGCTCTCCTCAGACCCCACCTGGAGTCCTGTGTGCAGTTCTGGAGCCCCCAGCACAGGAAGGACATGGAAGTGTTGAAGCGGGTCCAGAGGAGGCCACCAAGATGCTGAGAGGGCTGCAGCAGCTCTGCTGTGAGGACAGGCTGAGAGAGTTGGGGCTCTGCAGCCTTCAGAGGAGAAGGCTTCCAGGACATTTTGGAGTGACCTTCCAGGATCTGAAGGGGGCTACAGGAAAGCTGGGGAGGGACTATTGACAAGGTCTTGCAATGCCAGGACAAAAGGCAATGGGTTTGAAGTGGCAGAGGGGAGATTGAAAGTGGATGTTAGGAGGAAGTTGTTTGCAGTGAGGGTGGTGAGACACTGGCACAGGTTGCCCAGGGAGGCTGTGGCTGCTCCCTCCCTGGAGGTGTTCAAGGCCAGGTTGGAGGAGGCCTTGTGTGACCTGTGCTAGTGGGAGGTGTCCCTGCCTGTGGCAGGGGGTTGGAACTGGATGATCCTTGAGGTCCCTTCCAACCTTACCATTCTATGATTCTATAAAATTGAAGTCCTTACAAAACATGCTCATTTTAGACAAAGAAATCACTTAGTAGAGGGTAGAAAAGGAATTTTGAGCTACAAAGTCAAGGCAGAAGTTCTTCCTTCCAGTTCTTGTCATAAGATAGATAAACAATTTGGGCCAGCAATGTACCCTTGTGGCCAAGAGAACCAATGGCATCCTGAGGTGCATCAGGAAAAGTGTCTCCAGCAGGGCTAGGGAGGTTCTTCTTCCCCTCTACTCTGCCCTGGTGAGACCACATCTGGAATATTAATTTTTGGACTCCCCAGTTCAGGAGAGACAGGGACCTGATGGAGAGAGTCCAGCAGAGAACCACGGGATTGACTGGGGGACTTGAGCATCTCCCCTGTGAAGAGAGGTTGAGAAACCTGAGGCTGTTTAGTCTGGAGTAAAGAAGGCTGAGAGGGGATGTGAGCAATGTCTATCAATATCTGAGGGGTGGGGGGCAAGTGGAGGGGGCCAAGCTCTTTCGGGTGGTGCACAACAGAAAGCCAAGGAGGAATGGATACAAAGTGGAACAGAGAAGGTTTCAGCTCCGCATGAGGAGAAACTTCTTTATACAGTGAGGGTGACAGAGCCCTGGAGCAGGCTGCCCAGAGAGGTTGTGGAGTCTCCTTCTCTGGAGACTTTCCAACCCCACCTGGATGCATTCCTGTGTGAACTCCCCTGGGTGATCCTACTTGGCAGGGGGGTTGAACTGGGTGATCTCTGGAGGTCCTTTCCAACCTCTAAGGTTCTGTGATTCTGTGATTCCGTACACATCACAAAGCCATTACTAATCCCCTAATGCAGCCCAGCACCACCCAGCTGAGTATGTCTGTGCTCGGTGCCATGTGGTTCAGTCTCCGTGAGCTCACCCCACACCACAAGGTTTTCCACGTTGAAGGAAGCTCATTTCTGGCTACCAAGGAGCAAAGAGAGCTGCAGTGAGAGTGTGAGCAGTGGCTGCACAGAGAAGGCCATACATCCCTTTTGTTTCTCTTGCAAAGATCCCTCTGAGGAGTGTCCTGAGACTATGGTTTATAACTATAGCGTGAAGCACTGCAACCAGTCCTGCCGCTCGCTGGATGAGCCTGACCCACTCTGCAAAGTGCAGATGGCTCCCTTGGAGGGCTGTGCTTGCCCTGAAGGCACCTACCTCAACGATGAAGAGGAGTGTGTCACTCCAGATGAGTGTCCCTGCTACTACAAAGGCAAGATTGTGCAGCCTGGCAACTCCTTCCAAGAGGACAAGCTGATGTGGTAAGCTGCTCTGATGGCTGCGTGCCTGGGGAGTGCCAGGGCTGGCTGGGGAATTCCCTGCTCTAATCCCTGAATGGGCTCCTCTGATCCATAGGAGTTATGAGAAAGTTCTCCTAGATTCTCTCCTAGATAAGAGAAGGCTTCCAGGAGACCTTAGAGTAGCCTTCCAGTATCTGAAGGGTGCCTACAGGAAGGCTGGGGAGGGACTATTGAGAAGGTCTTGTAATGGCAGGACACGGGGCAATGGGTTTGAAGTGGCAGAGGGGAGATTGAAACTGGATGTTAGGAGGAAGTTGTGGGTGGTGAGACACTGGCACAGGTTGCCCAGGGAGGTGTTCAAGGCCAGGTTGGAGGAGGCCTTGAGTGCCTTTTACTAGTGGGAGGTGTCCCTGCCTATGGCAGGGGGTTGGAACTAGATGATCTTTGAGATCCCTTCCAACCTTCCCATTCTATGATTCTATGATCTCCAGAGCTCCCTGCTGAACCTCAACCATGCTGGAATTCTGGGATTGTAGAAGCCAAGGTGCTTGGGGGAGCTTGTGGCTTTAGAATGAAAAATACAAGATAAAAGACACCCTCCAACACATCCTGCAGGTGGTCAAGGAAGAACCTCCCCCCAAAAAATCTCAGTTTTTAAAATGACCCTTTAAAGAAAATGTGTGAGAGAATTTTTTTTGGGGGGAAATACTAAAAATGACACAATTATTTTGCATCTTGAATGTAAACCCATTGCCTTTTTCTCACTCTCAATCACTTCAGGGCAGCAGTGCTAGGAAATACCAGGCAAAAACTGCTTTATTCCTTGTATTTACATCTTTAGGTGTCTACTGGTTGGTTATTTCTACTTTTTTCTCCCTCCCAACTCCCATATTTTATTTTTCTTTCCTGAGGATTTTAGGCTGTTTTGCAAATGCAGCTTCATGTAGTGATTTAAAAGTTGCTTAAGAAATTCTTAGCCTTATTTCAAGGAGGGGGAAAGAGATGCTTAGGGGAAAAAAAAAAAAGATAAAAGAGCTTAGGGAAAACAGACAGGAAGACAGTGGCAGATGAAGGGAAAAAAATATTGAAGAGCTGAGTGTCTTAACCTTTCTTTTGGGGATGGTGATTCATGCCTGGGAAGCTGTTAGCTGCACCAAATCCTCGTTTGGGTAGGGAGTTGTTCTTTGTGTGTGTAGTGAAGCTTTGCAGTGCCTTTCTCTTGAGCAAGAGGGAAATATGCAAAGTGCTGATGTCTTCTGCTTTTTTTTGACATCTCTTTAGCAAATGCATTCAAGGAAGATTGGACTGCATTGGAGAAACTGTGCTGGTAAAAGGTGAGATGTTGTTGAATGATGGCATGGTGGTGGCAGCTGCTATTTAGAATGCTTTTCTGTGCTCTCTTTCTGTAACGCTGCAGTGTTTTTGCCCTCCCCCTGAGGCATGCTTGCTGTTGGTGACAGTTCTTTGCCAAAATGCCACCAGCCTTTGGAAGATGAAGATGCTTCCCAAAGCTTGGAAGTTATCTGCTTCCTTCTCTCCACATGTTCAGCAAAATATCACAGAAACTGTAAATGAGAGGCACTCACTGCCCCCTGAAATGCTCTGGTTTACAATTGCTGATGGCATCTTCACTGTGCCTGCAGAAATTTACTATTGACAAGGTCTTGTGATGACAGGAGGAGGAGGAGGAGGAATGGGTTTAAACTGACAGAGAGGAGATTGAAACTGGATGTTAGGAAGAAGTTCTTTGCAGTGAGAGCAGTGAGACACTGGCACAGGTTGCCCAGGGAGGTTGTGGAGCACAGAATCACCCAATGTGATCGAAGATCACATTGGGTGATTCTGTGCTCCACAACCTCCCTGGAGCTGTTCAAGGCCAGGTTGTATGAGGCCTTGAGTGACCTGTTCTAGTTGGAGGTGTCCCTGCCTATGATGGGGGATTTGGAACTGGCTAAGCTTTGAGGTCCCTTCCAAGCTAAACCATTCTATAAATGTTTTCTCCCTCCTATAGATTGTCCAGCTCCTATGTATTACTTCAACTGCAGCTCTGCGGGTCCCGGTGCCACCGGATCAGAGTGTCAGAAAAGCTGCAAGACCCAGGACATGCACTGTGTAAGGACCTCACCTGCTGGCAGGAGCAGGGGACAACAGAGCTGTCCATGTCCAAGCACAAATACAGGCTGGATAGTGTATGGATGGAGAGCAGCCCTGAGGAAAAGGACCTGGGGGTCTGGGGTGATGAAAAACTCAAGATGAGCCTGCAGTGTGAGTGCAGCCCAGACAGCAACTGTGTGCTGGGCTGCAGCAAGAGCAGTGTGGGCAGCAGGGCAAGGGAGGGGATTGTGCCCCTTTGCTCTACTCTCCTCAGACCCCACCTGGAGTACTGTGTGCAGTTCTGGAGCCCCCAGCACAGGAAGGACATTAAAGTGTTGGAGAGGGTCCAGANTTGTAATGGCAGAACAAGGGGCAATGGGTTTGAAGTGGCAGAGGGGAGATTTAGACTGGATGTTAGGAGGAAGTTGTTTACAGTGAGGGTGGTGAGACACTGGCACAGGTTGCCCAGGGAGGTTGTGGCTGCTCCCTCCCTGGAGGTGTTCAAGGCCAGGTTGGATGAGTCCTTGAGTGAGCTGTGCTAGTGGGAGGTGTCCCTGCCTATGGCAGGGGGTTGGAACTGGATGATCCTTGAGGTCTCTTCCAACCTTACCATTCTATGATTCTATGTGTGATTGTCCTCAGCAAGCACTGGTGATAACAAGTGTCAGCACTGCTGACACAGCAGATGTAGCTACCCACAGCTGTGGTACTTGTAGTTTGAGTGTCACTATCTCACAGTTATGGGGTAAACATCCCCCCCCAAAATCTGCCACCCAGACCCAGCACTTCTGCTCCTTCCCTATACTTTCTACTCATGACTGAGTTGCCTTGTGTTGTGTCCTTCTACACACAGTATGTCACAGAGTGTGTTTCTGGCTGCATGTGCCCTGATGGGTTGGTGTTGGATGGCAGTGGACGATGCATCCCCAAAGACCAATGCCCCTGTGTCCATGGAGGACGCTTCTATAAACCTGGGGAAAGCATCAAAGTGGACTGCAACACCTGGTATGTTGGTCCAGGGAGCCTGGAGTTATACCAAAGGTTGTTAGAATTGTCTGTGCATAGTGGGGGGCAGGGTTTTGATACCTTCCTCTTTATCATGAGAACTGTCAGTGTGTGAACAGCCCAGACAGCAACCATGTCCTGAGCTACAGCAAGAGCAGTGTGGGCAACAGGGCAAGAGAGGGGATTCTGCCCCTTTGCTCAGCTCTCCTCAGACCCCACCTGCAGTCCTGGGTGCAGTTCTGGAGCCCCCAGCACAGGAAGGACATGGAAGTGTTAGAGTGGGTCCGGAGGAGGCCACGAGGATGCTCAGAGGGCTGCAGCAGCTCTGCTATGAGGACAGGCTGAGAGAGTTGGGGCTCTGCAGCCTGGAGAAGAGAAGGCTTCCAGGAGACCTTAGAGTAGCCTTCCAGGATCTGAAGGGGGCTACAGGAAGGCTGGGGAGGGACTATTGACAAGGTCTGGGAATGCCAGGACAAGGGGCAATGGGTTTGAAGTGGCAGAGGGGAGACTGAAAGTGAATGTGAGGAGGAAGCTGTTTACAGTGAGGGTGATGAGACACTGGCACAGGTTTCCCAGGGAGGTTGTGGCTCCTCCCTCCCTGGAGGTGTTGAAGGCCAGGTTGGATGAGTCCTTGAGTGACCTGTTCTAGTGGGAGGTGTCCCTGCCTATGGCAGGGGGTTGGAACTGAATGAGCTTTGAGGTTCCTTCCAACCTAAACCATTCTATGATGCTGTGATTCTATTCTATCAGGCTTGAAGGAAAAATTGGAATAAAAGTAGGTACAGTTCCAAGATGTCTTGGTAGTAAATGTGAACTCACTGATTAGTAAAACACCTCATGGTATGGTCCTACAAGGGCTGATAGGGTAAACCTGGAAGAGAGAAAGGGGATTGCTTGTTTTTGATGCACCTTTGAGTGAATCTGCCCTGTCTGGGGCCAAGGAAAACCCAAGCTTCTCCAGAGATGGTGACTCTGTGCATTTCACCTCCCAGCACCTGTAACAAAAGGCAGTGGAACTGCACAGAGAACCCCTGCAAGGGAACCTGCACTGTGTATGGAAATGGGCACTACATGAGCTTTGATGGGGAGAAGTTTGATTTCCTGGGAGACTGTGACTATATCCTAGCTCAGGTACCATTTTTTTTTAATTTATTGTTTTTTTAACTTTCCTATCCATATTCTTTCCCCATCTTGTGCTGCATGGCTCAGTCTGGGCCGTTTAGGACTAATCCATGCAAAACAGTTTAACACTGATGAGCAGAGCTTGTCCCCCTCCTCTTGGAACTAGTACAGACTGTGTGATTTTGTTTTGGTTTGGTTTACTTCATTTTGTTTTATTTTACTTTATATAAATTTCTTTTTATTTTGTTTTGCTTTACTTTGCTTTGTTTTGCTTTGCTTTGCTTTGTTTTGCTTTGCTTTGCTTTACTTAATTTTATTTTGCTTGCTTTTGCTTTTGCTTTGACTTTGCTTTGGCTTTGCTTTTGCTTTGCTTTTGCTTTATTTTGTTTTAATTTGGTTTGCTTTTGCTTTGCTTTGCTTAATTTTACTTTATTTTGCTTTGCTTTTGCTTTATTTTATTTTGCTTTGCCTTTATTTTGCTTTTGCTTTGCTTTGCTTTTGCTTTATTTTTCTTTTACTTTATTTTTCTTTTCCTTTCTTTTGCTTCCTTTTGCTTTGCTTTATTTTGCTTTGCTTTGCTTTTGCTTTATTTTGCTTTTGCTTTATTTTTCTTTTGCTTTCTTTTGCTTTGCTTTCTTTTGCTTTGCTTTCTTTCGCTTTGCTTTCTTTTGCTTTTGCTTTGCTTTCTTTTGCTTTGCTTTCTTTTGCTTTGCTTTCTTTTGCTTTTGCTTTGCTTTCTTTTGCTTTGCTTTCTTTTGCTTTGCTTTCTTTTGCTTTTGCTTTGCTTTGCTTTTGCTTTGCTTTACTTCATTTTACTTTTACTTTATTTTATTTCATTTTGCTTTGCTTTATTCTATTTTATCTCATTTATGTGAAAACAAAGCAATTAAGGCTCAGAAGTGACACAAGAGGGCACTCTGTGATTCTAAAAGACTCATTCCTGAGCTGGGCAGCCCTTTCCTGATGCAGTTCCAAGGTCTCCAAGGTGTGGTGTTGGAAAGCCAAATGTTTCCCAGACTGCCAATATTTCTGAGGTTCCTGTAATGATAACTGCATGTAATGAGGCAGTGCTCAGTGAGACATTTTGTCATCCTCCTTTTGCTGATTTTTAGGGAAAAAAACCCCAACAAAACCAAAACAAACCCACAACTATTTTTACCTTCTTGGCTGAAAAGCTCAGTTCTGCCTTAGCTTTATTCTTGGAAATTCCTGGTCAAATAGAAACCTGCGTCAGTTCAGCTGCCACCAGATACCTCTGAAAGGCCTAGAGTTTAGGTGAATAAAGGAAATGACAAAATCTGGTCCTCATTTTAGAGCTGCTGACAATGTTTGAGACTGGTCTGGTTACCTGGAGAGATCTGATACAACATTTGTCTCTTTTTCTAAGGACTTTTGCCCCAATAACATGGATGCTGGCACCTTCAGGATTGTCATTCAGAACAACGCCTGTGGGAAGTCACTTTCCATCTGCTCCCTGAAGATCACACTGATTTTTGAGGTTGGTCTGCAGTTGGTTGTAACTGAGGAGCTGTGGTCTTGATTTTTGTAGCAGTTGGTTTATTATCCCTTCTATTCCAGCTCAGCTACTGCTAGAGATTAAGGAAGGAAGCCAGATGTAGCCAGGAAGCAGAAGCAGGGAAGCTGGGATCACAGAACCTTAGAGGTTGGAAGGGACCTCCAGAGATCATCCAGTCCAACCTTCTTGCCAAGGCAGAATCACACAGGGTAGTTTGCACAGGGATTCACCCAGGTGTGTTTTCAGAGTCTCCAGAGAAGGAGACTCCACAACCTCTGTGGGCAGCCTGCTCCAAGGCTCTGTCACCCTCACTGGAAAGAAGTTTCTCCTCATGTGGAGGTGAAACCTTCTCTGTTCCAGTTTGTAGCTGCTGCTGCTTGGCTTATTGCTGCTGACTGCCAAAACGAGCTTGGCCCCAGGCACCTGATCCCCACCCCTCAGATATTTGTATACATTGATCAGATCCCCTCTCAGCTTTCTCCTCTCCAGACTAAAGAGCCCCAGGGCTCTCAGTCTCTCTCCACAGGGGAGATGATCAAGTCCCCCAGGCATCCTTGTGGTGCTCCTCTGGACACTTTCCAGCAGGTCCCTGTCTCTCCTGAACTGGGGAGCCCAAAAAGTATTTGATGTTAACAGGGCTGGACACTTCCGTAGGTGAGACATAGGTGCAAGGAGTTAACAGCAGTGTATGTAAGTGAGAAAGAGAATTCTTCACAGTAATGGTGGTGAGGCACTGAACAGGTTGCCCAAGGAGGTTGCAGATGCCCTCTCTCTAGAGGTCTTCAGGGGTTGGACAGGGCTGTGAGCAACCTGGGAGGTGTCTCTGCTCATGGCAGGGGGGTTGAAGCTAAATGATCTTTGAGCTCCCTTCCAACCCAAACCATTCTAATATCCTGTGGTTCTCTATGTGTGTGCTTGCATCTGTGACATGAACAGCACAGAAGGGATGACCAAGTTTTGAGAGGAGCATGTTTGTGCACTGTGGTTTGAGCACAGGGCAGATGGAACTAGAAAGAGAGGAGTTTCTTCCCTCCAGCTCAGGCTTTGCATTTCTCTGGAGTGTACACAAAAGATTTGCCTCCCTTAGCGGAGAGGGAGGAGATGGTGAAACAAAGCAGCACGACCAGGGGCATTCTAGCATGCCCAGCTGCCCCTGCACACAGGAGGAATCTGTGCCAGCAGAACAGATTTCATCTAGAATGAGGACAATTTCTGTGCCCCTGAGGTAAGGCCTGTCACAGAAAGGCAGATATTTCCCATCGGACAGGCTGGGTGGTGAATGGCTGAGAGCAGCCATGAGGAAAAAAGGACCTAGGGGTCTGGGGTGATGAAAAGCTCAAGATGAGCCTGCAGTGTGAGTGCAGCTCAGACAGCATCTGAGTGCTGGGCTGCAGCAAGAGCAGTGTGGACAGCAGGGCAAGGGAGGGGATTTTGCCCCTTTGCTCTACTCTCCTCAGACCCCACCTGGAGTCCTGTGTGCAGTTCTGGAGCCCCCAGCACAGGAAGGACATGGAAGTGTTGGAGCAGGTCCAGAGGATGCCACCAAGATGCTGAGAGGGCTGCAGCAGCTCTGCTGTGAGGACAGGCTGAGAGAGTTGGGGCTCTGCAGCCTGGAGAAGAGAAGGCTTCCAGGAGACCTTAGAGTAGCCTTCCAGGATCTGAAGGGGGTTACAGGAAGGCTAGGGAGGGACTGTTGAGAAGGTCTTGCAATGCCAGGACAAGGGGCAGTGGGTTTGAAGTGGCAGAGTGGAGATTGAAACTGGATGTGAGGAAGAAGTTGTTTGCAGTGAGGGTGGTGAGACACTGGCACAGGTTGCCCAGGGAGGTTGTGGCTGCTCCCTCCCTGGAGGTGTTCAAGGCCAGGTTGGAGGAGGCCTTGTGTGACCTGTGCTAGTGGGAAGTGTCCCTGCCTATGGCAGGGGATTGGAACTGGATGATCTTTGAGATCCCTTCCAACCTTACCGTTCTATGATTCTATGACTCCGTGGGGCTTGCCTGTGGCTCACGTTTCTGGTGATAGACCACAGAAAAATAAGCTGAAGGCCAAGAGGCAGAATGTCACTGCTGCTGCACCAAGCTGTCTGGTTGATTTCCCCCCACCCTGTGCAACGTGTCTGTTCCTTGCAGAGCAGTGAAATCAGGCTCCTGGAAGGAAGGATTCAGGAGATCGCCACTGACCCAAGAGCTGAGAAGAATTACAAAGTGGATCTCAGAGGTGGTTACATTGTGATTGAGACCAACCAAGGGATGAACTTCATGTGGGACCAGAAGACCACCGTGGTGGTTCACGTGGCACCAGCTTTCCAGGTAGGAATGGGATGGATTGATTTCAAACTCCACCTTATGGAGCCCCAGTATGATGACTTGAGGCTTGGGAGAATGTTGGGTTCAGTGGATGAGACAAAACAAGGAGGTCACATCCTGTGTTTTACTCCATGAGATGCTCCAGGATGTTTGGAGCTGAAGGCAAAGCCTGACACTTTGCAGTGGTGGAATGGACCTTGACAAGGCTGGAGAAGTGGGTCCATGCCAACCTCATGAAATCCAAGCAGGTGGAGTGCAAGCTCCTGCACTTGGGCTGGGGAGACACCAAACACAGACACAGGTTGGGCAACAAGAGGGTTGAGAGGCACCCAGCAGAGAAGAGCTTGGGGGTGCTGATTGATGAAGTGCTTTAATGTGACCTGGCAATGTAATCTGAGGGGCTCCAGGGTCACCTAAGAACATACACTGAGGAGTCGAGGGTCACCTAAGAAAACTACAGGGACCAAGACCTGTCCCAAGGGACAGATCTGGATATCCCAGGGTGTATTCCATTCTGGTTTCTGGTTTCACAGCATATTAAGCCAGTGCCTGGCTGACTTTGCTCTCTTGCCCTCCCTGTCTCTCCTCCCTTCACTTCTTTCTCTAGGCAGAGCACATCCCTCCTTGTCTGTTGGTCTGTGAGGGGCAGATGGCTCTGAGCTGGCAAGGCATTTTGAGCTGTGTCCTGCAGCCTGCTGAGGCCTGGAAGGCCTAAGATGGGGGCAGGGACTGAAGATGGGGGCAGGGGGGGATTTTTGAGGTTGGTCAGCAGTTGGTTTTAACTGAGGAGCTGTGATCTTGATTTTTGTAGCAGTTATGGGTTTAAACTGGCAGAGGGAAGATTGAAAGTGGATGTTAGGAGGAAGTTGTTTGCAGTGGGGGTGGTGAGACACTGGCATAAGGTTGCCCAGGTAGGTTGTGGAGCACAGAATCACCCAAAGTGATCAAAGATCATCCCAGGCTGTATGAGGCTTTGAGCAACGTGGTCTGTTGGTAGTTGTCCCTGCTGATGGCAGCAGAGGTCAGAACTGGATGATCTTCAAGGTCCCTTCCAACTCAAGCCATTCTACGATTCCATGATAATGGAGTGATCTTACCACTCGAAGCTCAGCCTTTTCTAAACCATATTTTGATGGCTGTTTAGAAATGTGCAGCTATTGGCCTGCTCTGTGGTTTCTTTCTGTCAAAGAATGGGCTGGGCTGCCCTCAAACTGACCAAGCCATTTACTGTGCCCACCCCAATCCCCCCAGGGGAAAGTCTGTGGCCTTTGCGGGGACTTCGATGGCCGCTCGAGGAATGACTTCACAACCAGAGGGCAGTCCATGGAGATGAGCATCCAGGAGTTTGGAAACAGTTGGAAAATCACCAGCACCTGCTCCAACATCAACATGACAGACCTGTGTGCCAACCAGCCCTTCAAGTCTGCCCTGGGACAGAAGCACTGCAGCATCATTAAGAGCCACATCTTTGAAGCCTGCCACAGCAAGGTATTCCTCAGCCCCAATATTTGTTGCTGTCAGGCAGAACATTTGCACACAAAATCCCTGCTATTAAAGGCTGTTACACGGCAACCTCAAGTCCAAGGGCTACCTCTCTCAGAGCTTCCAATTACAGCCACACCAGTTAAATCCTGATGCACTGTGCTGAGGAAACAGCAGTGCCTGTTTTGAGCAGCTGAAGACAAAGAGAGTCAGAACTGGCTGCCAGAAGTAAAATATCAGGTATCAGTTTGTAAAATATAGAGATCAGTCAGTGTAGGACTTTTTGTATGGGGAGCCATGGGAAAGTTCATTCCAATTACCTAAAGACATTAATTAATTTGGTTTATTTTAGTCACCAACTGAATGAAAGAGAAGCAAGCCTGTTAATTCCTCATTAGAATGCCTATAAAAAGCTCCAGTGGTGGTGTTTAGTAAATCATTTTAAAAGCAAACTTGGCTTCATTTCCTTGGTTGCTTCATGTTGGCACCAGTGAAAACAGAAGAGATATGGAATACATCAGAAAGAAGAGTTCCTTTTGTACTCATCTCCCAGAGTATGCACACAATACATCCTTTGCTAACCCAAAGCACAGACTACATCCTTTGCTAACCCAGAGCAAGGTAGTTCAGTCCTGCAGAAACTGGATGGGATGGGAAAGATATTTGGACACTAAACAGCACTGTTACAGACAAGGGAATGAGAAGATTTAGAGTCCAATTCTACCAGGCAGGTGAAAGCAGAAAAGTGCCTGTTGTAAAAGCTCATAGCTCCTTCATGACAGTCTCTGTGTGTCACAGCCTCAGCCTGCTTCTGCCAAAGGAACTGCCAGTAGCTGGCAGCAATTCAGAGCCTTTGCTGTCATTAAACTAGACCTGCTGATGACACCAAACTGAGTGGAGTGGCTGCCACGCCAGAAGGCTGTGTTCAGTCAGACATAGGCAGGGTGGAGGGTTGGGCAGGGAGAAATTTAATGAAATTCAACAAGGGCAAGTGTAGAGGCTGGCACCTGGGAAAAAACAACCCCAGGGATCAGGATAGGTTGGGGACTGACCTGCTGGAAGGAAGTGAAGGGGAAAAGGATTTGGGGGTCCTGGTGAATGACAGGTTGACCATGAGCCAGCAATGTGCTTTGCTAGCCAGGAGAGGCAATGCCATTCTGGGGCGGGTTAGAAAGACTGTGGTGAGGAGGTTGAGAGAGGTTCTCCTGCCCCTCTGCTCTGCTGAGGCCACATCTGGAGTCCTGTGTTCAGTTCTGGGCCCCCCAGTTCCAGAGGGACATAGAAATGCTGGAGAGAGTGCAGCACAGAGCCACAAAGATGCTGAAGGGAATGGAACAGCTCTGGTAGGAGGAGAGCCTGAGGGAGCTGGGGCTGGGAGCTTGGAGAGGAGGAGCTGAGAGGTGACCTCAGCAATGCTTCTAAAGATGTGCAGGTGAGAGGCAGGAGGCTGGAGCCAGGCTCTGCTGGGTGATGCCCAATGCCAGCACAAGGGGCAAGGGTGGAAACTGTGGCATAGGAAGTGCCATGGAAACATGAGGAAGAATTTTTTCCCTGTGAGTGTGCCAGAACCCTGGCACAGGCTGCCCAGGGGGGTTGTGGAGTCTCCCTCTCTGGAGACATTCCAAACCTGCCTGGCTGTGTTCCTGTGTGATCTGCTCTGGGTGATGCTGCTCTGGCAGGGTGGTTGGACTGGAGGAGCTTTGGAGGTCCCTTCCAGCCCCTGACGTTCTGTGGTTCTGTGAAATAGCCTTTCTGGACCTCACTGAAAACCCTCCTGGACATGTTCCTTCATATAGGTGACCCTACTCTGCAGGGAGGTTGGACTGGATGAGCTTTGGAGGTCCCTTTTAGCCCCTGACGTTCTGTGACTCTGTGATTGTGTTGGCATCTTGACAGGTGAACCCAATACCCTATTATGAATCCTGCATTTCTGACTTCTGTGGCTGTGACAGTGTGGGAGACTGTGAGTGCTTCTGTACCTCTGTGGCTGCTTACTCGAGGAGCTGCAGCAGGGCTGGGGTCTGTGTGGCCTGGAGAACTCCTGCCATCTGCCGTGAGTATTGCACCTGGGAAAGCAGTGCCCTCTGTGCTCAGGCGCCTGCGAGACACAGAGCAGCAGAACCCTGGCATCACTCTGCAGCTGTGACTTAGAGCCTCTGCTGGTTTGAGGCTAATTGGAATATTTTAATAGAGAAAATTATATTATAGGCTGTGAAAAGGAAACACTGGTGATGTCTGCTGCACTCATAGGCTTGCTGAGATGGATAAAACTAAGAACATAAACATAGATAAGACTCTCTCAGGCTGTTAGCAGCTTCTTGCTTTTCTCCTCTCTGCAGAGTAACCTCACTAACCACTTTCCTTCTAACTCCCCTGGCTGATCCTCCAAACTCATCCTGTGCATAAGGCAAACCTTGGGGTAAGGTACAGGGGTGGGGAGAAGGTGGAAGGGTGGTTGGAAGCCCCTCCTGGGGTCTCTGATTTCTGGGAGGGGAGTTGTGTTTCTGTATTNGTTATACTTTAAAAAGCTCATCTGCTAATTAACCCCTGCCACTGTCTGAGAATTGCAGGGCCTTTTGTTCTTCTCTTCCAGCTGTGTTCTGTGATTACTACAATCCACCTGACAAACATGAGTGGTTCTACAAACCCTGTGGAGCTCCTTGTCTGAAGACCTGCAGGAACCCCCGAGGGAAATGTGGGAACTTGCTGTACAGTTTAGAAGGTAATTCTTGCTTGGCTTTGCACTTTCTGGGAATCAAAGATATTAGACTGGTGTCAAATACCTTAAGCATCAAGATTACTGCAAAGCTGTCCCATGTCTGAGTAAGGTATTTGACTCTGTCCCACATGGCATCCTGGGCACCAAACTAGAGAAACATGGACTGGATGTGTGGAGCACTGCTGAGTAAGTAATTGGCTGGCTGGTGGCACACAGAGAGTGGTGCTCAAGGGCCCAATGTCCACCTGGAGACCAGTGCCAAGTGGTGTCCCTCAGGGATCAGTGCTGGCACCAGTGCTGTTTGACATCTGTGTCAGTGACATGGACAGAGGAATCAGTGCACCCTCAGCAAGTGTGCAGCTGGCACCAAGCTGTGTGGCACAGTCACTTGCTAGAGGGCAGGGATCCATCCAGAGGGACCTGGACAGACTGCAGAACTGTGCCCAGGCCAACCTCATGACGTTAAACAAGGCCAAGTGCGAGGTCCTGCACCTGGGTAGGCACAATCCCAAGCACAGCTCCAGGCTGGGTGGGGAATGGCTGAGAGCAGCCCTGAGGAAAAGGACCTGGGGTTGGGGGTGATGAAAAGCTCAAGATGAGCCTGCAGTGTGAGTGCAGCCCAGATAGCAACTGTGTGCTGGGCTGCAGCAAGAGCAGTGTGGGCAGCAGGGCAAGGGAGGGGATTGTGCCCCTTGGCTCTGCTCTCCTCAGACCCCACCTGGAGTACTGTGTGCAGTTCTGGAGAACCCAGCTCCAGAAGGAAGGACATGGAATTGTTGGAGCGGGTCCAGAGGAGGCCACGAAGATGCTGAGAGGGCTGCAGCAGCTCTGCTGTGAGGACAGGCTGAGAGAGTTGGGGCTCTGCAGCCTGGAGAAGAGAAGGCTTCCAGCAGACCTTAGAGTAGCCTTCCGGGATCTGAAGGGGGCTACAGGAAGGCTGGGGAGGGACTATTGACAAGGGCTTGCAATGCCAGGACAAGGGGAATGGGTTTGAACTGGCAGAGGAGAGATTTAGACTGGATGTTAGGAGGAAGTTGTTTGCAGTGAGGGTGGTGAGACACTGGCACAGGTTGCCCAGGGAGGTTGTGGCTGCTCCCTCCCTGGAGGTGTTGAAGGCCAGGTTGGATAAGGCCTTGAGTGACCTGTGCTAGTGGGAGGTGTCCCTGCCTATGGCAGGGGGTTTGAACTGGATGATCTTTGAGATCACTTCCAACCTTACCATTCTATGATTTTATGTCCTCCAGATACTCATTGACCATGCCTCACCTGGCCTAATTGCCCATAGGATGATGCCACTCATAGCATAATTTGCCTGTTGTCTTTCAATCTGGGGAGAGATAAAAGATGGTTCAGTCTAAATTTGCAAAGAATAATCATCTGTTGACACACAGAGCTAATTAAACTTTGGGGAGAAAGGGAGAAAGAGGAGGTGGTAAAATAATTGGTAGTGTAAAGAACATTCATAGTGGGATCACATTGATGTGGGGATCATATCTGTGTCTGAGTGAGGTGTTTGTGTGTTTTCACTGGGTCCATGCAGCACAGCCTAGGAATGCTTTCTTTGCTTTCTCTTCCCCAGGCTGTTACCCAGAGTGCAGTCCTGACAAGCCATACTTTGATGAGGACAGCAGGAAATGTGTCTCCCTCCTCAACTGCACTTCATGGTAGGCCATTTGATGGTGAGAGAGGTAGAATAAGACTGGAAAAGACAACCTAGGCAACGACAGAACCGTGAAATGCTTTGGGTTGGAAAGGATCTTTAATACAGAGAGGTTGAACTAAATGACCTTTAAAGGTCAACCTAGATCAGGTTGCTCAGAGCCCTGTCTGAGCCCAACAGTTTGGTTTATGGTCATAGGTAGTGGCATTTATCATTAAACCCTCCAGGAACAACCTTTTATGTAAAAGAAGGTAACATTGGTGGACAAGAAGCTGTCCAGGGAACAGTGATGTGCCCTTGTGGCCAAGAAAGCCAACAGGATCCTGAGGTCCATTAAGAGGAGTGTGACCAGCAGATAGAGGGAGTTTTCCTGCCCCTCTACCGTGCCTGGTGAGACTTCACTTGGAATATTGCATTCAGTTTTGGGCCCCACAGCTCAGGAAGGACAGGGATCTACTAAAAAGGGAGGGCTACAAAGATGCTGAAGGGGCTCTGTGCACAGCACTGCTCTGTGAGGAGAGCCTGAGGGATATGGGGATGTTTGGTCTGGTGAAGAGAAGGCTTAGAGGGGATCTAATATCTGATATAATAATAATATTGAGAATATTATTTCTACATATTATATTTAATAAATATCAACTATATAACATTTAATAATATTTATATTCTATTTAGATACAATATTTATAATAATATTTATAAATATCTGAGGGCTGGAGGGCAAGAGGGAGGGGATAGATTCTGTTCATTTGCACCCTGGGATAGGACAAGAGGCAATGGAAGGAAACTACAGCACAGGAAGTTCCACCTCAACATGAGGAAGAACTCATTGACTGTAATGGTCACACAACACTGGCACAGGCTGCCCAGAGAGGTTGTGGAGTCTCCTTCTCTGGAGCCTTTCAAGCCTTATATAGATGTGTTCCTGTGTGACCTGAGCTAGATTGTCTGCTCCTGCTCTGGCAGGTGGGTTGGACTGGATGATCTCTGGAGGTCCCTTCCAACCCCTATCATCCTGTGATGCTGTGGTTGCAGACATTCTCACTCCATTTCCCAGTTCAAGTCAGTAAAACAAGTCTTCACTCTTTTATCTCCAGTGATCCTGAAGCAAAACTATGTACTGAAGACTCCAAAGGTAACTTTTTTTTCCCAGCCTCACCATTCTTTGAGGGATGACAGGACTGACACAACCCAGCATCATGTGTCCCTTCAGATGTCTTGGCAATAAGCCTCCAGCTAGGCAGTTCCATGTCCTTTCTCTGATGTCTGGGGTGTCACTTCTCTGATGCTTGGGGTGCTCCTTCTCTGCTGTTTGAGGTGCCCTGTCTCTATTATTTGGGATATCCCTTCCCTAATGCTTGGGGTGCTCCTTCTCTAGTGCTTGGGTACCCCTTCTCTATTGCTTGAGGTCCCAGTGCAACACCTTCTGCACCAGCAAGGCAGTGATCCCAGTGCAACACCTGCACCAGCAAGGCAGTGATCCCAGTGCAACACCTTCTATACCAGCAAGGCAGTGATCCCAGTGCAACACCTGCACCACAAGGCAGTGATCCCAGTGCAACACCTGCACCAGCAAGGCAGTGATTCCAGTCATCCCTTAGAGTAGCCTTCCAGTATCTGAAGGGGGCTCCAGGAAGGCTGTGGAGGGACTATTGACAAGGTCTTGCAATGCCAGGACAAGGGGCAATGGATTTGAAGTGGCAGAGGGGAGATTGAAAGTGGATGTTAGGAGGAAGTTGTTTGCAGTGAGGGTGGTGAGACACTGGCACAGGTTCCCCAGGGAGGTTGTGGAGTACAGAATCACCCAATGTGATCTTTGATCACATTGGGTGATTCTGTGCTCCACAACCTCCCTGGAGGTGTTGAAGGCCAGGTTGGAGGAGGCCTTGAGTGCCCTGTTCTAGTGGGAGATGTCCCTGCCTATGGCAGGGGGGTTGGAACTAGCTGATCTCTGATGTCCCTTCCAACCTTACCATTCCATGATTCTATGATCCCAGTCTGCTCCCTGCCAAGAAGGAGTGCAGCTGTGCCACATGCTGCATGAAGACAGTGCCAGTTCTGACTCTTTCACCATTCCTCTGTGCAAACTGACTCCAAGAAACATCATCAACAGCAAAAATCCAACCCACCTCCAATAAATGGGGTGGACCCCCAGTGCAACTTCTCCAGCAGAAAGCTGAGGAAGTTTTTTCAGCCAAGTAATTTGTGTTTGATGATGCAAGCTACAGAAGGGCAAATCCAGAGCTTGGCTGTTGTTTCATTTGTGTTTACCTTGCAAGTGTTCCCTATTTACCATGGCATTTGCTCTTTTGATCCCTCAGATTGCCTTTGCTGCTACAATGGAAAGACTTACACCTTAAATGAAACCATATACAGCCAAGTGTCTGGCACTGAGTGTGGTGATGCCATCTGTGGCCCTAACGGAGTCATCATCAGAACTTTCATCCCCTGTGCAACACCATCCACACCAGCACCAGGTACCAAACCTGTAAGAGGGTTGATGGTGATCTTATGGAAGTCTAGAATCATAAGATTTCTGTCTGTAGGAAGAAGGCTGCTAATGTAAGCACAATTAAAGGCTGTTGAAGGTTTAGGAACAAGGATCAGAGCTTGTGGGTCTCCTGGTGGGGACCAATGAGCACAATTAAAGGCTGTTGAAGGTTTAGGAACAAGGATCAGAGCTTGTGGGTCTCCTGGTGGGGACCAATAAGCACAATTAAAGGCTGTTGAAGGTTTAGGAACAAGGATCAGAACTTGTGGGTCTCCTGGTGGGGACCAATGAGCACAATTAAAGGCTGTTGAAGGTTTAGGAACAAGGATCAGAACTTGTGGGTCTCCTGGTGAAGGCCAAAAGTATAATTTTTATTGATTCTCAGTAACAGTAGGGTAAAGAGCTAATAGAGATAGAAAGATCTGGGCAACCTGATCTGATTGAAGATGCCCTTGCTTACTGCAGGAGACATTAGAGTAGATGACCTTTAAGGGTGTCTTCCAATCCTGATTCTATGATCTGGACATTCTTCAGTACAGATTTACAACAAGCTTGGGCATGCCACAGCTGCCATTGGTGTTGCTGATCTCAACAATTCATACTTCTAAACCTTAGATTTCTCTTTCTTCTCATCACCTGTATCCCACTGTGCTTCTTATTGCACTGATTTCTGCATTTTAGTAAGGAAACATCAAATGGGTCACTGGAACAGGAGATTAAAGTTATTTGTTGGTTTACTTCCTCCCTAAAATAAAAAAGAAAAAAACCCCAAAAAACAAAGTTACAGGGGTTTGGAATAGAGAGAAAATAGGAATTAAGAAGAAATAAAGGAAAAGTGGAGTTTTAGCACATGATTATAGCAAAGAAAAAAAAGTGGCCACAAAAAAGAACAACCCCAGGTATTAGTGTGGATTGGGGACTGACCTGCTGGAAGGCAGTGAAGGGGAAAAGGACCTGGAGATTCTAGGGGATGGGAGGTTGAGCGTGAGCCAGCAATGTGATCTGGTGGCCAGGAGGGGCAATGCCAGTCTGGGGTGGATTAGAAGGGCTGTGGTGAGGAGGTCGAGAGATGTTCTTCTGCCCCTGATACTGGAGTACTGTGTCCAGTTCTGGGCCCCCCAGTTCCAGAGGGACATAGAACTGCTGGAGAGAGTCCAGCACAGAGTCACAAAGATGCTGAAGGGAATGGAACAGCTCTGGTAGGAGGAGAGCCTGAGGGAGCTGGGGCTGGGAGCTTGGAGAGGAGGAGCTGAGAGGTGACCTCAGCAATGCTTCTAAAGATGTGCAGGTGAGTGGTAGGAGGCTGGAGCCAGGCTCTGCTGGGTGATGCCCACTGCCAGGACATGGGGAAATGGTGGAAGCATAGAGATGCTATGGTGATGCATAGAAAGTTTCATGTAAACATGAGGAGGAATTTTTTTCCCTGTGAGTGTGCCAGAACTGTGGAACAGGCTGCTCAGGGGGGTTGTGGAGTCTCCCTCTCTGGAGGTATTCAGAATCCACCTGGATGTGTTCCTGTGTGTCTGGTATAGGTGATCCTGCTCTGCAGGGGGGTTGGACAGGAGCTTTCAATGTCCCTTCCAGCTCCTCTTTGACCCTGTGAAATGTCTATTATCCTGCTAGTAAATTATACAAAGGGGCAAGAAAATTGAAAACTACCTTCTCTACTCAAAGGAGTGGAAGAGCAAAAGGCTTGATGGTGAGCCCATCTGTTTGGCATTTACCAAATGTGTTAAGAGTGGAATAAGAACTCTAAAGGAGTAGCTAGGAAAGGAAGGACTATTGAAAGCCAATGACAGGACTAGGGGCAATAGATTTAAACTGGCAGAGGGAAGATTGAAACTGGATGTTAGGAGGAAGTTCTTTACAGCGAGGGTGGTGAGACACTGGCACAGGTTGCCCAGGGAGGTTGTGGAGCACAGAATATGATCAAAGATCACACTCTGTGCTTCTGTGCCCCACAACCTCCCTGGAGGTGTTCAAGGCCATGCTGGAGGAGGCCTTGAGTGACCTGTACTAGTGGGAGGTGTCCCTGCCTATGGCAGGGGGTTGGATCTAGATGATCCTTGAGGTCCCTTCCAACCTCAGCATTCTATGATTCCATGAAAGTAGAGTGTAGGTGGCATATTAAAGTGTCTAAATGATCTCTCCTGTTTTTAAACCAGCAGTTTCTTCACAACAAGAAATTCAAAAGCAAAATGGAGTGCCACTGGGAGTCAAGCCCCCAGAGTCAGGTGAAGTCCTGCAGGATTAGAAAACTCAATGGAACCCAAAACTGGAATGAATAAGCAAGAGTAAAAGGGCAGTTTAATGTCTTCTGTGTGGAAAAACCCTCATTATGAGGGGAAGAGTGTGTGTGTGTTGTTCTAGTAGCATACAGTGTAGGGAAGAGTGTATATATGACTACCTTAGAGTAGCTTTCCAGTATCTGAAGGGGACCTACAGGATGGCTGGGGAGGGACTATTGACAAGGTCTTGCAATGCCAGGACAAGGGGCAATGGGTTTAAACTGGCAGAGGGGAGATTTAGACTGGATGTCAGGAGGAATTTCTTTGCAGTGAGGGTGGTGAGGCACTGGCACAGGTTGCCCAGGGAGGTTGTGGCTGCTCCCTCCCTGGAGGTGTTGAAGGCCAGGTTGGAGGAGGCCTTGAGTGACCTGTACTAGTGGGAGGTGTCCCTGCCTATGGCAGGGGGTTGGAGCTGGATGATCTTTGAGGTCCCTTCCAACCTTACCATTCTATGATTCTATGATTCTATGATGTTTGTAGTGTGTAGATGTGTAGAATGTGCTGGTGGGATTCAAATTTCCCCTCTCTCCCACCACCCTTTTGTGTGTGTGTGTGTGTGTGTGTGATTGTAGAGAATCAAATAGATGCCATGGAGCTTGCAAGTAGAGTAGGAGAGGATTTGCATGCTAACCTGTTTTCTTCCCTGCAGAAGCACATGTGCAACCTGTGACAGCATCTGCACCTCCATCAGCAGCAGTAACCACTCCCTGCTTCTGCACTGACAATGGACAATTGATACACATGGGTGAGAAACCAAGCAAATGTTTTCTTTCTGCACCACTGCTGTGGGAAGATGTACAGCCAGATAAAGAGCTCCAGCAAGTGCTCCTTCAGCCTGCTGAGCTTACACATTATCTACCACAAGCTGTTAGGTCTTTGAACTGTAACCAGCACCTTCAGGAATGCAACTCTCCCAGACCCTATAACTTTGCCCTGGTTTGCATATTCATAGAATCACAGAATGGTAAGGTTGGAAGGGACCTCAAAGATCATCTAGTTCCAAACCCCTGCCATAGGCAGGGACACCTCCCACCAGAACAGGTTGCTCAAAGTCTCATCCAACCTGGCCTTCAACACCTCCAGGGAGGTTGTGGAGCACAGAAGGTGATCAAAGATCACATTCTGTGCATCTGTGCTCCACAACCTCCCTGGGCAACCTGAGCCTGTGACTCACCACCCTCACTGCAAACAACTTCCTCCTAACATCCAGTTTAACTCTCTCCTCTTCCGGTTTAAACCCATTGCCCCTTGTCCTGTCATTGCAAGCCCTTGTCAACAGTCCCTCCCCAGCCTTTCTGTAGGCCCCCTTCAGATACTGGAAGGCTGCTATAAGGTCTCCTCAAAGCCTTCTCTTCTCCAGGCTGAAACCCCACTACTGCCAACTACAGTGGGACAATCACTTCCCTATTCCTGCTGGCCACGCTATTCCTCATCCAGGCCATGATGCTGTTGTCCTTTTTGGCCACCTGGGCACACCCTGGGCTGACATTCATCTGTCAGTGAGTCACCTGTTTCATCACAGTCTCACAGTATCACCAGGGTTGGAAGAGACCTCAAAGCTCATCAAGTCCAACCCATTCCCACAGCCCTCCAGACCAGACCATGGCACCAAGTGCCACGTCCAAACCTGCCTTGAACACCTCCAGGGACGCTGACTCCACCACCTCCCTGGGCAGCCCATTCCAGCAGTCAATGACTCTCTCAGGCAACAACTTTCTCCTCACCTCCAGCCTAAACTTCCCCTGGCACAGCTTGAGACTCTGTCCTCTTGTTCTGGTGCTGCTTGCCTGAGAGAAGAAAGCAACCTCCCCCTGGCTACAACCACCCTTCATGCAGCTGTAGACAGCAAGAAGGTCTCCCCTGAGCCTCCTCTTCTCCAGGCTAACCAATCCCAGCTCCCTCAGCCTCTCTCCATAGGGCCGTGCTCCAGGCCTCTCCCCAGCCTCGTTGCCCTTCTCTGGACACACTCAAGCACCTCAATGTCCTTCTTCAATGGAGGGGCCCAGAACTGGACACAGCACTCAAGGTGTGGCCTAAGCAGTGCAGAGTCCAGATGGAGAATGAGCTCCCTGCTCCTGCTGGCCACACTATTCGTGATGCAGGCCAGGATGCCATTGCCATTCATGCATCATGCAGACCTAACAGCTGTGCTTTGGCCTTGCAGGAGGAAATGTTTCTCTGCCAGTGAACGCATCAGGCCGTTGTGCCTACTCCCTTTGCAACGCATCGTGCCAGATCGAAGTCGTTTGGGCAGAGTGTAAAAATGGTCCTGCCAAAGCCCTCAAGTTCTGTGATCCAGCCTCTGAAAGCTGTCCACCCACATCTGCACCCAGAGCAACAAGTCAAGTTGCTACTTCCACGAGCACGCCTGTCAGGGACTGCCTTGGGCTCGTTCCTCCCAGGAAGGTGAGAGACTTGAAAGAAGTTCTCTTTCTTTAGCTGCAGCAGTGCCTGCAGACAAGATGTGATGTTCTCCTCTGGTGCTGGAAACCACCACTATAGCTGGTGGTTTTATATATATAGTTATGTGGTTATTATATAGTGATGTTCTCCTCTGGTGCTGGAAACCACCACTATAGCTTCACAACCTCCCTGGAGGTGTTCAAGGCCAGGTTGGAGGAGGCCTTGAGTGACCTGTACTAGTGGGAGGTGTCCCTGCCTATGGCAGGGAGTTGGAACTAGATGATCTTTGAGGTCCCTTCCAACCTTACCATTCTATGATTCTATGATTATGAACAGAGGATGTTTGTAGTGTGTTGATCTACAGAATGTGCTGGTGGGATTCAAATTATTATTTCCCCCCACCCTTTGGTATGTGTATGATTGTAGTGAATGAGTAGATGCCATGGAGCTCACCATCAGAAGGGGTAAGGACCCATCTACAGTAGATGCCATACTGTAGTTGTGGCTGAAGTAGGTGATGTAGAAGTATACAAGTAGCAGTTTTGGTTGGAAGAGACCTTCCAACCCAGCACTGCCAAGTCACCAGTAAACCATGGCCCTCAGCACTACATTACATGGCTTTCAAATTCCTCCACAGATGTGGGTTCCACCACTACCCTGGGCAGCCTGTGCTGGGGCTGGACAACCCTTCTGGGGAAGAAATTGCTCCTAAACAGCCCCTGGTGCAACCTGAGACCCTTTCTCCTTGTTATTAGGGAGGAGAAACCAACTCTCCTCTGGCTCAAATCTGCTTTCAGGAAGTTGTAGAAAGCCAGAAGGTCTCCCCTTAGCCTCCTTTTCTCCAGGCTGAACAAACCCTCTTTCACTGAACAAAAGTTCTCTCATCTGCTCCTTCCAAGACTTGTGCTCTAGATCCTTCCCCAGCTTTGTTGCCTTTCTCTGAATGTGCTTCAGCCCCTCAAGGTCCTTCTGGTAGTGAGAGGCCCAAACCTTAACTCAGTATTCAAGGTGTGACCTCACCAGTGCTGAGTACAGGGGAGCAATCACTTTTGTGCTCCTGCTGGCCACAGTATTCCCAATACAAGCCAGGATGCTATTGGCCTTCTTGTCCATCTGGGTACACTGCTGGCTCATAATTATTGACCAGCACTCCCAGGTTCAATTCCACTGAGCAATATGATGTGTCCCATCATCAGAAGGGCTAAGGACCTTGATACTGGGTCCTATACAAAATGTAGTAGAACAGAAGCAGGTATCAAGCCTTTGCTGCTTGTCCCATTGCCTGGTTTCCAGGGAATGAGCAGACAGCAAATAATACCAGGCTAGGTGTTATTTGTAAGCAGGGAGTAAGTAAGTAAGTAAGTATAAGTAAGTAAGGGAACTGAGCAGAGCTGCTGTGTGTGATTTTAAAGGTCTTGTTCCATCATGCTGTTATTTGGCTCTTCTCTTCTTTTCCAACCTGCCCACAGTTCAATGAAACATGGGACTTTGGCAACTGCCAGATTGCCACTTGCCTGGGAGAAGGAAACAACATTAAACTGTCCAGTGTGGCTTGCCCTCCTCAGCAGGTGAAACCTTGTTCCAATGGATTCCCATTAAATAAACGCCACGATGAAACTGGCTGCTGTGAAGTCTTTGAGTGTCAGTGTAAGTACTGCAGCAGGAGAACTCCTGAAATCTGTGTTGTGTTCCTCTGGGCCTTGAAAAAGAAGGATGGAGGGGGAGCTGGGGTATTTAGCCTGGAAGCTAAAGGAGGCTCAAGGGAGACCTCATTGCTCTTTACAACTACCTGAAGGGAAGTTGTAGCTAGATGGGGTTGGACTCTTCTCCCAGGCAACCAGGAACAGAATGAGGGGATGTGAGGAGGAAGTTGTTTGCAGTGATGGTGGTGAGACACTGGCAGAGGTTGCCCAGGGAGGTTGTGGAGCACAGAAGCACAGAATGTGATCATTCTGTGCCTCTGTGCTCCACAATCTCCCTGGAGGTGTTCAAGGCCAGATTGGATGAGGCTTTGAGTGACCTGTACTAGTGGGAGATGTCCCTGCCTATGGCAGGGTTTTGGAACTGGATGATCCTTGAGGTCCCTTCCAACCTTACCATTCTATGATTCTATGAACTGCCTCGCTCTGTCTTCCAGGTGTCTGCAGTGGATGGGGCAATGAGCACTATGTGACTTTTGATGGCACATATTACTCTTTCAAAGAGAACTGCACCTACGTCCTCGTCGAGTCAACTCACCCCCACTTCTGGATTCACATAGACAACTACTACTGTGGTGCTGTTGGAGGAGCAATCTGTTCCATGTCCCTTCTCATTTCTCACTCCAGCTCTGTTGTGGTTCTGACACAAGCAAAGGAACGTGGAAAAGAGACCAACCTGGTAAAATGTTGTCTTACAATGAATTGTCACTGTTGGTTTGCTCTGTTGTCCAATGTCCTGTCAGGACAAAGGTTGAAGCTTGTGAAAAATCATAAAAAGCCACCAAATTTGTCAGGCAAGATTTGCCCTTTGCTTCTATGATTCTAAGACAACTCAAAGTTATGGTTTTCTTCCTGACACAAACATTCAACTCTAAATAATAAAACAGTAAAAAGGAATCAGAGAGAACTGCTGAAATGACTCCCTTTGCTAACCTTCATTTGGTGTATGTGAGACGTGCTCTCCTTTCGGGTGGCAAAATGGACAACCAACAGAAGGATGTCTCTAAAGACCATTTGTTTCTCTTCCTTTTTAGGTTTTGTTCAATGGTAAGAAAGTTATTCCAGACATTTCCAAGCATGGCATCAGGATAACCAGCTCTGGCATTTACATCGTAGTTGAAATACCTGAACTAGAAGTTTATGTCTCCTACAGCCGACTTGCATTTTACATCAAGCTACCATTTGGGAAGTTCTATAACAACACCATGGGACTCTGTGGTGAGTGTCCTCAGCAGCTGCCAGCAGGCAATGCCAGCAATGTTCCTCCTTTTGTTTCTTGTCCCTCTATGAGGCTTGGAGCACCTCTCCTATGAGGACAGGCTGAAAGAGTCGAGGTTGTTCGGTCTCAAAAGGAGAGAAGACTCTGAGGAGACCTTATTGTGACCCTCCAGTATTTGAAGGGGGCTTCATGAAAGCTGGAGAGGAACTTTTTAGGGTGTCAGGTAGTGATAGATCAGGGTGGGGATGGATCCAAGGTAGAGGAGGGAAGATTTAGAGTAGACATTAGGAAGAAGTCCTTCACCATGAGGGTGGTGAGACACTGGAAGAGGTTGACAACGAATTGATGGAAGCCTCATTCATGAAGATTTTAAGTCCAGGCTGGATGTAGTTCTGAGCAACCTGATCTAGTGTGAGGTGTCTCTGCCCATGGCAGGGAGGGTGGAATTGGATGATCCTTGAGGTTCCTTCCAGTCCTGACAATTCTGTGATCTCCAAATGCCTCCAACCTGATCTAATTGAGGATTCCCCTGCTTACTGCTGAGCAGGTTGGGCTAGATGACCTTTGGAGGTTCTTTCCAACCCAGACTATTCTGTGATTCTGTAATTCTGTTGTTTCTCTTTCTCATAGATTTTAAGAAATTTACCTCTGTCTGGTGGAAAGACACTGTCAGGGGACAGAGTTGGAAAGACATTGTCATTGTCAGGGGACAGAGTTTGAAGTTGCTTCCTTCCATTCTGCTTGCAGTCTGTAGGTAGATGGAGATGAGCTCTTTCTAAGCCTTTCCTCTTGATCATATCTGCTCACTATGAGAATGTATGAAGTTGGAAGGAGACCTGTGCTAGAAGGCAGAGCCATCTCAATCACTTTAGCCATCAACATGGCAACTCTGGTTTCACACAGTCTCACAGTATCACCAAGGTCGGAAGAGACCTCAAAGCTCAGCAAGTCCAACTCATTCCCACAGCCCTCCAGACCAGACCATGGCACCAAGTGCCACGTCCAAACCTGCCTTGAACACCTCCAGGGACGCTGACTCCACCACCTCCCTGGGCAGCCCATTCCAGCAGTCAATGACTCTCTCAGGCAAGAACTTTCTCCTCACCTCCAGCCTAAACTTCCCCTGGCACAGCTTCAGACTGTGTCCTCTTGTTCTGGTGCTGCTTGCCTGAGAGAAGAAAGCAACCTCCTCCTGGCTACAACCACCCTTCAGGTAGCTGTAGACAGCAAGAAGGTCTCCCCTGAGCCTCCTCTTCTCCAGGCTAACCAATCCCAGCTCCCTCAGCCTCTCTCCATAGGGCTGTGCTCCAGGCCTCTCCCCAGCCTCGTTGCCCTTCTCTGGACACACTCAAGCACCTCAATGTCCTTCTTCAATGGAGGGGCCCAGAACTGGACACAGGACTCAAGGTGTGGCCTAAGCAGTGCAGAGTCCAGGGGGAGAATGAGCTCCCTGCTCCTGCTGGCCACACTCTTGCTGATGCAGGCCAGGATGCCATTGGCCTTCTTGGCCACCTGGGCACACTGCTGGCTCATGTTCAGGCAGGTGTCAATCAGCACTCCCAGATCCCTTTCTGTTTGGCTGCTCTCCAGCCACTCCCACCCCAGCCTGTAGCTCTGCATGGGGTTGTGGCCAAAGTGCAGCACCTGGCACTTGGATTTGTTGAGCTCCATCCCCTTGGACTCTGCCCATCTGTGCATGCATTCGAGGTCCCTCTGCAGAGCCCTTCTGCCCTCCAACCCAGCAACATCAGCCCCCAGCTTGGGGTCAGCTGCAAACTTGCTGGTGCCTGACTCGATGCCCTCATCCAGATCATCACTGAAGATGTTCCAGAGGATGGGGCCCAGCATTGATCCCTGGGGCACACTGCTAGTGCCAGCCTCCAGCTGCATGTGGCACCATTCACCACCACTCTCTGGGCTCGGCCCTCCAACCAGTTGCTAACCCAGTGCAGAGTTCCAAGGGCAAACTATTCCTTTCAGCCTTTTCTTCTTGTAAATGGTTCTTGTGAACTCATCCACATCTCACAAGCTGGAGAACTTCCTGCCAGGCCTTAGCTAAAAGCAGCTTCATCCACATCAGCTGTTCTCAGACTGTCACTTTTCTACTGCTGCCAGGTACCTGCACCAACCAGAAGTCTGATGATGCTATGAAGAGGAATGGTGAAGTTATTGAGTCCTTCAAAGAGATGGCATTAGACTGGAAAGTCCCAAATGCCTCCAACAGATACTGTAACCCAGGTGCCTCCAAACCAGCTGAGCTGGAGTTTCATCAGCACTGTGAGCCTTCCAATCTGTGTAAAATCATCTGGTAAGGCAACTCCCCAAAGTGCCAGAAAAATAAATCCCCAAGATAATTTTGTGCTTCACTGCATGACTTGGGTGAACTGCTTCTAGGAGGTGACAAAACCACCCTGAATAACTGAGGAGTGAACTGATGTGCCAATGTTCCTGAACTTGGCAGATATTTATCATTTTTTTTTAGCTGCATCATCAAAATCAATCCTCCCTTAATAGCATCTTGTGCTTGGCATTCCTTCTGCCTGTCAGTTCTGGAGATACCAATCAGGAGCTGGCAATAATTCAGTATCTGAAAGCTCTGGATGGAAAGAAGCAGAGCCAGAAGTGTAGTAAGCAAAAATTATGTGGTTGTTTTAAAAATAAACTTGTGGTTTAAACCAGGGCTGTCAAACACACTGACAGAAAAATGTCAGCATAGAGAGTTATGGTTCTGAGCTGTGAAGCAGACACTTCCTTCCAGCTATCACCCCAACATGAAACAACTTCCTTTCAAAGCAGTGTAAAGAACAGGGTAGAGGAGGGTGTAAAGCTCCTACTCCATTGAGCTGTGTGGGTGTACTGCATGTCAGAGCCTTTTGTAGTTGCATCTTCACCTTGAGTTTTTCTCTGCCTGGGCATGGGCTTGGTTTCAGGTAGAATTCAAGCTTGGAAGTAGCCCAAGGAAATGAAATACTGTGTTTCTCTCCTTGCTTTGCAAAGGAACCTGACTGAGTGCCACAGCGTGGTGCCCCCCCAGCCCTACTATGAGGCATGTGTGGCCAGTGGGTGCTCCAAGCAGCACCCCAGCACCCAGTGCCAGAGCATGCAGACATATGCAGCCTTGTGTGGGCTCCACGGGGTCTGTGTGGACTGGAGGAGGCAGGCGAATGGGCACTGCGGTAAGCTGGAAAGACCTGCTCAAGCCACTCTGGTCTGCTCTGTCCTCTTCCATGCATCTCTTTGTGTTCTTGCACATCCTAAGTCTTCAATCTTTCCCAAGCTGCTCTGGACCTAAGAAAAAGCAGGGTCAAAGAGGTTGTTTCAGTCCAGAATTGGTGCAGAACAAGTGGGAAAGAGATCGATGCTGCTCTGAGCAGCTCAGCTGAGGAGCCCTGTCTGTTACCTAGAGCTTCATCACCAGATGGCAAAAAACATCTTCTCTCTGCATGCTTTGACCTGCTCAGTGGTACCCTCAATGAGTCCAGAGTAAGCACTTCCAGGGCTGCTACAAGTACCTTGCTGAATCATAGAATCATTTTGGTTGGAAGAGAACCTTTAAGATGGCTAAGTCCAACCATTAACCCAGCACTGCCAGGTCCCCACTAAACCATGGCCCTCAGCACCACATCTCCACAGCTTTGAAACCCCCTTCAGGGATGGGGACTCCACCACTGCTCAGGCAGCCTGTTCCAGGGTTTGGCAACCCTTTTGGTAAAGAAATTGTTCCTCATGTGCAACCTAAACACACCTGATATCACTTGAGGCTGTTTCCTCTTGTTCTACCACTTTTTACTTACGAGTAACACTTCTCTCCAACCTCCTTTCAGGGAGTTTTAGAGAACAAGAAGGTCTCAGCCCTCCTGTTCTCCACCATCTCCCTCTGCCACTCCTCTCAAGACTTGTGCTCTAAAGGATTCTTCAGCTTCACTGAGCTTCTTTAACCACGCTTCAGCACTAATCCTCTCTTGCTGAAGCTACAGGATACATCCTCCCTGGGCAGGAGCTGAAATGTCTGTGCCATGGGTAGGGCTGCGGTGTATCTGCTGTGCATTAAAGGTACCCATAGGGCTGGGCTTTCTAACCTGAGTGTTGTGGTGCTCCACAGAGGCCAGCTGTGCACAGGACCAGGTGTACAAGCCATGCAGAGAAGCTAAAAGAAACACTTGTACCAGCAGGTGAGTCAATTCACAGTATCAGAGTATCACCAAGGTTGGAAGAGACCTCAAAGCTCATCATGTCCAACCTGATACCACAGCCCACAAGACCAGACCATGGCACCAAGTGCCACGTCCAAACCTGCCTTGAACACCTCCAGGGACGCTGACTCCACCACCTCCCTGGGCAGCCCATTCCAGCAGTCAGTGACTCTCTCAGGCAACAACTTTCTCCTCACCTCCAGCCTAAACTTCCCCTGGCACAGCTTCAGACTGTGTCCTCTTGTTCTGGTGCTGCTTGCCTGAGAGAAGAAAGCAACCTCCTCCTGGATACAAGCACCCTTCAGGTAGCTGGAGACAGCAAGAAGGTCTCCCCTGAGCCTCCTCTTCTCCAGGCTAACCAATCCCAGCTCCCTCAGCCTCTCTCCATAGGGCTGTGCTCCAGGCCTCTCCCCAGCCTCGTTGCCCTTCTCTGGACACGCTCAAGCACCTCAATGTCCTTCTTCAATGGAGGGGTCCCAGAACTGGACACAGGACTCAAGGTGTGGCCTAAGCAGTGCAGAGTCCATGGGGAGAATGAGCTCCCTGCTCCTGCTGGCCACACTATTTCACAGAGCTTGCCACACTATTCCTAAGGCACTTTGCAAGTTCGTAACTGAAAAACTGTCAGGGAAGGCTGAAAGTTCACATTTCCCTGGAATTTAGGTGTCTGGTTGCCCTGGGGCACATTTCTACCTCTCATCCATTCCTGTTTATATCTCAATTGTGCAGAGAAGCCACCATGGACACCATCCCCTCCAGAAACAGCACACCAGTGTTTGTTGAAGGATGCTTCTGTCCTGATGGGAAAACTCTGCTGAATGAGCATGATGGCATTTGTGTTTCTGTCTGTGGTAAGGAATGATGTAAATAATGGGATGGGAAGGGGGAGAAGAGCCTGGCTGGAAGTGTGCATTAAGGGGGTTGTTCTGGGAACACACCTTGATACTGATTCTTTCTACTCAGGGTGGAAATGTTTCAGGTTGGCAGTTTCTTATGCAGAAAGTGCAGCTTGAAAAAGAGCAAGGAAGGGTCTCTAAGATTGTTTGGGTACACAGCCTGGGAGTTGGCATTCTGGATCACATTCTTTTTGTGACTCTGTCTCAGATGTCACAGAATCAGAGAGTGGTAGGGGTTAGAAGTGGCCTCTGGAGATCACCTAGTCCAACAGCCCTGCTAAAACAGGGACACCCAAAGCAGCTTGCCCAGGATCACGATGTGCACAAGAGTTTGGAATCTCCCCAGAGAAGGAGACTCCACAAGCCCTCTAAGTAGCCTGCTCCAGGGTTTTGCCACCCTCAAAGTGAAGAATTTTGTCTTTAGGTCTATATGGAACCTCCTGGCTTCTAGTTTGTGTCTATTGCCCAGTCAACTGGCAGAGGGGAGGCTGAAACTGGATGTTAGGAGGAAGTTGTTTGCAGTGAGGGTGGTGAGACACTGGCACAGGTTGCCCAGGGAGGTTGTGGAGCACAGAAGCACAGAATGTGATCAAAAGATCACCCTAACTCTCTCAGCCTGTCCTCATATCAGAGCTGCTCCAGCCCTCTGAGCATCTTTGTGGCCTCCTCTGGACCCACTCCTACTATCAGGCTTTTAAAGATCACATTCTGTGCTTCTGCACTCCACAACCTCCCTGGGCAACCTGTGCCAGTGTCTCACCACCCTCACTGCAAACAACTTCCTCCTAACATCCAGTTTCAGCCTCCTATCTGCCAGTTCAAACTCACTGCCCCTTGTCCTGGCATTACAAGACCTTGTCAATAGTCCCTCCCCAGCCTTCCTGGAGCCCCCTTCAGATCCTGGAAGGCTACTCTAAGGTCTCTTGGAAGCCTTCTCTTCTCCAGGCTGCAGAGCCCCAACTCTAAGAATATCTTTAATAATCTTAGTGGCTCCTCATTAGACTCTCTCCAGTAACTTCATGTCCTCCTTGAACTGTGTGGCTCAGAACTGGACACAGCACTCCAGCTGTGGCCTGAATAGGGCAAAGTTGGGGAGGATAACCCCAACCTGCTGGCCACATTCTTCTTTATACACCCCAACCTGTACTCATTCATGGGAATATATTCCTGTCTTCCTGCTTCTGTTGCTTCCCCTGGTTCAGCTATGACTAAAGGAATCTGTAATTCATTTTGTAGGTTGCACTGCACAGGATGGGTCAGTGAAGCAGGTGAGTAAAAGCAAATTCCTGCTTTTTACCACAGCTGGGTGCTGTGACCTTCTGTAAAAAAAAAAAAAAAATGACTGCATGACTTTCTTTGCTTTAATTCTGAGCTTAAAGGGACCTCAAGGATCATCTAGTTCCAAGCCCCCTGCCATAGGCAGGGACACCTCCCACTAGTGCAGGTCACTCAAGGCCTCCTCCAACACCTCCAGGGAGGTTGTGGAGCACAGAATCACCCAGTGTGGTCTTTGATCACATTCTGTGCTACTGTGCTCCACAACCTCCCTGGGCAACCTGTGCCAGTGTCTCACAACTCTCACTGCAAACAACTTCTTCCTCACATCCAGTTTTAATCTCCCCTCTGCCAGTTCAAACCCATTCCCCTTGTCCTGGCATTGCAAGCCCTTGTCAATAGTCCCTCCCCAGCCTTCCTGTAGGCCCCTTCAGATCCTGGAAGGCTACTCTAAGGTCTCCTGGAAGCCTTCTCTTCTGCAGGCTGCAGAGCCCCAACTCTCTCAGCCTGTCCTCACAGCAGAGTTGCTCCAGCCCTCTCAGCATCTTTGTGGCCTCCTCTGGACTCACTCCTACTATCAGGCTTCCCTTCTGGAATCATCTAACACTGCAAAGGAGGATGGCAGACAGTAACATTTCCCGCCCCTTCTGTTCCCTTCTCCTCCTTCTGGGATTTAAACTTTCAATTTTCCTACACTGGTGTTCATTCACAGAACATTCCTAGTTTTTGCTCTTTGGGCTACTGTCCCTATTTTTCTTTTTCACAGCCCAGAGAGGCTTGGGAGCACAACTGCCACTACTGTACTTGTGATGAAGCAACCCTGAACATCTCCTGCTTCCCCCGCCCTTGTGCTAAATCTCTGCCTGTCTCCTGCACCAAAGAGGGGTTTGTGCCCAAGATAAAGCCAAGGCTGGATGACCCATGCTGCACAGAGACAGTCTGTGGTGAGTAGACAATTCAGATGGCACCATGCAGCATCATTTGCCTTTAGCAGCAATCACAGAGCTGTTATCTAACTCTACCAAGCCTGGTGCCCAAACGTGCCCCTCAGCACCACACTTCTGCCTCTTTTAAGTGTCTCCAGGAATAGGCAATCTACCAGTTCCCTGGGCAGCCTGTTCCAGTGTTTGAGAACCCTTTCAGTGAAGAATTTTCTTCTAATATCTAACCTAAACCTCCCCTGAGGCACCTTGAGGCTGTTTCCTCTCATCCCATTACTAGGGAGAAGAGACCAACCCTCACCTCATCCCAACCTCTTTTCAGGGAGGTGTAGAGAGCCAGAAGGTCTTCTTCCCTCAGCCTTCCTTTCCCCAGAGTAAATGACTCCAGTTCCCCAAGGTGCTCCTTATAAGACTTATTCTCCAGACCCTTCACCTGCTTTGTTGTCCTTCTCTGGCCCCACTCCAGCACATCAGCATCTTTCTTGTAGTGAGGTCCCCAAAACTGAACGTAGTACTCAAGGTGTGGCCTCACTGGTGCTGAGTACAGGGAAACTCATCTCAGGTGAGATCAGGTTTCAAATAAAGGCCCTGGAGTGGTGATTTTTTCACTTACATGGCAGGAGCTGCTGCTGTCAAAAGACATCTCCTCTGGTCCAGCTTGTGGTCTAAACTAGGGCCATAGCTCACCAGATAGTTGCTGTGGAGAATCCTGCCTGGATCAATAGAACTCCCAGGTGCTTCAGAGAATTTTCTGGCTCTTATCCCTCCTGAGATAGGAGCATGATCCTTGCACAGAGATAAATTCAGTAAAAGAGACTCCACAACCCCCTGGGCAGCCTGTTCCAGTGTTCTGTCACCCTCACAGGGAAAAAAAAAAATCTTCCTTATGCTTCCATGGAACTGTCTATGCCTCAGCTTCAACCATTGTCCTTTGCCCTGTTGTTGGGCATCACTGAGCAGAGCTTGGCTCCATCCTGCTGGCACTCACCTTTACATATTGATAAACATTAATGAGGTCACCTCTCAGCCTCCTCTTCTCTAAAGAACAACTAAAGAGCCCAGCTGCCTTAGGCTGTCCTCAGAAGGAAGATGCTCCACCCCCTTAATCATTTTTGTGGCTCTGCCCTGGCCTCTCTCAAGCATTTCCCTGAGTCCTTCTTGAACTGGGAGCCCCCAGAACTGGACACAATATTCCAGATGCAGCCTCAGCAGGGCAGAGCAGAGGGGCAGGAGAACCTCCCTCCACTTACTCACCACAGCCCTTCTAATCCAACCCAGAATGGCATTGTCCCTACCAGCCACAAGAGCACATTGCTGGTTCATGGTCAAGTTCCCACCCACCAGGATCCCCAGAACTGGACACAATATTCCAGATGCAGCCTCAGCAGGGCAGAGCAGAGGGGCAGGAGAACCTCTCTCCACCTACTCACCACAGCCCTTCTAATCCACTCCAGAGTGGCCCTCCTGGCCACAAGAGCACATTGTTGGTTCATGGTCAACCTCCCATCCACCAGGACACCCCCAGAGCCTTTTTCCCCCGCTCCAACAGGTCAGATCCTACAGTTGAACATGTCCCAACCTCCCAAAAAGCACAGTTCAAGAATCTGATAAAAGAAAAATCAAAGAGTGCTGGTAAAGAGCCTTACAGACCAGATGCACATTTTGGAGGATGTCTGTAGCAAGCTATAAAATAGCAAACTTTGTGGGAGGTAGTGTCTGCAGCAACTAGATGGAGAAACCCTGTGAGGAAGACTGTGCTGGTGCTTATCTCAGATAACCCTTCAAGGCCACTGGGGGGGGTTGGGGCCAGGGCAAAGAATGGGAAAATATCTGTGTTAATGAACTGCAAGAAATAATTGTAACAGCCCTACCTCTTATTATGAATATGCATGCTCTTGGAACATCAGCTGTGGCTTGTGCCAGCCTGAGGTGTGCAGGATTGATGGAGCCATCCTGCCCGCACCCAGCACTGTAATAAAACATTCCTGCTGCAGAACTCTGCAGGAGTTTTGGGGTTCGTTTCGCACGTCAGATGCTTCATTTCTACCCCATTTTTTGGCTGTTCAAACTTTGTCTGCAGGTTATCACTGCTGGAGAGGCTGCTTTGCCTCACTTTCTCTCTGTTGCCTGTTGCAGAATGTGACATAAAAACCTGCATCATCAACAAAACAGCTTGTGACATTGGCTTCCAGCCCGTGGTTGCCATATCTGAGGATGGCTGCTGTCCCATCTTCTCCTGCAGTAAGTGCTATGGTTCCTTAAGGGGCATTGTTTCTTTCTTGAATTGTTTCTTTTTTTCTTAAATGAATCAAAACCATAAGCAGTAGCCTCCCCCCCACACACTTTCCCTTTGAGCACCTACAAGTGGTGTGGGGTTTTAAAGGTGCAGGAAGGTCTCTGCAGCTGGCATTCAGCGAGCGTGAGTTATTGAGCAGGTGCTGAATGTTCACAGAATCCATCACACACAGAGTCACAGAATGTCAGGGATTGGAAGGGACCTCAAAAGGTCATCCAGTCCAACCCCCCTCCCAGAACATGACCACCTTTTTTTTTTGTTTTCTACTGCCCAGATTTCATTTTTTCAATTTTTTTTAAAATTCCCTCTCTCCCCATCTCCCTCCATTCTTCTCCATCTCTCATTTCCCTCATCTCCTTCCTCTCCTTCCCCCTTCCCCTCCCTCCCCTCCTTCCCCT